>CM077158.1:65001084-65566084 GCA_039583875.1 Platanthera guangdongensis
GTCCCCGTCTCCCCGAACTTCTCTCCCGCCATCGCTGGCTCCCCCGCAATGCCTCCAACCGCTACTACTTCTCCCTCTCCTCCAGCACCTTCCTCTCCTCGCTCTTCTTCGCCTCCCTGCTCTTGTTGCAATCGCTCCATCCTCTTTTCCAACTCCTCTGCGTCCCCCTGCCAGGAGATTGTGTTTACTGCCGTCACGTAGCATTCCCTTGCTGCCTTCGGATCTCCTCGTACCCTGATTTGAGTACCTCCAGAATTCAGCTTCAAGCACTGGTGAAACGACGACGGAACGCATCTGAAAGCGCTGATCAAGGGGCGCCCAAAGATAGCGTTGTAGCTACTGGGGGCATCCACTATGACAAAACGGCAATTTCGGGATAGCCCTCCCAGAGTTACTTGGAGTCCCACACCCCCTCGACCTCTTTTCTTTCTCCTGAGAATCCAAACAATGGTCCATCCGCTGCCAGTACCCTCCGTGCCTCCACCCTCATTGCATTGAATGCCTTCTTAAAAATCACGTTCACCGAGCTCCCATTGTCGACTAGGATCCGCGACACCGTGAAGTTCTCGATGGCGGTCCGTATCACCAGCGCGTCACAAAAGGGGTCCTCATGGTCGGGCATGTCTTTTCTTGAAAACGTAATCTTTTCATCTGGAGGAGGGGATTGTGATGTCGAGGCGACACTTCGACGGTACATAGTGTGAAGGCTCGCCTTTCGGGCCGCCTCTATCCCCACCCCCCCATTGATCACCCCAACCAGCCCGCGATCCCCTTCATCCGCACGATCCACACACCGATCCTCTTCTCCTGTAATTGTTACTTCCTCTATCCGCACCGGCCTTGGCTGATCCCCAGCTCCTCGAGTCCTCCTTAACTCCAAGAAATCCGGGCAGGTAGCCGTTGCGTGACCTTCTTCCTCGTGGAAGTCACAGTATGGCAACGCCACCCCCCCTCCGGTCTCCCTTCCTGAGGGTTCCTCCTTCTCCCTGCTCCCGCTCCTCTTCCTCTTTCTCGGCCCCTTCCTCTGCCTCGGCCGATGGCCATGGCCTGCTGCGGAGGAGGTAGGGGTGGCCTATGACCATACACCCACCCCATCTGATTGAACCTTCCCGATCCTCCCTGTTGATTCCTTCCCCCTTGGGGAAATCCTCTACCTTGTCCGGGGGCAGCCCCCCCTGCTGCCTCCACCCCAGCTCTGGATATGCCGGAGCCCTCGGCTCTTCCCTTCTCCTCGCTTCATGTTGCCTCCCTCCTGTCTCCCTCGACTCTACCTCAGTGAGCCTTGTCAGCTTCTTTGCGAAGGCCGGGTTTGCTGCCTCCATTGCTATTTCCTTGGCTGCCTTCTCCATCAAGCCCTCAAAGGAAAGCGGCGCCTTTCGGGTGAGGCTCATTTTGAAGAACCCTTCTCGCAGTCCCACTGTGAAAGCCATCTGGAGGGCAAAACCCGGCACCTCCTGTATATCCAGAATTTCCTCTTGGAACCTATCCACGTATTGAGCCAGTGATTCATCCGCCTTCTGCTTAATCAAGAAGCTTGTGGAAGGCTAGCTTGGCCGGAGGATCAAGGTGTTGAGGACAAGTGTCGGTGGTGAGTTTGGCTCAACCGAGTTCTCACACTTTTGCAGGAAGCAAGGGATCCGGAAGGAGCTTTCTTGTGGACATACTTCACAACAAGGTAGTATTGCTGCTCGGATGATCCGTTGGTTAACGGAGACCTGCAAATGTTGGCTTCAGAGTAAAGGCGTTCCGAAGGCTTTTTGGGCGGAAGGGATGACCTGTGCTGCTCATGTCATCAACCAGATGCCTCTTAGTCCGATCATAGTGAAGACTCCTTATGAGCTGATGTTCGGAGTGAAGCCCTCAGTGGAGCACTTTTGGGTGTTTGGATCTACCTGCTACATACACTCTCCGGGTGCTCTCAAGACAAAGCTAGTCTTTGTTGGGTATGATGACCAAAAGAGAAGATGAAGGTGTATGGATCCTGCGACGAAGAAACTCATAGTGTCGAGAGACATTATCTTCGATGAGTTGACGCCATATTGGGGTAGCTCTCATGTGGAGCTAGAGATGAGCAGGTTAGATGTTGGGCTGAAGGAGGCTGCTGCTAGGAAAGTGGAGTTGCCTGCGTCACCAGGTGCTCCAGGCTGTTCTAGCTCCGGGGAAAAGGCGTCAGAGTCGGGATGAAGGGGGAGCGATGCTCCCGGAACTTCTGGCTCGGAGGCGGAGACTTCCGGTTCAGGAAGCAGGGGGAGCGATGTTCTAGGTAGTTCCTGTTCAAGAGGGGAGTCTTCTGGTTCAGGTAGCAAGGGGAGCGTTGCTCCAGGTGCTTCTGGTTCCAGTAAGGAGGCGTCTTGTTTAGGAAGCAAGGGGAGCATTGTTCCGGGTTTGCCCGGGAACGGAGCTAATTCAGGGGCAGCGGAGGTGGTTAGCCATGATCAGGTTCTTCGGAGATCGAAGAGGATCAGTAAGCCACCAGCTCGATATAGCGAAGGGAACACGGCGAACTTGGTCCCGTGTTTCCTTGTTAGCCCTCAGGTCGAGCAAGGTACCTCTGGCTCTGATGACCCCACTAGAATCAAGGAGGTGGTTGACACCAAGGCTGAAGAGGTGACTTCTCTCAGAGATAACAAGGCTTGGGCCTCTGTGCCCAAGGTAGTCGGTGATACTCCTGTGATGCATGAGTGGAGGTTGAAGCTCAGGAAGGTAGAGGGAAGCATTGCTCCCTTTGGGAGATGCTCGAGGGCTCCCTCATGGTCCAGGATATGCTGGGCGAGGACTATGTCTTGGACATTTCTTCGTAGATGCTATCGGAGGGACCAGGTGCAAGGTTACGGGAGCTGCTGGAATTATTCACCACTTCTCACTTCAAGGGGGAGTGTTGAAAATTATGAAGTGAAAGTGGGTGAATGGAAGGCTTGAGCAACCTATCCGTGCGGACTACGCGGACAGGTTTGGCGGACTGCTGAGTCGGCAGGGATGTTGCAGGCGGTTTGCTCTGTGGTGGCCTGGGCGGTCTGTTCGCGCAGACTACGCGGACAGCAGCAGCGGTCGGTCAGGCAGGCGAATACTCAGCAGGCAGTTGGATCCCAGGAAGTAACCGGGCGGATAGAAATCATATCCGCGGAGTCCGACATGAAGCAGACTGATGAACTGGAGCTCGACAGACCGGTCTGGCAGTTGCCTTGGTATTGCTCTAGTGAAGAGGCAAGTGGAAGCTGTGGAGACCGCCGGTCAGTGCGGACAAAAGCTAAAGGTCGCCTGGTATGGCGGGCTAAATCCAGTGTCCACCAGTAAGTGTGGACTGGCCCTTGTGGCCATTAGGCTGGACTTGGTGGGTTCTGAACCAAGTCCAGGGTGGCATAGTCCGGGGAGATCACGCAGTGGAGCGCGGGCTGCTTTCTCAGTTCCCGAAGCTAAGTAGAAGTGTTGTTGCCTTGATTGCTAGCTTGGGGATATGCGGACAGGAGGCTTGCATGTGCAACAGCGTGCAGACTGGAGATGAAGTCCGCTGAGTTCGGTTTAGCCTTGTGATGTGGTTATGAATTCAGGAATGCGGACTAGAGTCTGCTATCGGCGTGTCCGCTGAGTCCGGCGGTGCCTTGGAAATTGAGGCAATGGACTCGGGATGTGCGGACGGAAGTCGGGTGTCCGCTGAGTCCGGCAGGTGCCTTGATGGCAAGGCTGCGGGCTCGGGTTATGCGGGCTGGTGCTGAGTCCGCTGATTGGCGGACATAGCTGTTGTGGAGTCCGGCTGTGGTGGTCCTGGCTTGGCCTTTGGCGGCAAGGCGGGCTGAATATTGGAGTCCGGCGTTGGGGAAGCTGGGGCGGACTGGCTATCTGCTCAGGAGCGGCGAATTGGAGTGTGTGTTCGCGGGCTGGAGGACACACTTGTTCTTGCTGCGGGATGTGGCGGTGATCCTATCAGCTTGGGTGGTGACCATACTCATCATCGTGCCTATAAATAGGACCCATGTCACATCAGGTGTTAACCTCGATAGACGGAACCGAAGTAAGTGAACAGTATTGAGCTCGCGTAAGTTGCTGCGGACTGGACCTTGGTGTCCGCGCGGTTTGAGAGTTGACTGGGTTATGCTGTGCAGGTTGTGCGGATAGCGCTGGAAAGCCAGGACTTGGCTCTGATTGCGGTCAGGGACAGTGCGAACTCTGCGGTAAGCAACAGGCGGTAAACAGCAAGTCGCGGATAACGACTAGGCAGTCTTCTCTTTGGCAACTTGGTTCGGAGTTCAGGAAGTCGCCTATTTCAGGCGGACTGTTCCTTTCGGTGGCGCAGCGTGTGCGGTCTGGAAGTTAGGCGACCTCGCGGTCAGGCGGCCTGTAGATCGACAGTGAATAGCTAGCATTGGAAAGGGGTGAGTCCGCGCGGCTTGGGTTGCGGTTTGGCGACCTGGCGGACTTAGCGGACTCCACAGCAGTAGACCGGCGGCTTGTTGATTGAGTCCGCGCGGCTTGTTTTGTTTCTTGTCTTTGTAACTGTCTCTGCTCTCCTGGTTTGGGTTGTTGGTGAAGCATGTCTCGCCATGTATGTCTCGCCTGGTAAAGAAGTTTGCTCTTGATCAATAAAGAAGCTTGTGCTGCATGTGTTGCTGGTTGTTACTGCTTTGTTGAGATAACCCCTGCTAACTCCAAGATCCGGGAAAACTTTCAACATTATAAGTGGAGAGTTTTCCTCCGGTTTGTTGAGTTTCAACAAGGTATCCGAGGAGGCCTCTACGGGTTTGTTGAATTTTAATAGAGCTGAGTTAGGAAGAAGGGAGAGAGAGGGGGCCGCTAGCAGCGACAACAACATACTTCGCCCGCCGCGGCTTAAACGCCACTTTTGCGACGGGCTTTCCTTTAATTAATAGCGAGAGTTACAACTTGCTAATACACCTTTACAACAAAGCAATAAAGGGTACAAGAAGGAAGCAGGCGGCTAAGGAAGAAGAATGCCAGAGGAGGCCGCGCAGACTGAAGAGCAAAGCCGGCAGGCCGCGCGGTTAAGGGAAACGTGAGACCGCGCGGACTGGAGAACCACGGGTTGGCAGGCCGCGCGACTAAAGCGACAGAGACAGGTGCGGTCTGAGAATCGGAGTCCACATGAGAAGTGCTTGCTGGCTGACTTCGGGCGTGAGCACCTTGGCAATGACGAGAGACCTCCCCCCCACATGAGAGACATGGGGGGCTATTTATAGGCCTGAGGAGGTAACGGCTTGCGGTGACGTTACCCCCGGTGAGACGGTAACTTGAGCCAGTTGGAGACGGTGTCCGTCGAGTCCGCAACAGGCCGCGCAGACTGGAACTTTGGTACTGAAGTCAGAGCTGCTGTTGGCAAAATGGGAGACTCAGTGGCGGACTGCGATGCGGGTTAGAAGAGTCCGTCACTGCTGAGCTGGGACTGTCCGCCTACTACTGGGGTGGCAGATGCTGGATGACAAGCGGCGGACTGCAAGGAGAATCCGCTGAGTCCGACGCTGCTGAACTGAGCGAGTCTGTAAGGGGTGCGGGCAGTAGAGTGCCCGCGGAATCCGGCGAGTCCGCACGAGTTTATGCGGACTGGGACTGCCTTCTGGAGGATTTGATGCCTGGCGGGCTGGAAGGAGTCCGCCACTTCTGACTGAGTCCGCACTAAGACTGCAGACTAATGGATAAGTCTGCTACTACTGGATGAGCCTGAAATGGGCCTGCGGACCGAGGAGGAGTTGACCCCGCTGCTGCCAAGAAGCTGGTGCAGACTAAGGAAAGGGCAGACTACATAGAGAGTCCGCTAAGTCTGTCGAGTCTGCGACTGCTACACGGCTAAGTCCGCTTATGCTGTAGATGGAGAGCCTGGATGTTGAGGCTGTTGGGGTTCACCAATGAAGGCGGACTGGAAGTCTTTATCGCAATTCCAGTCTACCCAGTTCATGAGGAACTTAGATGTTGCTGCTGGTCTTGGAGGTTAGCCGGACCTATAATCCATGCTCTGTAGGCGGGCTGGAGGAGTCGGCTGCCCATGTTGCTAGGTGAAGGGATATGCGACCTGTTGCCGGCCTAAGCGGACAGGAGTCCGAATCCGGCAAAGGAGCATCTATTGAGACAGCTGCAGTTAAGCTGAAGAGGAACCCGACCTATTGCCGGCCTGGGCAGATAGGAAGTTGAGTCCGGCAGAGAGAGACCTGCGGAGACAACCTTGCGGTTAAGCTGAAAAAGGGTGCGGCCTGTAGAGGCAAACTGCGGAAGCAGTACGCGGACCCTGCCGACCAAGGGAAGGCGCGCGGCTTGGTCGGTCAGACCACTGAGACCGCACAAGCCGCGCGGCCTGAGCGGATAGAGAATTCTGTTCGCCCTCCCTAGGGTATCACGACCTCTAGGAGGAACCCGGGGAAGGCCGTGACGAGCGAGATGGCTCCCTTGGGAAGGATCGCCGATTTCGGGGTTAACATAATTCCCGCACTTTTTTAAGTTCCGGATAGAACTTCAAAAAAGTTGGAGACCCGCGAAAATCGTGATCCACGCCAATGAAAAGAGAAGGGGGCAAGGAGAGGTAGAAACTGAAGCCTCTCCTTAGGAGTTTGGCTCTGCCTGTCTATTTTCCTACAAGAGGAAAGTTAGGGTAGGCATGTATGGGTGGTACATCGAGTGTGTACCTGAGTTTGCTTTTGCAAAATGAAGAAGATGTGTCTTCCACTGAGATGTGCAAAATGAAAGTGAGAGGTAAACATAAAAGCATAATAACTTGCAAGTACCTGATGGGAGCTTGCAAGCACCTGTTATCCTCTGCAAAAAGGGAAGGATGAAAAGTATACAAGAAGGAAAAATGAGCTGCAAGTTCCTGGAAGGAACTTGCAAGTCTTTGCTGGTTTCTACAAAAGAAGAGTTAAAGGTATGCACAGTATATGAAAGTATCTTGCATGTACCTGTGAAGAAACTCGCAAGTATCGGATGATCTCTGCAAAATGAGAGTTAGGAACAAACATGGTATATGTGAGTAGCTTGCAAGTTCCTATGAAGAAACTTGCAAAGGTCTGCTGATCTCTGCAAGAAGAGGGTTAGGAGCATGTATTGTATAAATAATAAGCTGCAAGTACCTGGATGAGGCTTGCAGGTGTCTTCTAACCACTGCTAAGAAAAGAGTGAGCAACAAATATAGAATAATGAATCAAACTGCAAGTACCTGTATGAGACTTGCAAGTGTTTGTTGATCTCTACAAAGAGAAGAGTCAGAAATAGATAATATACGAAAGAAGCTTGCAAGTACCTGGGAGAAGGCTTGCAAGTGTCTGCTAGTCTCTGCAAGAAAAAAGTTAGGAGCAGACAAAACATGAAAATAGCTTGCAAGTACCTGTGAAGAAGGCTTGCAAGTGTCTGCTAGTATCTGCAAGAAAAGAGTTGGGAGCAGACAAAACATGAAAATAGCTTGCAAGTACCTGTGAAGAAGGTTTGCAAATGTTAACTGTTGTTGAGATAAGGCCGATATGACCAAATAGCAAGGAAAATGTCTGATGAACTCTTTATCATGAAGCCCAGATCAATAAACAGAGCGTTAACTATTGATATGGCTGGATGGACATGATCAGATTAGCAGAGAAGGAACTTGACGAATTCTGCCAATCTTAACTAGATTGCAATAACATGGCTTCATGATCGAGGAGAGTAAGATTTTTTGATCAATGTTTGATACCATTAGATTTTGATAAGAGTAATGAATAGCTCTGTGAATCTTCATCTGATAGTGCTTAAGCAGGCAGTGTGTAAAAGATAAGAGTAATAAAGCTTGTAGAAGTAGAGAGCTTGTAAGTCATCACCCGATGGAGCTTTGATCAAGCAATGTATATAAGATGAGCATAAGCAAAATGAATGTAGGAAATCCTTTTGGGAGGTCGGATTAACCTATTCACCTGTGAAAGAAGGCAGTTGACAAAAAAGGAGCACTAGCTATACTCCCTTGATAGAGCACAAAAGGGACACATGCACAAAAAATCCTAAGAAGGAAGCGACAGATGCACTGCTCTCTTGCCTCAGGTACAATTACTACTAATCAATGAGACAAGTTGCGCCAAGTGGCCTATTGCTTGTCTGTGGATTGATCAGTGGAGTTGTGGGATCCCGCAAAGGCACGGATCGAGAGTACCAGAGAGTGTTCGGCCATCACAGTTGTGAGATGATTAAATAGACAAGGCTACGCTTGATCGCCATTGCTTGTTAAGCAGAGATCACCGTAACTGTAATGTATCCTTTGCGAAGCACAACAGAGCTAACACATGGGGCTCCCCTAGCATACACTCTGTGTCAGATGCCGGCTAGGATCCTAAGTCTGAAGCCCAACATCATAGATTGAACGGCTCCCACTACACATATGGGTATACTCTCGCCATATGTGGTCGAAGCGGTCGTGCCAGAGATCAATCTACGGAGGGAGCATTCCAGACTTGGCGATATCTCATTGGCGTAGTGATCTCTTTGTCAAAGATAAAAGATGGAGAAGGAAGCATCACAAGAAGGGAACTGTGTCAGTATAAGATCCCAGATAAAAGCTTTGTTGAAAAAACAGGAAAGAATACTAAGAAGTGTTTTGAAATGAAAGTGTCTGAAAAGAGTAAGGGTAAGAGTTGAGATAAACCATTAAGGTTGCGAGAGAATTTGGAGGACTGTGAAGTCCTTTGCTTGCTTAGAATATCCTTCCAAGCATACCCTCGTCATCGGCATCGAAGCATTCGACAGCTTTGTTAATAACGAGGAGAGGAGGCTATTCGATTAGGTTCACTCCTTTTGAGGAGCAAGGAACATCTGTGACTTCTTTGCCCTTTGAGGTTGCTGGATCAGGGCGATCTTCTTTGGGAAGCAGGTCACGCATCTTACCCTGTCGGAGCATCCTTTGCATAAGCTGGCAGAGTGCTCGACAGTTTTCAGTTAAGTGACCCGGCTCTTTGTGGAATTCACAGTAAGGCTCTGAGTCTCTAGAACTTTGATCGGTTGGCCGATAGGGCTTTTTGTAGCTGGCCCTATCTTTCATAATTTGTATTACTTCTTGCATGGCCTCGTCAATATCAGACTCATGCAAGTCACTGTCTTGCTGTTGATGAACTGTTACTGTTTGCGAAGACGGAGCTAGTGGTAGCAATGGGTCTTGAGCACGATCACGGCTCGGGAAGGAGTATCGAAGGTGTTGAAACCTTCTCTCCTTTCTTGAGTGAGATGGGAAATGATTGTGAGGAGACCTCGGAGGATGCTTGTGAAAAGGATCTTTCTCTGATAAGAGCTTGGAGATGAAGCCTAGGTTGCTTTTTTCGCATCGGATGTATGAGTTGGCTAAGGCAATCAACTCTTGGTATGTTCTTGGCGCTCGGACATTGGCTTCAAACTTGAGAGGCGCTTCACGAAGACCGTGAATAAGTGCCACTCGGTACATTTCTTGATCAGCAATCTCGATATCCAAAATCTCTCTTTGGAATCGATCAACAAACTGAGACCAAGTTTCATCGCCGTGCTGCTTGATCTCAAAGAGGGCTTCAGGAACGCCCTTTCTCTTGGTGGAGGTAGAGAATCTGAGAAGAAACTCCCTTCGTAGATCAACGAAGGAAGTGATGGAGTGAGGACGGAGGCCATAGAACCAGTCCCTCACATGCCCATCAAAAGTTGTCACAAGGAGCTTGCATTTAGTCACATTTGAAAGAGTTTTGAGAGCAACGGCTGACTCAAAAGCTTAAAGGTGCTTTAATGGATCAGTATCTCCAGTGTAGACTGGTAATCAGGGCTCTCTGAAGTTTGCTGGAGTTGGCTCATGGCGAACATTCTCTGTGAATGGTAAAGGTTCTTCTTGTTCTCCTACATCATAAGGAAGGAAGGGGGCATAAGCTGTAGCTGCAAAAGAAGCAGGAGGATAAAAAAGGAAAAGTTGCTACAGGAGGAGCAAATGCAGGAGCTGCAGGGTAAGGATGACTTCCCTGAAAATTGAGAAATCTAGCGGGACTTCCCCGAGTTGCTTCCCGGAAGAAGTTTTGGCGAGCAACAAATTCTTCATCTTGAGGTCGCAGGGGGGCTGCAGGACCTTGCGGGAAGGTTGTTGTATAAGGAGGATAGATCGGCATGCAAGCTGGAGGACATGCTTGTTGGTGATCCAATGTTGGTGCTGGGTTGATTGGAGCAGCTGAAGCAACTGGAGCTGTTGTTGGTTGAGAGTCTAGTCATTGCGTGATCATAGCGAGCATTTGGTTGATTGCTTGGAACTGCTGAGCATTCTGACGAAGCGATTGCTCAAATGCCTCCCAGAGAGGATCATCTCTAGTACTTGACTGAGCAAGGTTCTCGGCTGAATGACGATCTGACATGGTTAACTGTCGTTGTTCACCGTCTGTTCGGATCTGAAGATCGCGTGTTAACTGTTGATGCTCGAAAACAGCACCAGGAAGCTAACATGGAGGGAGTGTTCGATCTCACAAGCTAGGAGAGGAGAAAGGATGAAGGTTGCGGGGATAGAGGAGAAGAGGGAAGCCTCTGAGTGCTCGAGAGTGGAGCAAACACTTGTCAAAGGGGTTGTGGGGATAGAGGAGAGGGTGCTGAGAGCAGCCGGTAAGGCTGATGAGAGGAGGAGGTTGATCAGGAGCTGTTGAGCAGACGGTTACTATGACGGTTGTGCTTGCAGGTTGGTTGTCGAGGGAGCTGAGCTAATCTAGGAAGAAGGGAGAGAGACGGGGGCGCTAGCAGCGCCAACAACAAACTTTGCCCGCACCGGCTTAATTGCCACTCTTGCGACGGGCTTTCCTTTGATTAATAGAGAGAGTTACAACTTGCTAATACACCTTTACAACAAAGCAATAAAGGGTACAATAAGGAAGCTGGCGGCTAAGGAAGAAGAATGCCAGAGGAGTCCGTGCAGACTGAAGAGCAAAGCCAGCAGGCCGTGCGGTTAAGGGAAACGGGAGACCGCACGGACTGGAGAACCACGGGCTAGCAGGCCGCGCGACTAAAGCCATAGAGGCAGGTGCGGTCTGAGAATCAGAGTCTGCAGGAGAAGGGCTTGCTGGATGACTTCGGGCGTGAGCACCTTGGCGATGACGAGAGACCTCCGCCCCACATGAGAGGCATGGGGTGGGTGGGTGGGTGGGGGGGGCTATTTATAGGCCCGAGGAGGTAACAACTTGCGCTGACGTTACCCCCGGTGAGACGGTAACTTGAGCGAGTTGGAGACGGAGCCCACCGAGTCCGCAATAGGCCGCGCGGACTGGGACTTTTTTACGGTAGTCGGAGCTGCTGTCGGCAAAATGGGAGACTCAGTGGCGGACTGCGATGCGGGTTTGCGGAGTCTGTCACTGCTGAGCTGGGACTGTCCGCCAACTGTTGGGGTGGCGGATGCTGGAGGACAAGCGGCAGACTGCAAGGAGAATCCACTGAGTCCGCAGCTTCTAAACTGAGCGAGTCTGCAAGGGGTCCGGGCAGTAGAGTGCCCGCGGAGTCCGGAGAGTCGGCACGAGGTTATGCGGACTGGGACTGCCTTCTGGAGGATTTGATGCCTGGCAGGCTGGAAGGAGTCCGCCACTACTGACTGAGTCCGCACCGAGACTGCAAACTGAGGGAGAAGTCTGCTACTACTGGTTGAGCCTGCGACAGGCCTGCGGATTGAGGAGGAGTTAACCCCACTGCTGCCGAGAAGCTGGTGCTGACAAAGGAAATGGCGAACTGCATAGAGAGTCCGCCAAGTCCGTCGAGTCTGCGGCTGCTGCAAGTCTAAGTCCGCTTATGCTGGAGATGGAGAGCCTGGCTGTTGAGGCTGTTGGGGTTCACCAATGAAGGCGGACTGGAAGTCTTGATC
The DNA here is from genome assembly GCA_039583875.1 of Platanthera guangdongensis. Lineage (NCBI taxonomy): Eukaryota > Viridiplantae > Streptophyta > Magnoliopsida > Asparagales > Orchidaceae > Platanthera > Platanthera guangdongensis. The sequence goes on from CM077158.1 coordinate 65,012,873, forward strand.
GCACTTCCAGTCCGCGCAGCTCACGAGGAACTTGGACGTTTCTACTGGTCTTGGCGGGTAGCCGGACCTGGAATCCGCGCTCTGTAGGCGGGCTGGAGGAGTCGGCTGCCCGTATTGCTGGGTGAAGAGATATGTGACCTGCTGCCGGCCTGAGCGGACAGGTGTCCGAATCTGGCAAGGGGGCATCTGTTGAGACAGCTGCGGTTAAGCTGAAGAGGAACGCGACCTGTTGTTGGCCTGAGCGGATAGGAAGTTTAGTCCGGCAGAGAGAGACCTGCGGAGACAACCTTGTAGTTAATCTGAAAAAGGGGGCGGCCTGCAGAGGCGGACTACGGAAGCAGTCCGCGGACCCTGCCTACCAAGGGAAGGTGCGCGGCCTGGTAGGTCAGACCGCTGAGACCGCGCAAGCCGCGCGGCCTGAGCAGACAGAGAATTCTGTCCGCCCTCCCTAGGGTATCACGGCCTCCAGGAGTAACCCGGGGCAGGCCGTGACGAGCGAGCTGCCTCCCTTGGGAAGGATCGCCGATTTTGGGGTTAACAATATCTGCTTCTAACTCCTTTCTCGCAGAGAATAACAGATATTTGCATGTTCCCTTCAGGTACTTGCAACTTACTTTTTTTCATACCTACTGCTTACTCTTCTTTTTACAGAGGTTAACAGGTGCTTGCAAGCCTACTTCAGGTACTTGCATGTTATTATTCTTCTATGCCTTCTTCTAATCTTTGTTTTGCAAAGATCAATGGAAGACATTCACGTCTTCTTCAAATTTCAAAAGCAATTCAGGTACACACGAGATATACCTCATTTTGTCTGCATTAACTATTCCTTTGGAGAAAAAAGTTAGGCATTGACAAACCTTTCTGAGGAGATACTTAGGTTATATCTCTCCTTTCTCCTTACTTTTCCAAAGGGAGGATCACGAATTTAGTGGGTCTCCTACATTTTCGAAGTTCTCTTTGGGACATAAAAAACTACGGGGATTATGTTAACCCAGAAATCAGCGATCCGTCCCAAGGTAGCTAGCTCGCAAGTCGCGGCCTTCTACAGGTTCTCCCTGGAGGTCGCAACCTGTCCTCTAGTATGGGAGAATAGACGTATCTTTCCGTTCATGCTGCATGGATAGGGCGGTCTCCCCGGTATGACCGCCCAAGTCGTGCAGCAGCCGCTTGGTCTATGGGGGCTACGAGATGCTTCTATAGACAACCCCTGCAGGTCGCGCTGTTGGATCAGCTAATCGTGTCATGGTTCTTTCTACTCCAACAGGTGCAGACTACCCAACTAAGTGGTGAACTCGCACTACTATCTGCCCAGACCACCAGGTAGTCCCATGCTAGGTAGGAGTCATGGCCTTCTTCAGCCCACTCCTGCTGGTCGCACAACAAGCAAGGAAAACTTCCAAATTACCAGACGACCTACCTCCAGGTCGCCCAACAGAACGAGACAAGATTTAGGCCGCCTAATAGGCAACCTTTCTCCAGGTTGCCCACCAGCATGAGTGGCCTGCCCCTTCAGTCCGCAGTAGTGGGCGGACTCGATCTCAGTCCACCCAAGGAGGGTGGACAGCAGCAGGATATTCAACCCACATAGCATCCGACGACCTGCTCCACCTGTCCACCAGCAATAGGCGGACTCGATCTCAGCCCGCCTGGGATGGGACTTGGCAGCATGGCCTACTCTACACCAGACCGCACAATAAAAATGTGGACTCGACTCCAGCCCACTAGAAGTTGTCGAGCTCCCTCCTCCAACAGGGGCGACCTGCCCATCCTACCCGCCAGATGGTAGCAGACTCAGCCTCCGTCTGCCAAAGGAAGGTTCACACCGCTCATTGGCTGGCAAACTCCCTTCATCCAATAATATGAGCGACCTGCTCTCTTCAGTCCGGCAGGTCGCCAGCCCCTTGTGGCCCAGTAGGGGGACAAGCCTCCAGCAGAGGTGGACTTTACCTGTCTACTGAGGGCTTGGCGAACTCGTTTTATAGTCCACCACTTAGTCCTCTAGTATCCCAGCACACTTCCCAACAGTAGAGGTGGATTTACTATGCAGTCCGACACTCAGCTTTCCAGTCGGCACTCACTTCATCCCTGCAGCAGGCGGACTATTCCTCAGCTTGTATAGCTCAGCGCAGGCTTAATTAATGCAGCAGAGGCGGGCTCATACCAGTCCACCAACAACAGATCAAGTAGGCAAATCATCTGCTCAACTTGGCACGGACTCGGAGGACTCCTCGTCTACTCGCACGAACTCACCGACATACCGAGGGTCACGTTACCAAGACCGTTACCTCCTCAGTCCTATAAATAGCCTCCCATACCTCTCATTCGGGAGGAGGAGAATAGACGACAAGGTCAAGACATTAAATCCTGGGGACATAACTTCCCAGTCCGTGCGAACTCACCTGTTCTCTCTGCCTGATCGCATAATCCGATCAGCTTAGTTTAGTGAACTGTGGGATCAACTATCTGCGCAGTCTGCCGACCTCTCTGCTAAGTCCGCGCGGCCTCTGGTATCTTCTTTCCTTAGCCGCCACCTTTTGCTTGTACCCTTTATTTTCTCATGCAAAGGACTCGACTCAAGCTGTAACACTGAATTAAAATCAAAGGAAATCCCATCACAAGAGTGTCATTTAAGCCGTGGCGAGCGAAGTCTTCTTTTGCCACTGCTAGCGGCCCCCTCTTCTTTTCAACTCCTCACTCTTCTCTCGGCATCAACCATCAAAGCATAACCTTCAAAGTAAATATCTGCGCGATAGTTCCTCATCAACCTCCCATTATCCCAGCAACCCTTGATCAAATGCGTGCTCCACTCTCGAGCGTGCAGAGGCATTCCCCGCATTCTCATCAACCTGTTAATCTCATCCTAGCCAGTGAGACCGAACACCCATTATCTGTTGGTGCCCGCGACCCCTCTCCATTTTTCGTGCATCAACACCCAAGATGGGTAGCCCTCTATTATGATCGAAGGATCAAATCAAGGACAATCAACATCAGAGACCTTGTTCAATGAAATGTTGAGGCAACAGGAAAATGAACGTAAATGAACAAACTCTCTCTGGCATGGGAAGGACAGTTCGTTGTTACTGCAGTCATCATTTCCAGGGCATTCAAGCTCCGCATAACGGAAGGAAAGACGTTGCCACGCACATGGAATGCACAGAACATATGTTTGTTTTACCAGTAACTCTACTATGGTTATTTAGAACAACCGTCAATAGATGTTATAAAGTCGCAAGAAAAACTCATGCAAGAACTATATTTGTTTTTCTTTTGACTTATGAATACAGTGTTTGCTCCTAACACTATTGTTGAGTACATTGGTCTCAATGTACTTGATTTGAAGAAGTCTTCTCAGCTCAATGATAAACATATTGTTGTATTTGATGGATGTTAAGTTCATGTGTGCAGGTAAATAAAGCTAAGTACAAAGTGTCGAGACACTCAGGACTAGTGTTGACACACTCTAATCAAGCTTTGTCGAGACTGAATACAATTGTGTCGACACTCAGGACTAGTGTCGACACACTCTTTTCTAGCTGTGTTGAGATTGAAGATAACTGTGTCGACACACAGGACTTGTGTCGACACATTCCACATAAGTTTTGTTGAGACAAGTTGAGGAGCTATTCCGACACTCAGGACTAGTGTCGCCACACTCTAATCAAGCTGTGTCGAGACTGAAGACAACTGTGTCAACACACAGGACTTGTGTCGACACATTCCGCACATGCTGTGTCAAGACAAGTTGAAGAGTTATGTCGACACATTTAGAAGTTTGTCGACACCACTACAAGAGAAGTGTCGACACCCTGGACTTGTGTCGACACATTTAACAGTCAAGGTTCAATACTTCAGCAGACATATTTCCTAAGTATATAAATCAAGACAGAGGCACTGACAACGGTCAGAACTGTCAGATGTCAGTTATTAACCAAATTAGTCGGTTACTCCTATTAGAGCCTATTTAAAGGAATCTAGTCTTCAAAAAAAGATAAGAAGCAACACAATTTTGTGAAGAAAAAAGTCTGAAGCATCAACTACAATTTAGAAGGAAGAGAGAGGTCTGATCAAGAATCATCTTTAACATCTCTCCAGCCTAGATTAACCATAATTTCTACTTCAAGAAGCTTTGAAAAGCTAAAAAGGGTTAGATCAGATCTATCTTGACAAAGATCAAAGGAAGCACATTCATCAAGATCAGATCAAATAGTTGGTACTTAGATCACTCTTGCTGGGTGACATTGTATAATTCAATTTTTCTTTTACCTACTCTCATTATGCAAGATCTACCTGTAGATCTGAGTGGACGAGAACAATTCTCATTTTGTTGTAAGCCTATGTTATAAAATCTGAGGTAGGGCTGGGAATTCTTGAGGTAGGAGAAGTTGGAAATTCTCTGAGGTGTAGGGCAGGTGTTACCTGAGAATTAGGAGTGTGGATTCATTATGAGGTATAGTTTTTGGGAAGAACTTGAGGTGTAGGATCTTGGTGATCTGAGTGGTAAGACTTGTAAAGTCTGAGTTGTAGGAGCCGGGTGGGCTCTGATCTGTAAGATCTAAGGATCTGTGTAAAGGAAAGAGAAGGAGTTTGGCCGAATCTAATTCATTGCTAGATAGGAGAAAAGGGAAAGTGGATGTATCCATAAATTGGGGAACCACTATAAATTTGTGTGTATTGTACTGTGTGTGTTGAATTGTTGTGCTATGTTTATTTTCCTAATTGCTATTAAGTATATCTTGATTATCTGACTAAATTAATCGTATTAAAGAAAGTAGTACTCTGATTATTAAAAAAGGGTGCCATAATTTAAATTGGACCTATTCACCCCCTATAGGTCATTAGCAATCCTAAAGTAAACATTTACAATTGATATCAGAGGGAGGTTCTCTGAAAAAGGCATAACAGCCTAGTGAGAATCCAAAGGATTACAGAGAAAGATATATCATGGCCTAGAGGGAAAACAATTCCATTAAGCTCCCAGTCTGCTCCAAACAAAACTTTGGAATATGGAAAAAAAGAGTCAGATTATTCATGGAGGCAGCAGATTCAAGAATATACATCACAGTGATTGAAGGACCTTTCATTCCCATGAAAGTGTTACTCATTGATGCAAACATCAGGACACCCAAGACTTACATGGATATGGATAAGGATGAAATCATTCTGGCCTCTATGGACAAGAGGGCTCAGAATATTATAGTAAGTGCAATAGATGATTCCACTTTTCAGAATCTGATTCATTGCAAGACAGATAAAGAAATGTGGGAGTCTTTGATAGTTTACATGAAAGGAACTGAAGAGGTCAGAGATGATAGAAAATCTCTACTAAATCAACAATATGAAGCCTTCAGACAAGATAAGAAAGATTCAGTGGCTGACTGTTTTGAAAAGTTCTTCAGATTTGTAAACAACCTGAGGACTTATGGAAGAAGTTTTACTAACTATGAACTTAATGACAAGTTATTGAGGTCCCTGAACAAGGAATGAGACATTAAGATCTGTGTCATAAGAGAAATGGGAAACTTAGCCAACATAGACCCACATGACCTATTTGGAAAGCTGTTGTCTCATGAGTTATAGCTCAATCTTAAAAAGTCTGAAGAAGAATCAGCCAGAGCACACAATAGAGAAAAGACTTTGGCTCTAAAGGCTGAGTCATCCAGAAAAGTCAGAGAGAATCCAACTCTCTTAGAAAAACTGGAAACTACTTCTGAGCGTTCAGAATCATCCTCAACAGAAGGGGAACTAACTGAGGAGGAACTATCTCTCTTCTCTAAACAGTTCAAGAAGATATTAAGGAGAATAAAATAAGGTAGATGGAAGGGTCAAGCTGGAGACTCTTCTCACAAAAAGATCAATCATCTAGAGAAACCCAGGAAGAAGAATTTTGGGGACAAGGATGGCTCTTCTCAGAACAAATACATTAAAACTAATATAGTGTATTATTGTTGCAACAGAAAAGGGCATGTCATAGATGATTGTTGATGACTAGTTTTAGTCATCAATTTTTGGGTTAAATTAGCATAAATATTCCTAGGATTAATTATATTTTCATGTATTTTAAGTTTGTTATGTTTTAATTTTTATTTTCTTTGAATGTTATGTTTTAATTCCTTATTTTATACATCCTATTTGGTTTAATTATAAAATTTTCTATTATGTTGTTTGTCTTAGTTTATATGTTTGTTGAAACATAAACTTAACATTCTATTCTATTTTATTTTTGTAGGTTGGAGCCCACATGGTGTAGCCCTCTTATATGGTCGGCCTTCATTGGTGAGCCCAAGCCTCCATCAAGCCCTACCCGAGCTCAAGTCCAACATGCATGCAACCCTTTACTTCAATGGAGCAACCCGAGCCCTTGAAGTGCATGGCCGGCCCTCTATCATGCAACCCTTGAAGTTTGGAGCAGCCCAGCCCTTTCCCTTGAAGCACATCATGATGAAGTCCAGCCACTCCTTGACACAACCCGAGCCCATGCAGCTCATTGGTGCAGCCCGACCTCCTCCTTACTCCAAGAGATCCAACCCACTTCAAGTATCCATGTGGTGTAGCCCACTTCAATGGTGCAGCCCCCCCTTCACTTCAGTGCAGCCCTTTTTAAGATCCGACCCTCTACAAATGCAGCCCACTCAATTGCATTGGCCGGCCACATTCATGCATGCCCTCTCCCTCTCATTTATTGCATGCATGTATCCATTTTCTCATGCATGGCCAACCACTTACCACCCCATGTTTCCTCTCTCTCCTTTTTATTTTTTTTCCACTCTTTATTATCATTCGACCCCCTCTCTACTTTACATTCTCTCTTATCATCCCCAAAAATGAAATGCAATGAACCTCCCATTTTTCTCTCTCCCTCATTTAATGACATGCATGAACATCTCTCCCTTTACATGGGCGGCCACCCCCCCCATTGCCATTCCAATTTATTCCCATCTAGAATCTTCCCTCCTCATCTATAAAAGGCACCATGGTCTCATGCTTTGAGGTTGGATTTTGGGGGGACAGCAAGTGAAGTACTAGTTCAAGAGAGAGTGCTTTCTTTTATGTTTCTAACATGTTGTTAAGTTTTTATTAGTGTAACCTTTGCTTTTGTTAGTGTAATCTTTCTTTGGTAGCATAATCTTGTCTCTTTATTATTTTGTACTTCTCCATTTTTATTAATCAATGAATATGAACTCTCTTCCTTTTATTGTGTTTTCTTCCTCAACTATGCGTAGCTAATCGTTTTTTTAGAATTTGATCATGAGGATCCATGAAATGAGATGAGGTTTTCTTTTATTTCTTAGTTTTATTTTTGTCTAAATTTTACTCGATCCTTCTTTGATTTCTCTCGCGTCGACTCCGAATTTCCGGTATACGGTAGTAGGCTTTGGATCTCATATTTGAGTAGCCGAGAGGCTCGTGAATGTGAAAGATCTCTCAAAGAAGGAAGGAGTTGAACGCAACCCTAGAGATAGGATGACGTAAATCTTCCGGATTGGAGTCAAATCCAATAGTGCGGGTCACCTCGATAATGCGGCTTTAGCATTTTTGACTTGAAAGAGATTTTGGTCAAAACATCTATAAGTCAGGGGATTTAATGCTCTAGTGAGATTATTTCCTAATTTCGGATCCGTCACGGTCGAGTATGATTTGTAAATTTAAAACTATGTCTTTTCATCCCTCTCATCTCATTTCATGGTGAATCTTCAATCGAATGCTAACGTTTTATTATAAGTTTTCCGTCTAAAAATTATCTTTAGTTTTTCTCCGAAAAATTTCTCAAAACTCACTTTCTTTCGGTAGGATAATAGTTCAAGCGTGAGTAGCAGTACTTGATAACCCCGTGTTTAAATATGACCTTGATACTACAATTCGATAGGTACACTTGCCTGTTCGGTTTTTAGCCCATCAAGTTTTTGGCATCATTGCCGGGGACGCTTTTTTCATCAATATTAAGAAAGCGCTTACGCTATAACTTCTGCAAAAAAAAAAAAAAATTTTTACCTTTGTCTACTTTCTTCTCCAAGTTTCTATTTCTGGTTTTCTCTTTTTTCTTTCCTTCAATCTCCTTCTAATTTTCTTAGTGCATGACCCGCACGAATCCGTCGCTACTTGTTGACTTGGACCCAGAAATCGAACGCTCCTTTCGGAGAAACTTAATATTCAGTGGTTCCACTTCTCAATCAGTGGTTGAAGATTCCGACGGTGATTGTAATTTTAATTCTGAAATGAGAGATCCCAACCCAGGAATGGCTCAGCAAAGGACCATATCCGATTATGCTCTACCTAACCTGGAGGGGACTGAAACAAGTATTGTTCGACCTATAATTACGAACAATAACTTCGAGCTTAAGCCTAGCATCATACAAATGGTGCAACAATATGTACAGTTCGACGGATTACAAGATGAAGATCCGAACTTGCATATTGCCAATTTTCTAGAAATCTGTGACACCTTCAAAATAAATGGTTTCTCAGACGATGCTATAAGGCTAAGGCTCTTCCCCTTCTCTTTAAGGACAAAAGCCAAGCAGTGGTTGAGTTCTCTTCCAAGAGGATCAATCACTACCTGGAACATTCTAATGGATAAATTTCTTGCAAGATATTTCCCCCCCCCCCCGCCAAAACTGCTAAATTAAGAAACGATATAACTTCATATTCTCAAATTGCTTCTGAGACCCTCTATGACACATGGGAGAGATTCAAAGAGCTTTTGAGACGCTGGCCCCATCATGCTCTACCTGTATGGTTACAGGTCCAGACATTTTACAATGGGATAAATCAAGAAACTAAGCAAATGATAGATGCATATTTCGCTGGTTCTTTGGACCGCAAAACTCCGGAAGCCGCTCTTGAGCTTATCGAGGACATGGCGATGAACACTTATCTGTGGAATTCGTCTAGGACTCGCCCATCTAAACCTGCAGGTATCTATGAAGTGGACTCGGTTTTGCAACTGGCGCTGCAAGTGGAAATGCTGAACAAGAAGATTTCGGAGATGACTGCTTCCTCCGCCACTAAGGTACATGAAAATGCGAATGCTGCTGCTGCCGAGCAGGTGGATTATCTGTGGAACATACCCAGGCCTGCTCAAAATAATTCTACCAATAATTTTTCTGCTTTTTCTAATTTTTTTGCACCTCCTGATTTTAATTCTTCTTTGAACTCGTATAATCCTGGATGGCATAACCATCCTAATGTTTCTTGGAGTAACCCTTCTAATGTTGCACGTCCACCACATGATTTCACTCCACCACCACCACAATATCAAAACCAAAATTTTCAAAAAACTCCATCTTTGGAGGAAATACTTTCTAAATATATAAGCTCAAATGATGCTACTATTAGAAACTTAACAGGGTCGATGAAAAGTTTAGAAAACCAGGTCGGGCAACTTGCCAAGGATTTTTCCGAGAGACCACATGGAACTCTTCCCTCGAACACTAAACCTAACCCAAGGGAGCATGCAAATGCGATTTCCCTTCGGAGCAGTAAGGTTATTAACGAGCCCACCACCAGGGAAGAGCCAAGGGTGATTGTCCCTCGTATTGTGGAAACAATTATCCCCACGGAAAATGAAAAATCAACTTTTGGAAATGAAAAATCTACTTTAGATAAAGAAAAAGCTATTTCTGTTTTTTCTAATTTTGGAAAAGAAAATGATGACGTTCAAAATGATGCTCCTGTTGTTATAAAGGAATTTCCGCCACCTCCTTATCCGGCTCGACTTAGGAAAGAAAAACTAGATGATCAGTACCAACGTTTCCTTGAAATGTTCAAACAAATTCATTTTAATTTGCCATTTCATGAAGCGATTAGTCAAATGCCTAAGTATGCAAAATATCTTAAGGATTTATTAACGAACATGACGAAATTGGAAAATTTACCGCATGTAACCTTAAATGAAGAATACTCGGTGGTCATTAAAAACTCTAATCTTCCTAAAAAGATAAACGATCCGGTTAGTTTTTCCATTTCTTGCGTTTTTGGTGATCTGTTTGTTAAACATGTGTTAGCGGATCTAGGAGCGAGCATCAATTTGATGCCCTTTTCTTTATTCAAAAAGCTAGGATTGGGCACTCTTAGCCCTACAAGAATGAGTATCCAGTTAGCTGATAGGTCAATTAAGTATCCTTTAGGTATCATTGAGGACGTGTTAGTAAAGGTCGAAAAATTCATCTTCCCGGTGGATTTTGTCAATCTCGATATTGAAGAGGACGTCGAGGTCCCTCTTATCCTTGGTCGACCCTTCCTAGCCACCTCTCGAGCGGTCATCGATGTTAGTAACGGAAAGTTGTTTTTGCATGTGGGAGATGATGAGGTCACATTTTCTATCAATCAATCAATGAAAAACTCTTTAGAAAATGATGATTCATGCTTCTTTCTTGATATTTTGAATGAAGATTCTTCACTTTCTCTTTCTAACATCTCTTCAAATGAATTTTCTTCTTCTTTTTCTGAAATTTCTTCGTATGATTTTGAAAACACGGTTATGTCATTACAAGCAAATTTTGAAAATGATTCTGTCTTTGGTAGAAAAAAGTATAAAAATCTTATTTTTGAAAAAGAAAAGAATTTGAAAAACTCTTATGATGAACCGCCCCATCTTGATTTAAAACCACTCCCTGATCATCTAAAATATGCCTTTCTTGAAAAAATTCTAAATTGCCCGTTATAATCTCGGCCTATCTTTCTCAATCCGAAAACGATCAGTTGATCGAAGTACTACAAAAGCATTGCTGAGCTATAGCGTGGCAAATTTCCGTCATTTCTGGCATAAGCCCTTCTTTTTGTACTCATAAAATATTTTTTGAAAAAAATCCTAAGGGTGTAGTCCAACCACAACGTCGTCTTAATCCGAATATGAAAGAGGTTTTGAAGGAAGAGGTGCTTAAGTTATTAGATGCGGGGATAATTTATCCGATTTTCGATAGTCAGTGGGTAAGTCCGGTCCAGGTTGTTCCTAAGAAGGGTGGGATCATGGTAGTAACGAACGAAAATAACGACATAATTCCAACTAGGACAATAACGAGATGGAGGATGTGCATCGATTACCGTAAGCTAAATGATGCCACTCGAAAAGATCACTTCCCCCTCCCCTTTATCGATCAAATTTTAGAACGTTTATCCAGGCACAGTTTTTATTGCTTTCTCGACGGTCTCTCGAGGTATTTTCAAATCCCTATCTCACCCGAGGACCAAGAGAAGACAACAATCACTTGCCCCTTCGGAACTTTTGCTTATCGTAGAATGCCTTTCGGGTTATGCAACGCACCCGCTACCTTTCAGCGGTGTATGCTTGCTATTTTTGATAAATACGTAGAAAATATTATGGAAGTATTTATGGATGATTTTTCCGTTTTTGGCGACTCCTTTGACTTATGTTTAGACAGTTTGGAAAAAGTTTTATAATGCTGCGAAGAAACCAACTTAGTTTTAAATTGGGAGAAGTGTCACTTTATGGTGCGTGAGGGCTTAGTCCTTGGCCATAAGATTTTCGCTAAGGGAATTGAAGTGGACAAGACAAAAATTGAAGTAATTTAAAAGTTACCGCCGCCTACAAATATTAAAGTGATTAGAAGTTTTTTAGGGCACGCGGGTTTTTATCGACGATAAATTAAAGACTTTTCAAAAATTACTAAGCCTCTCACCCACCTTCTCGAAAAAGAAACTCCTTTCGTTTTTGACAAATCTTGTCTTGCTGCGTTTGAATTAATTAAATCCAAACTTATAAATGCTCCTATTATGATCGACCCAGTTTGGGATTTACCATTTAAAATAATGTGTGATGCGAGTAGTCATGCAGTAGGTGCGGTTCTAGGACAACGAATTGCTAAGAACTTTCATCTGATTTTCTATGCTAGTAAAACTCTAACTTCTGCTCAAGAAAATTACACCACGACGGAGAAAGAACTTTTAGCTGTTATTTTTGCTTTTGATAAATTCCAACCGTATGTTACTCTTGCTAAAGTTATTGTTTTTATGGATCATTCCGCTTTGAAGTACCTCCTTTCTAAACCGGATGCCAAGCCGCATCTTATTCGCTGGATCCTCTTACTTCAAGAATTCGACTTGGAGATTCAGGATAAGAAAGGAGCGGAAAACCTAGCGGCTGATCATCTTTCTCGTCTTGAAAATCCCAAACTTGATATTTTAAATGAAAATTTTATTAATGACTCTTTTACGGATGAACGAATTTTAAACATTTCTTCTTCTACCCCCTGATTTGCCAATCTGGCCAATTATCTTGTGGCCCGGGCCCTTCCAAAAGAATACACTTCTCGCCAAAAGAAGAAATTCTTTTCGGAGTTGAAGTGTTATTTTTGGGAGGACCCCTTTCTATTTCACATTTGTGCGGATCAGGTGGTTAGAAGATGTGTTTCCCGGGAAGAAGGTCAACAAATTTTAAAGCATGTTCATGAAGGTCCAACTGGCGGGCATTTTCAAGCAAACTGCATCGCCCACAAAGTGCTTAGTGTTGGCTTTTACTGGCCAAGCATATTTAAAGATGCGCAACTCTTTGTGAGCGGGTGTGATCGGTGCCAACGGACTGGAAACTTATCTAATAAAAATGAAATGGAACAAAATTATTTTCTGGAATGCGAAGTTTTTGATTTATGGGGCATTGACTTTGTAGGCCCGTTTCCCTCAAGTTTAGGAAATAAATATATTCTAGTCGTAGTAGATTATGTTTCCCGGTGGGTGGAGGCCCAAGCTTTACCAAGAAATGATGCTCGCGTCATAGTTGTCTTTCTTAAAAAATTATTTTCTCGTTTTGGTTTTCCTCGAGCGATCGTTAGTGATAGGGGAAGTCATTTTTGCAACGCTCAACTCGCTAAAGCTTTAACTAAATATGGCGTTACGCATAAACTATCAACTGCTTTTCACCCCCAAACTAACGACCAGGTCAAGGTAGTCAATCGAGAGCTTAAAAGAATTTTGGAAAAAACCGTTTTTACTTCCCGTAAGGATTGGTCTTTAAAATTAGACGATGTTCTTTGGGCATATCTAAAAACGTACAAGACCACTATTGGTTGTACACCTTTCCGACTAGTATACGAAAAATCGTGTCATCTCCAGGTAGAAGTAGAGCACCATGCGTATTGGGCTGTAAAGTTTTTTAATTTTGATCCGCACTCGGTCGGTGAGCATAGAAAAACCCAACTAAATGAGCTTGACGAGTGGCAAGCATACGCTTATGAAAATAATAAAATTTATAAAGAATGGACGAAACTTTATCACGATAAGAACTTGCGCCATCCTAAAACATTTAAACCTGGCGATCACATTCTTCTTTTCAATTCTCGCCTATGTCTTTTTCCTGGCAAACTTAAATCTAGATGGTCTGGACCATTTACGGTCAAGGACATTTATCCTTATGGAACTGTGTTGCTTTCGCACCCCGATAATGGTGATTTTAAAGTGAATGGGCATATACTTAAACTTTATTTTTCAAATGATTCTGTGTCTCCGGCAATGGAGGATCTTGTCTTGGACTCTTAAATGTTTATCTTGTTGTGGAACATTTTTATTTTTTGGACTTATTATTATTATTATTAGGAAACTTTTAATTTTATTCAGACTTTAAATTGTTGTCATAAAGAACAATCTTGGGCACCTGCCCACGGACTCTATTTTTTCTGCTTTTATTTTGCTCTTCCTTCTGGAGGCCAACCAAGCAAGTTCGTGACCGCCACTCCAACGTTGCTGATATAAAGATGGATCAAGTCAAACCTGTTGACGATCAAGTGCACTAAAAAACAAGCATGGGGGAGCGACATCCGCCTTCATCCCACAAACCCGGGGAAGTCCTGTTCTTTTTATTTCATTTACTTTCTACATTTTTCTCTCCTTCTCATTCTCCTTCTCGTTTTTCTTTTTGTTTATTTCATTGAGGACAATGAAGAATCTAAGCTTGGGGGAGGGTTTAGTTAGTTTCTTTTTTCCTTTTTCTTTCAAAAATCCAAAAAATTAGTATAGTTTTGTTAAGCTTCTTTAGTTTTGCTTTTATTTTAGCCTTATCACAAAAATCCAAAAAAAAAAAAAAAAAAAAAGAAGAAGAAAAAATGTATAAAACAAAAATCCAAAATTTTTTTTGCTAAAATCTATTTGAAAAATAAAATCTATAATTATTTTCTATCTTTATTTTTATGTTTCTTCTAGTGATGTATAGGCCCGTGCGCTTCCTTAGTTCTATTTAGATTTCTTTGAAACAGTTTTCTAAATTTATCAGTTTAACATAGCTTAGTTTTACTAGTTTCTTGTTCTTAAATATAGGCATCCGTTTTTTACGTTATAAGTTAGCAATTTGTAGTTATGTCTTTTTATTCGGTTAGTTGCTTATGAATGGTTGCTAAGTAATATTATCTCTTTTTCATTTGTGGGGTAATACTTTCTTGGTGTCTAGAATTTGTCCCTAGCTACTCTCGAAACATTTGCGCCGTTTTTTACGTACTTTAGAAATGATTTAGGCCACCCTTTGACTAGTTTGAGCTTTTCTTGCCCACCAACAAATTTACCATTGCAAAACAATTTTTGGGCCTTTTTCCATGTTTCTTTGTTTTTAGCTGCACCTTTCATTTCATTATTTCACCAAAGCCAAAATCCCTTTCCTATTTTCACACTAAACTTTGAGCTTAAATATTAATTTTGTGAAGGGTTATATATTTGAAATGAAAAGGAAAATTTATAGCTTATATTTGGAGCTTTCCTTAAAAGTTAAAAAAAAGAGTTATTATCAAAATGAAATGAAAAAAAAAGTAGTTCATTTTTGGCCAATTTTATGAAAATAAGAGAAAAAAATACATGGCCTTATGTTTGTTTTAGCTTGAATTGAAGTACTTATCATGTCTTATTTTTGTATTTAAAGCTCACCCTTGATTTAGTGTAATTTAACCACCATCATGTTTATCCTTGTTTTCAATTCCTAATCATTTACCTAAGCCAAATTTTTATACCTATTAGAAGTCCTATTAATCTTTAGAACGTAAATTCGCGTAGTGGAGAAAGTGTGAACGGACAAGCCTATGACCACCATCATTGATGGATTTCTTTGGAGGTTATCTTGAGGTGACTTAGGGATAATTGTTATTCTAGCAACCTAGTAGTTCGTTAATGCGCCGTTTATTTAGAATTTCTACACTTGTTTCTCTTATTTTCATTAATTTTGGATGCCTTGTTTTAAGATTTAGAAATGTGTAAATTTTCTTTATGTTCTAATGATATTTTTAGGTCTCCGCTTTCAAGTTTTCTATTGTGCACTTCTCACCCCACTAGTTGTTAACATAGGAATTAGGATAGTTTAATTTTTCATGTTTTGTTTTTCTTAATTATGCAACCTAAATCTTCTTTGTTTTCTTTCCCTAGTTCTTTAAGTTTTATTTGCTTGAGGGCAAGCAAAAGCTGTAGCATGGGGGAATTTGATGACTAGTTTTAGTCATCGATTTTTGGGTTAAATTAGCATAAATATTCTTAGGATTAATTATATTTTTCATGTATTTTAAGTTTGTTATGTTTTAATTTTTATTTTCTTTGAATGTTATGTTTTAATTCCTTATTTTATGCATCCTATTTGGTTTAATTATAAAATTTTCTATTATGTTGTTTTTCTTAGTTTATATGTTTGTTGAAACATAAACTTAACATTCTATTCTATTTTATTTTTGTAGGTTGGAGCCCACATGGTGCAGCCCTCTCATATGGCCGGCCTTCATTGGTGAGCCCAAGCCTCCTTCAAGCCCTACCCGAGCTCAAGTCCAACATGCATGTAGCCCTTTACTTCAATGGAGCAACCCGAGCCCTTGAAGTGCATGGCCGACCCTCCATCATGCAGCCCATGAAGTTTGGAGCAACCTGACCGTTTCCCTTGAAGCACATCATGATGAAGTCCAGCCCCTCCTTGATACAACCCGAGCCCATGCAGCTCATTGGTGCAGCCCGGCCTCCTCCTTACTCCAAGAGATCCAACCCACTTCAAAGATCCATGTGGTGCAGCCCACTTCAATGGTGCAGCCCCCCCTTCTCTTCAGTGCAGCCCTTTTTAATATCCGACCCTCTACAAATACAGCCCACTCAATTGCATTGGCCGGCCACATTCATGCATGCCCTCTGCCTCTCATTTATTGCATGCATGTATCCATTTTCTCATGCATGGCCGGCCACTTACCACCCCATGTTTCCTCTCTCTCCTTTTTATTTTTTTCCACTCTTTATTATCATTCATCCCCCTCTCTACTTTACATTCTCTCTTATCATCCCCATAAATGAAATGCAATGAACCTCCCATTTTTATCTCTCCCTCATTTAATGCCATGCATGAACATCTCTCCCTTTATATGGCTGGCCACCCCCCCCTTGCCATTTCAATTTATTCCCATCTAGAATCTTCCCTCCTCATCTATAAAAGGTACCATGGTCTCATGCTTTGAGGTTGGATTTTGGGGGAGAGCAAGTGAAGTACTAGTTCAAGCGAGAGTGCTTTCTTTTATGTTTCTTACATGTTGTGAAGTTTTTATTAGTGTAACCTTTGCTTTTGTTAGTATAATCTTTCTTTGGTAGCATAATCTTATCTCTTTATTATTTTGTACTTCTCCATTTTTATTAATCATTGAATATGAACTCTCTTCCTTTTATTGTGTTTTCTTCCTCAACTATGCGTAGCTAATATTTTTTTAGCATTTGATCATGAGGATCCATGAAATGAGATGAGGTTTTCTTTTATTTCTTAGTTTTATTTTTGTCTAAATTTTACTCGATCCTTCTTTGATTTCTCTCGCGTCGACTCTGTATTTCCGGTATACGGTAGTAGGCTTTGGATCTCATATTTGAGTAGCCGAGAGGCTCGTGAATGTGAAAGATCACTCAAAGAAGGAAGGAGTTGAACGCAACCCTAGAGATAGGATGACGTAAATCTTCCGGATTGGAGTCAAATCCAATAGTGCGGGTCACCTCAATAATGCTGCTTAAGGCCTTTTTGACTTGAAAGAGATTTCGGTCAAAACATCTATAAGTCAGGGAATTTAATGCTCTAGCGAGATTATTTCCTAATTTCGGATCCGTCACGGTCGAGTATGATTTGAAAATTTAAAACTATGCCTTTTTATCCCTCTCATCTCATTTCATGGTGAATCTTCGATCGAATGCTAACTTTTTATTATAAGTTTTCCGTCTAAAAATTATCTTTAGTTTTTCTACGAAAAATTTCTCAAAACCCACTTTCTTTCGGTAGGATAATAGTTCAAGCGTGAGTAACAGTACTTGACAACCTCGTGTTTAAATACGACCTTGATACTATAATTCGACAGGTACACTTGCATGTTCGGGTTTTAGCCCATCAATTGCCGAACAAAAAGAAAGGATAAAAAGTCAGAGAACTTGAAGGATGGACAACACAAGAAGCCTGACAAAAGCTTCTTGGAAAAAAGACAATTGACATTGTCTGAAGTGAGTCTGGTTCATCAGGATCAGAAGAGGAGGAGGCTCTCATGGGCCTGATGGATATTGAGGAAACTCAACCAGGAGAAGAAGATCAGGATTGTTCAGATCCTGCAAAGGTAAAATCAACCTCTCATAGTTTAGCCTCAGATTCTTTTTCTGCATCAGAAAATGTATCACATTCACACTCTTTTAATAGTAAAGAACTTGATTCAGACATTGAAGCAGATTTTAACTCCCTTATCAATATATATGGGAAGTTACTAAAGGCCTTGATTACAGGCAGACAACTTGCAAGGATCAGGCCAGAGAATTAGAATCCTTGAGAGAGTATCTTCTCAGTTGATAAGTGCCAACACAAAGTTGGACCTACAAAAACTGAAACTTATAAAATTAACAAACAAGATAGATAGCCAGACAGAGGTGATAATAGAATAGGTCAAGACTGTCAAATACCTGGAAGCAAAGCTTGCTTAGGAAAGACAGTTCCTGACTCAATTCTCAAAAGCTAAGTCAGTGCTACCTATCGTAGATACCTTTTCTGTACCATTTAGAAGTGGTGTAGGGTATGGTAAGAATAAAAAGTTTAATAAGAAGTCTGTACCCAAGGGTAAAACTCCAAGTGGTCCAGATTGGCAACCAGTCAAGTATCTGCTTTCTAGCAGATGTTTGAGATCATGTGTTCCTAGACACATGATGTCTGTGTTCTCTACCAGTAAGGTCAGTAAAGAGCCTTGATGGAAGGATCAGATATCAAAAGACAATATAGGCCAAGAACCACCACAAAAGGTGATCAATCCAAGAAGCCAAGGAATTCTTGGAGATGATCCCAGTGTACCTCATATAAAACTGAAAGGTAAGGGTGTGAATTTTGCAACTCTACCTTGGAAATTGGATGACAATTCTATGTTGCACAAAAGAACAACTTCAAATGTGCAACCAAAGAAAAGATACAACAAATTTGAGTGTTGGTGTTGTGGGAAGGTTGGACATTTTGCCCTAGATTGTTGTTATAATCCAATAGCTCCTTCATATAAGTTTCAACCAGCTTTATTTAAAAAGACTGTTGTGTTTCACACAGCAAAGAATAACAGGAACCAAGGCCCCAAAACTTGTTGGGTGCCTAAGATGAACTAAATTTTTGTTTGTAGGTGGAGCCAAGTACCACTAATAGGCTAGTATGGTACTTGGATAGTGGGTATTCCAAGTATATGACTGGATCAAGGAGTTTAGTAAGAGATTACACTCCAGTTAAGAATGGACCAAAATACATCTTTGGAGGGTCAGAGAAAGGACTCACCAAGGGATATGGTAACATTTCTAATGGCCTAGTTACCATCACTAAAGTGGCTTATGTGGAATTATTGAACCACAATCTGATAAGCATAAGTCAGCTTTGTGATATAGGATATGAAATATTTTCCACAATGACAAGTGTTTGATAAGGAATTCATGTGATCAAGAGATCATCTTGTCAGGCACTAGGAGTGGGAACATTTATTTTCTAAATTTCCTTAGTATTAATGAACAATCACCTGTATGTCTTGTAGCTAGTGAGAAAGACACTTTATGTGTACAGTGGCACAAGAGGCTGGTTCACTTAAATTACAAAGATATGAGTAAACTATTCACTATAGATTTAGTTAGAAATAATCCACAACTAAAATGCTCCAAAGAAGGCTTATGTCCTACATGTCACAAATGCAAATAAACAAAAGTCTCATTTAAGCGAATTCAGTCCAAAGACACTGAGAGGTGTCTGTACTTACTTTATATGGATCTATTTGGTCCTATGCAAGTTCTTAGTTTGGGTAGGAAGTACTATAGCTATATGATTGTGGATGATCACTCCAGGTTTGCTTGGGTATTCTTCTTAAGGAGAAAGTCTGAAACACTAGACATCCTTGCTGACTTTCTCAAACAAATTCAGAATGAGATGGGATGTTCTATGGTCAATCTTAGAAGTGACCATGGTACAAAATTTCAATTTGAAAGGATGACAAATTTCTGTAAGGAACTCGGAATCTTTCAGGAGTTCTCCTCTCCAAGAACAACACAACAAAATGGAGTTGCTGAGAGGAAAAATAGAACTCTTATTGAGCCAGCCAGAATAATGTTGAGTGATTCATCTCTACCAAAATATTTCTGGGCTGAAGCTATAAACACAACATGTAATGTTCAAATTAAATAGAGCATTGATCAACAAGTATCACAACAAGACTCCCTATAAACTAATGAAAGGCAGAAAACCAAACTTGTCCTACTTTAAAATTTTTGGTAGTAAGTGCTATGTTCTGGACAATGGGAAAATTTATCTAACCAAGTTCTTAGAGAAATCCTATGAAGGAATCTTTGTAGGGTACAGTCTTCGTAGCAAAGCATACAGGATCTACAATTTGAAGCATCAGGTTGTAGAAGAATCTATTAATGTAGTGTTTGATGAATCATCTGTTTTATGTAATAAGATCTCTAACAGCTCTAGTATAGGTGTTGTAAACTCTAGAATGGAAAAGCTAAAAATAAGTTACTCACCTAACAAAGAGTTAGACATTAGAGACAATATAAAAATTCCTATAGAAGATACTGCAACTGCTCAGGGGGAGGAAGAGAATCACCCCAATCCTCCTGCTGTACTAGGTGATGATAGACACCTTCTAGTGGCAGTTAGACACCTTAAAGATCATCCTATAGATCAAATAATAGCTGATGCCAGATTAGGAGTGACTACTAGAAGTAGACATCACAATGAGGTTCTATACTCTAGTTTTCTCTATCAGGTAGAACCTAAAAGGTTTGAAGAAGCCAATTCAGATTCCAACTGGATTATGGCTATGCAAGAAGTGCTAAATCAATTTGAGAGATGTAAAGTCTGTGAAAGATATGGTATATCACTGATTCCAATCAAAAGAAAGGGGATAGATCTGATTACTCTAGAGGGGGGGGGGGGGTGAATAGAGTAACTTAAAACTTTTGGCTGTTTTTAAATATATCAGAGTAATAAAGTAGGTGATAATTATAGTAGTATAAACGAAAATGCAACCTAAGCAAAACTATACTATCACAGCACAGCAATAACAAAAAGCATATAGTCAACCAAACAACACAACAATTTTATAGTGATTCCCCAAACTGGGTACATCCACTCTTCCACCACCCTGGTAGGAATCCACTATCAGGTTTTTGATCATGTGACTGCCACCACAAAATCTATTTACAGGGAAATCTCGCAACCCTTTAGGATTTTGATCAGTTGCCCAAAAACCAGGAATAAACTTTGGAAGGGAGTTAATAAACCCTTTTACAGGAGGTTGAGAGAGAGAGAGAGTTGATCTTGTCTTCTCTTTTCTCTATATAATAGAGAAGACTACTGGATTGCTGGTGTCAAGGCTCCTCTGAAATGACTTGGATCCTTGCTCAGGGTGAAGGTATTCAGCCTTGACTTGAGGTGATCCAGGAATTTCTGACTGATTTAAATTTGTTGTCCTTGAACATTCCTGGTGTAGAAGTTGAAGAAGACTCTTGATGTTTTATTGTTGTTTGTCTTTTGTCTTCAGAAAGGTCAAGGGAAAACAAAATGTTTTCTACACAGGGAGAGAGTTTTGTATCTTTTCTCTGTATACTCTTTCGTATGTTGAATGTTCAGTTCGTTCTCTTCTTGTTGTTCTTACAACTGAAAAGAGAAAATCTCTTTTATATTCCCCTGTTAAAATTCTCCTTTGAAAATTTGAATTCCAAGCATTAATTGCTGATTGTTCTGGAGAATGAAATGGCTGGAATATTCATTAAAGAGTTTCACGAACTGTCCAATTAAATTAAGCAAGTAATTAACCCTGATGAAGACCATAATTAATGCTGCCAATAACAACAATATTCAGGGGAATATAAGCATTAATTACTCAGAGAATTACTGCTAAATAATATAATAAATAAGGACAGAATAAGAAAAACTTCTAAGTCTGGCTTGAGATAGAATTCATCGAGCTCTGAACAGAATTCGTCGACTGGAGATCCAAGTTCGTCGATCTGATAATTCCTGTTCATCGACTTGAGCTCAGTGAACTACATTCTGGAAATAACTAGCCAATTCTACGCTTTAAGTTCGTCGAGCTAAGAATCTGTCTTCGTCGAGCAGAGTTCAGAGAAACTAAACTGGGAAGAATCTGTTGAAGTTATATCCCAGATTTCATCGCGCAGAAAATCTGTATAAATGAAGAGATCGTCAACCTGAGCTCGAATATCATCATGCTCAACTCAGAGAAGTAACTTTGAGTTCATCGATCTGCGATCGATGATTGTCGAGCTGAGTTCGAAGAATTTCGAACTGATAATTTTTAACTCTGAATTCTTCTAAGTATGGGGTCAACTGAGGTCTTCTGCTGGCTGGTCCATGAATGTTGAACCTAATGACTTAGCCTAAACTCTAGGACTCACAGACTTGACCCTAGCTATACAATGTAGGTCAGACTCATCCTAATTAGTGAACCTAGCCCAAATCCAAACAAGGGATCCAACAATCTCCCCCTATTTGGGTGAGGTCACTAATATAAACAAAAGAAAAACAATCATAAAGCATGATAAAATATATCTGGCAGAAAATAAAATATTCAGCAGATATGTACATAAGTGCTTCATGTTTAACAGATAGAATTCAGAAAATAAAAAATAAACATAACAGTTATCAGTGCTTCTTTGACTTTTCTTTCTCAACTTTTTCAGATTTATCAGAGGGCTGTCTGAATATGATTTCTCTGCTTGGATTAGCTGCTTCTCTTTTAGACATATTCATGTCTGAGGCTCCAATTATGTTGACAGAAGTTGCTCTTGTAACTATAGCCTCTGGATGTAAACTCATATAAGCATCTACATTGAAAAACTTATTAGCTTTTGCATACCTCTTTAGTTCTTCTTTTCTGTAGGATGACATTTTAGAGTACTGAGAAGGATTTTTGCCTTCAACTTTAGCTATGTTTATCATAGAGAGTCCAACCAGTTCTTGAAATCTAGCCATTTTAGTAGTTGTTTCGTGTTCAGGATCAACAAAGGGAACTGGTGGAGAGTAAGGTCTTTCAGAACTAACATCTTTTTCAGATTGATCAATTTCAGATACTTTCTATTGCATGTCTTGCTTCTGATGTTGCTGTTGTTGTCTGCTACTGCTTGATGAATGTTTCTGCTGACTGCTTGCTTGGAAATGAGATCTTGAAGATCTGCCTTGTTGCCTTTGGTGTGTTTGAATGTGAGAGGTAGATCTCTGAGACATATTCCCTGAAGCACCTGCTACTGGAGGAGGAGGACCTCTCTAATTCCTTTGAGAAGGAGGAGGAGGACCTCTCCAATTCCTTTGAGAAGCAGGAGGAGGAGAGTACCTTCTACTATTTTTCCTTGCTTTTTGATCATTTTTAGATAGCCATATCCATGAAGGAATCCATGGGTAAGGAATATTCTTTTGCAACATGTAGTAGGGAGTGTCTGCATTGGGATTCGGCTTTGGAACAGCCTTAGTAGAAGCTTTTCTTTTCTTAGCAACCTTCTTCTTGGCTTTTGAATCATCTGAATCATCAGAGTCTTCATCATCATTGTCATCATCAGATGATCCTGTAGGGTTGTCATACATAGCATCAATCTCTTTCAGAATATCTTTAGGTATTTGCTTCTCAGCTTGAGGTTGAACTGGAATTATTTGCTCTGCAACATTTTCAAAAACAGTCTGGTTTTCTTCTGCTATATATGCAAGAATAATTTCATCGAGGTCTGGAAAAGGACAATCATCCATTTTATAGGTAGTAGGGGAAAGATGTTTTTGAGGGGAGATATCCTTTTGCTCTGTGGTAGAGACTAGTTCAAGAACATTCTCAGTCAAATGTTCTTCTGTAATTACTGGTGCTGCAAAAATTGCCTTTAGTTGATTAAAAACTTCAGGGCTTATTGGAGAAGTATAGGGTACAATAGCTCAAGATTGATGTACATCAAAACTGGGTAGAATCTTGTTATAAACAAAATTGAAAGAATCTAGTAAAGAATCTAGATTAACTGTGGGATTTATATAGTAATCACCAGCAGTAGTTATTTCAGGAGTTTTTATTACTATATCTGTACAGACCATTTCAGTATCAATTGCTACTGCTGTAACTGTTGTATCTGTTAGAACTGCTGCTGCTGGAGCTGCTACTACTGGAGCTACTTCTTCATCGAGCATCTCCCCCTGCCTGGTTTTAGAGGATACTGGAATCAGGCCCCTAGTAGAAGAAGGGATAGAGGGGGCAGTAAATAGGGCAACAAGGGATGAGATGGAGGCAACAAAAGGTGTGATTACCTATACAATAAGTTACCTGATGACTGGAGTGATGTGCTCCAAGAGGGTGGCAATGAAAGGGGAATTCGTATCCATAAAATCAGGAGGAGTTTGAGTGGATACAAATGGATGAAGGAGAGGAATGACATCAGGTGGAGTAACATCTTGCATGATGTCATCCTGAGAAGGTGATGCAACAGGAGATGGAATAGGAGTGGAAATGTCATGTTGAGGTGAAGTTGGTGTAGATGGTAAGGAGGTTTGCAAATCAGAAGTGGGGGATGACATGAATGTATGAGGATGTATGTCAGTAAGATGTGGTGGTAATGGAGATGGAGGTGGTGTGATGTGTTCTGGAGATTCAGTAGGAGTTTGTTGATGCATTGGTGAGGTAGGTGAAGGAATGCTTGTAGATGGGGGAATATTTTTTGAAGGTGTAGTTATTATTGGAGGAGGTGGTGACTGAGAAGATGAAGGAGTTATTGTTGGAAGAAGGGTTGTTGAAGGAGGAGGTGGAATGGAAACTTCTTCAACAGGGTGGGGAGTGGCTGGAATAGCCCTTGTGCTCTCAGAAGGTGTGGAAGAGCAGGAAGCCCTGGATGGCTTAGAGATTGTCCTCTCCCACCTTCCAAACAGGGCACATGTTAGAATTTTGGGTGCATTAATGAATATGGTTTAGGAGACCAGTGATTCATCTGTCTTTTCCTGTAGGAAAATGCCCAGAATTCTTGCAAAACAAACTTCTTTCTTAGTATTTTTCTTCTTGATCAAATCAAACAGTAGTTTTCCCTAGTTCACCACTTTCTTATTTACCACAACACACGTCACCAAGAACTAGTGCCTGGTAATGTAGTCATTGGTTGTGTGTTTACCCAACAGAACTTTCCCAACGACATCAGCAAGGAATTTGTATTTAGAAGACAAATTCTTCTTTAGTAATTATTAGGGTTCTCTCCAGCATGACCCATTTTTTAGCATGTTATCATATTCAATACTATCCATTTCAATATCTTCATTTCCATTAACCAAACCAAAAATTTCAGTTAAAACGGTGGGGGTCAGAGTAACCTGATTCCCTGAGATGGTGCCTGTCATTATGTCTGCATCAGGTGTTAAGGAGGTGAACATCCATTCTCTTATTTCAGTAGCCGCTATCTTGATTTTGTTTTTCATGAAGTTTTTCAGCTGTTGTTCTTCAAATATTTTCAGTATGTCCAAAAAAATTTGATCGGAATGTTGAAACGATTCAAAGTCTAAGTCGAATCCCATATCAAATTTCGTCGCCGCCAGAGAGCTCGCCGGAATCACCATTTATCGCCTGCAAAAGGAAACAGAAATATCAAGTCCAAGGGAAATAGAAAGCGCGGGATGGAGCTCGAAGAAAACCTAGTTATATGTTTTTCAGAATATGAAGCGGCAGACTCCGTCCTGCGAAAAATAAAAAATTCTTTGATCTCAGGTCGATGAAAACTTTTATTGATGAAAGAGTTCGTCGATATCAGTATGAAGAAGGGAAAACATTTCGTCGTGCTCAGGTCGACGAAACATTTTCTGAAGCAATATCGTCGATCTCCATTCGACGAATAGAACTTCACATATTGAGAGTTCGTCGATCTCAGGTCGATGAATTTCTCAAGAACTTTTCTCAGTTCGTCGATCTCCGTTCGTCGAACTGTGGCAAATTCTTCGACCACAGACAGAAAATTAAATTAATGCATCTCCATTGATCATGCCTAGCTGATTCATAAAGAACAGATGTTTCTTCTCATCCAAGGGTTTGGTGAAGATATCTACATTTTGCAAATCAGTATAGTCAAAGGTGAGATTATTTTTCTTTTTTTTTTCAACACACTCTCTAATGAAATGATGTCTTACATCTATATGCTTAGTTCTACTATGATGCACTGGATTCTGTGCAATAGAAATTGCACTAGTATTATCATAAAGTAGAGTTGAATTATTTAAGTTGACACCATAATCTAGGAGTTGGTTTTAAATCCAGAGCATCTGTGAATAACAACTGCCAGCTGCAATATACTCAGCTTCTGCTGTTGAAGTAGACACAAATGTTTTATTCTTGCAAAACCAAGATACTAGCCTATCACCAAGGAACTGACATATCCCTGATGTGCACTTTCCGTCCACTCTACATCCATCAAAGTCAGCATCAGAGTATCCAGTCAACTCAAATTCTGACTCTGTTAGATACCAGAGCCCTAAATTAGGGAAACTCTTTATATATCTCAAAATCCTTTTTAAGAAAATAAGGTGAGATTCTTTAGGGTTCACCTGGAACCTAGCACAAAGACATGTAGCAATCATGATGTCTGGTCTACATGCTATAAGATATAACAGGCACCCAACAATGGCCCTATATAATTTCTGATCTACAATTTTCCCATGTTCATCAGAATCAATTATAGCATTTATAGCCATAGGTGTTTTCTTTGCTGAAGCATCAACCATCCCAAACCTTTTGATCAGTTCCTTAGCATATTTGGATTGAGATAAGAAGTTGCCATCAAGGGACTGCTTCACTTGTAGACCAAGGAAGTAGGAGAGCTCACTCATGCTACTCATTTCAAGTTTGGAATGCATAAGGTTGGAGAACCTTTTGCATAGTTTAGAATCTGTAGAACCAAACATAATGTCATCTACATATATTTGTACTAATAAGATTTTATCATGATGATGCTTAATAAATAAAGTCCTATGTACTATGCCTCTAGAAAAATTATGCTCTAAGAGAAAGCTAGCTAAGGTTTCATACCAAGCTCTTGGAGCTTGCTTTAGACCATAGAGAGCCTTATGCAATTTAAAAACATTAGTGGGATGAGTAGAAGAAATAAAACCTTGTGGTTGTTCTATATAGACCTCTTCTTTGAGTTCACCATTTAGAAATGCACTCTTGACATCCATTTGGTACACTGTGAACTTCTTGTAGGCTGCATAGGCTAAAAATATCCTAATTTCTTCAATCCTTACAACAGGGCAAATGTCTGGTCATAATCTATTCCTTCCTCTTGTCTATATCCTTGATCAACCAATCTTGTCTTGTTCCTTATGATAAGACCTTGAGCATCAAGTTTGTTTCTAAATAACCATTTAGTTCCAAAGACTGGGTAGTATTTTGGTCTTGGAACTAAATCCCAAACTCTACATCTCTCAAATTGATTGAGCTCCTCTTACATTGCAATGATCCAGTGTGGATCTTGCTCAGCATCTTTTATGGATTGGTGCTCAGTTTGAGAAATGAAGCAGTCATGCATCATGTCCTGGTGGAGTTGATGCCTTGTCTGAACACCCACTGATATGTCTTCAATCACTTGAGATATATGGTGATCTCAAAGTGTGACTAATTCAGTAGGAGGAGTTGGTTGAGCAACAACTTGGGGAATTAATTCCTCTTGTGGAATTATAGCTGTTGTTGGCTCTTCACTAAGTTCAGTGTCTTCATCTTCATTTTCTTCAGCATCAGGTGGAGAAGGATGTGCAACAACCTCATTAGTGAGGGTCAATTCATCCAACTTCTCACACATATGTGGTTCCTGCAAATTTTCAATGGTAGAAGGAATCTTTTTCTTATAAAACATGTTAGTTTCCTCAAAATAAATGTGAATAGATTCTTCTATTTTCAAAGTTGATTTATTATAAACCCTATAAGTCTTGCTTACTTGGGAATATCCAAGAAAAATTCTTATTTCAGCCTTGGCTTCAAACTTTCTAATGTGTTTCTTGTTGTTGTTATGAATGTAACAGATGCAACCAAAATTTTTAAAGTAATCTACTTTAGGTTTCTTCCCTTTGAGTAGTTCATAGAGGGTCTTGCCCTTGAGTTTGTGTATCAAACTTCTATTTAGTACATAGATTATTGTGCTCACAGCCTCTGCCCAAAAGGATAGGGGAAAGTGAGCATCTGCAAGTAATGTTCCTGCAGCTTCATTCATTGTTATGTTTTTTCCTTTTAGCTAACCCATTTTGTTGAGGAGTTGTAGGAGCAGAGAAACAATGTCTGATACATTCCTTCTCACAAAAGTTTTGCATGGGAAGAGACTTAAACTCTGTACCATGATCACTTCTAATCAATGCAACTGAAGTAGAGTACTCAATCTTTATGCACTTAAGAAGGTCTGTAAGAACCTTGAAGTTATCTGACTTGTTTCTCCAGAAGAACACCCAAGTGAAACTTGAGAAGTAATCAGCAACTACTAAGGTATAAGACTTCCCTCCTAGGCTTTGTATAACAATGGGTCCAAAGAGATCCATATGTAGCAAATACAGAATCCTAGGTCAATCACTCTTATTAAGTGACTTAAAACTGGTTTTAGTTTGCTTGCCCAACTGACAAGCCCTGTAGAGGCTTTCCTTTTTAAGGGTCTAGAAGGCAATCCTCTAACAAGGTTGTCCCTAGAGAGTTTAGTAATGTTTTTCAGGTTTACATGTCCTGATCTCCTATTCTAAAGATCATTATTGTTAATAGTTTGGTTAAACATGCATATTTCTGATTTAGCTGACATAAAATTAACTACATAGATATTTCCTACTCTAGTACCAGTTAACACTACTTGGTTATCTATAGAAGTAATAATACAAGAAGTTTTGTTAAATGATACCTGAAACCTTTCATCACATAACTGACTTATGTATATAAGGTTGTGCTTCAATCCACTTACGTAAGCTACATTCCTGAAGGTGACTGCTCCAATCTTGACATTTCCATATCCTTCAGTCTGGCCACAATTTGAATCACCAAATAATACTTTGGGTCCTATCTTAGACTTGTAGTTTATTAAGTTGTCCTTGTTTCTAGTCATATGTTTTGAATAGCCACTATCCAAATACCACTATAGATCTGCGGTGGGATAGTCTTTCACCAGCAATAAAACAGATTAGCTATTTTTGACCCAGGTAACCTTGGGTGCTTGTTTCTTTTCATAATTAAAACTGGAAATATAAGAGTATTCAGGTTGGTTTTTATACCTAGGGGATGATATCTTCTTGGTGTAATTATCCACTGAGTGAATGGATTATCATATTGTCTTCGTTGATTAAATGTTCTATAGGAATTGAAGTTTCTGTTAAGATGAACTGGGTTCGACGAATTCTGGTAAGTTCGTCGATCCGAGGTCTACGAATGGGGATGAGTTCGTCGAACTCCACTCAGGGAATAAAAGTATTCATTCTCTGGGCCCCAATATTGTCGATCTCGGGTCAACGAACCATACTAGTTTCGTTGATCGTAGTTTAATGAATAATTATAATGAAAATTTGTGTTTGGAGTTCGTCGACTCGAGTTCGACAAACTGTACACATTTCGTCGATCTGACTTCGACGAAATCTGCTGAACATTGTTATGGTTAAGATTTTTCTTATTCTTTCTCTATTTCATATTCTTTTGTTTTACTTCTGTTTGTTTAACATTATTATTATCTATCTTTTCCTTGCCCTTTTCTAACACAAATTTTATTGGAGTTGTTAGAATATTTTTCTTTACTATGAGGGGTAATCTTGATGTAGCACCTAAGCCCAGCTTGACATTTAATCTGGCATTGACTGTGCTTGTGGTGTCCATCAACTTAAAGCTTCTCCCATTGAGAGATTCCTCAAGTTGCTTTGCCTCACTTAATTTAGTATTTAGTGAAATGATTTGTTCATTGGCTAAATCTAAATCATTTTTCAATTTGATATTCTCAGCAAATAGGTTACCAAATTCAACCTGTCTATCTCTAAGTATTTCTATTTCTTTTTCTGACTTGATTAAATCATTACACAAAGACTTAAATTCAATTTTGAAATCTTATGAATTGAAATCAAATGAGGAGATTACCTGATCTTCCTCAAATTCTGATTCTTCCTCTGATTCTTCTGCTTGTTCCTTAGTATCAAATTTGCTGCAAAAGGCATTGATAGCCATAAGGCAAACTTCCCTTGCTTTTGCCTCCTCTTCATCTTCACTAGAGCTGGATGATTAGGATTCTTCATCTGTGTCACTCCAGGTCTCAGCAATGAAACCTTTCTCCTTCCTTTTATGCTTGCTGGAGGAGGGCTTGCTGTAGTGCTGCTTTCTGGGGTCCTTTTTTGTTCTTCTCTCCTTCTTTTGGTTCTTTGGACACTCTGATATAAAGTGTCATGTCTTCCTGCAACCAAACTAAACAACTTCTTTAGTTTGTGTCTTATCATACTTTGGTTTGTCATCTTGCATAGATGACTTTTTTCTGAAGTCCTTGTTTGCCATTTTGTAAAATCTCTTGGCTAAGAGACTCAGAAGTTCTTCACTGGCTGCTGGAGCTTCTGATTCTTCTGAAGCTTTGAAAGCTATGTTTTGCACCTTTCTTGCTACTGGAGGAGTCTTCTGCTCTGCAGCTTCTCTTGTCTTTATTAGTTGCTCATATGACTTGAGCTTTCCAAGAAGAGATTTAGTGGAAATCTCATTTAAGCTTCTGGCCTCCTTGATTGGCCAATTTCTAGAATCCCATGAGCTAGGGGAGCACAAAAGAATTTTGTCATTGACTTCTGTGAGGGTGATGTCCTTGTCCAGAGTCTTCAGCTCATTGATGATTGAGCTTTGTCTGTTGTACATGTCACTCACAGACTCAGATTCTTCTTTCTTGAAATTTTCATACTAGGACATGAGGTTAGATCTCTTATCCTTTCTCTCATTTTAAGATCTAGCATCCATCTGGTTGAGAGAATCCCATATAGCTTTGGCAAATGTGCACTCAGCCACTTTCTGGAATATGTCATCTAACATAGTCTGTACTAAGATGTTCATGGCCTTGACATCTGCTATCTTGGCCTTCTTTTGAGCATCTGTCCACTCAGGTGGTGGAACAGTATGTGTGCTAGAAGTTGAAGTAGTGGTAGCCACTGGAGCTGCTGGTTCTGTCAAAATAGAGTTGTATATGTCTTCATCAATAGAGTTCATATAAAGCGTAATTCTTACCTTCCATATAACAAACTTATTCAGATTGCAATCTGGAGGTCTGGTGCTTGCATAATCTTTGTTCTGTGTCATGCTATGAAATAAATAAAAAAACTAAGAAAAAGGAAAATCAGATCTAACAAGGATCTTTTGGTTCAAGTGTTAGCTTGTATAACCAAATAAACACTGCTTTGATAGCAATTGAAAGATATGGTATGACACTATACCAATAGAAATAAAGGGGATAGATCTGATTATTCTACAGGGGGAGGGGGGTGAATAGAGTAACTTAAAACTCTTAGCTATTTTTAAATATATCAGAGTAATAAAATACGTGATAATTATAGTAGTATAAAAGTAAATGCAACCTAAGCAAAACTATACTATCACAGCACAGCAAAAACAAAAAGAATATAGTCAACCATACAACACAAGAATTTTATAGTGGTCTCCAAAACTGGGTACATCCACTCTTCTACCACCCTGGTAGGAATCCACTATCAGGTTTTTGATCAGGTGACTACCACCACAAGATCTATTTACAGGGAGATCTCGCAACCCTCTAGGCTTTTGATCAGGTGCCCAAAAACCAGGAATAAACTTTTGAAGGGAGTTAATGAACCCTTTTACATGAGGTTGAGAGAGAGTTGATGTTGTCTTCTCTTTTCTCTATACAACAGAGAAGACTAGTGGATTGCTGGTGTCAAGGTTTCTTTTGAAATGACTTGGTGCCTTGCTCAGGGTGAAGGTCTTCAGCATTGACTTGAGGTGATACATGAATTTCTGACTGATTTAAATTTGTTGTCCTTGAATGTTCCATGAGTAGAAGTTGAAGAAGACTCTTGATGTTTGATTGTTGTTCTTGTTCAGTTTTCAGAAGGGTCAAGGGAAAATAAAATGTTTTCTGCACAGGGAGGGAGTTCTGTATCTTTTCTCTGTATGCTCTTTCTTGTGTTGAATGTTCAGTCTGTTCTCTTCTTCTTATTCTTACATCTAAAAGAGAAAATCTCTTTTATATTCTCCTATTAAAATTCTCCTTTGAAAATTTGAATTCCAAGCATTAATTGCTGATTGTTTTGGAGAATGAAACGGCTAGAATATTCATTAAAGAGTTTCCCCAACTGTCCCATTAATTTAAGCAAGTAATTAACCCTGATGAAGACCATAATTAATGCTGCCAATAATGGCTATATTCAAGGAATATAAGCATTAATTACTCAGAGAATTACTGCTAAATAATATAAGAAATAAGGATAGAATAAGGAAAACTTCTAAGTTTGGCTTGAGACAGAATTCATCGAGCTCTGAACATAATTCGTCGACTGGAGATCCAAGTTCGTCAAGCTGATAATTCCTGTTCATCGACTTGATCTCAGCGAACTGCATTCTAGAAATAACTAGCCAATTTTGCACTCTAAGTTCATCGAGCTAAGAATCTGTCTTCGTCGAGCAGAGTTCAGAGAAACTATACTGGGAAGAATCTGTTGAAGTTAAATCCCAGATTTCGTCAAGCAGAGAATCTGTATGAATGAAGAGATCATCGACCTGAGCTCGAATATCATCGAGCTTAACTCAGAGAAGTAACTCTGAGTTCATCGATCTGCGATCGACAATCGTCGAGCTGAGTGCGAAGAATTTCGAACTGTTAATTTTTAACTCTGAATTCTTATAAGTCTGGGTCAACTGAGGTCTTCTGCTGGATGGTCCATGAATGTTGAACCTAATGACTTAGCCTAAACTCTAGGACTCATAGACTTGACCCTGGCTATACAATGTGGGTCAGACTCATCCTAATTAGTGAACCTAGCCCATATCCAAACTAGGGATCCAACAGTCTGGAGTCTAGTTCCTAGACCTAGTGATCACGATATCATAGGCACTAAGTGGATTTATAGAAATAAATTAGATGAATATGGGGTTATAGTTAAGAACAAAGCGAGATTAGTGGCTAAAGGATATAGACAAGCGGAAGTGTTAGATTATGACCAAACCTTTGCAACTGTAGCTAAGCTAGAAGCCATGAGAGTGTTTTTAGCCCATGCAGTATTCAAATGATACAAGGTCTACCAGATGGATGTAAAGTCAGCATTCCTAAATGGTACACTAAAGGAGGAAGTCTATGTAGAACAGCCACCAGATATTGTTGACCCTAAACACAAAAACTATGTTTTCAGATTGCACAATGCTTTGTATGGGTAAAAACAGGCTCCTAGAGCCTGGTATGAGACCCTGTCTACCTTTCTTATAGAGAACAAGTTCTCTAGAGTAAAGATAGACAAGACACCATTGCTTAGGCACATTAAAGGATAAAGTATCTTAGCCCAGATTTTTGTAGATGACATAATCTTTGGGTCTACTAATGAGAAGCTGTGTAGCAAATTTGTAAGTCTTATGAAAGGCAAGTTTGAAATGAGCAACATTGGTGAGCTAAAGTTCTTCTTGGGATTCCAAGTTAGATAATCTGCGGATGGAATATCCATCTCTTAATCTAAGTTCACTAAGGAGTTGATTAAGAGATATTGTATGGAGAATTCTTCTACCATGAGAACTACAATGAGTTCTACAGTGTCACTACACAAGGATGAATCTGGAAAACCAGTTGATGAAACCCTATACAGAGGCATCATTGGATCACTCATGTATTTAACTTCTAGTAGGCCAGATATTTTGTTCTCAACATGTGTTTGTGTAAGGTACCAAGCATGCCCCAAAGAGTCTCATTGTACTACTGTTAAGAGAATAATAAGATATCTTAAGGGAACACCGAATATTGAGATTTGGTATCCTAAGGATAATGATTTTGAACTTACTAGGTACACAGATGCAGATTTTGAAGAGCATAAAGAAGACTGAAAAGTACTTCTGAAACTTGCCAGTTTTTATGGAAAAGACTTATCAGTTGGAGTAGCAAGAAGCAAACAAGTGTTGCTATCTCTACAGTAGAATCTGAGCACATATCTGTTGGGAGTTGTTGTGGATTCAACATCAACTACTGAACTATAGTATACAGCTAAGTAAATCTATTATGTTTTGTGATTCTACTAGTGCAATTTCTATTGCTAATAATCCTGTTTCTCACAATAGAACTAAACATATAAAAATTAGATATCACTTTCTCAGAGAGAATGTTGAAAAAGAAAATATAAGCTTACAGTATACTCCAACAGAAAGACAAGTTGCTTACATTTTTACAAAACCTCAAGATAAAAGTAAGTTCAATCATTTTAAATTTGAACTAGGCATGTTGAATATTGAATAAATATTTCCAATTAATTGTAACAAAAGTTTGTACAATTCTTAAAAAATGGCTAATTAGGTATACAAATATTTAGAAAAACAACAAGAAAAATTTTAATTTGTCAAGAAATATTTTTCAGAACACAAAATTTGTCTAAGTCAAAGAATTGTGTCGAGACACCAGTGTGTGTGTCGACACTATTAGTACAGGTGTGTCGAGACACCACAGTGTGTGTCGACACTATTAGAAAATGTGTATCGACACTGATTAGCAGATATGTGTCGAGACATTAAAATTTAGTGTCGAGACCTTAAGGTCTATGTCGAGAAACATAAACCTAGTGTCGATTTAAGTCGGCACATCACGACAGATTAGGTCTTCTTTGTCGACACCAGATATTTCCAAATAATGAGAAAATTACTAAATGCAGTGCGCTTTTTCACCTTCAAAAGATTGATACGATAAATAGGAGGTATTAGATTTTGTCGACTTCATTCTCCAGAAATTTTGAGAGACTGATCACTGTGTGTCGAGGCCAAGAAATCCATAGTCGACACCTCACAGACTCAAGTTCTTTCAACAAGAATGGCACCAAAGATGGATGACAACATCAATGAGGGAAACGAGCTGGTGCGTAACACATTCAACTCTGCATCTGATGATATAAAGAAGGTTATTGACCTAGTATATGAGGCTGGTCTAGAGTATCTTCTTTCAAAACCAACAAAATTTTGGAAGAGAGAGGTATCTGAATTTTAATTTAATGCCTCATTAAATCCTAAGTTAGATAAGATAAAATCTTGTGTTAATGTAGCAAGGATAAAGGTAACAACCAAAAGACTTGCTAAAGTTTTCATATTCCAAGAACAACATAGGATAATGAACTGGATTCAAGTAAGACAGCTGAGGCCCTAGATTGGTGTGGACTAGCTCCAACAACTAGTTTTGGAAATTCTTTAAATAGGAATGGAATGAATTCCCAAGGAAAATTGTTATCTGAAATAGTAGGAAAGTTTCTCCTCTACAAGACTAGAGCACATGACAGGATTTCTAAAGTCATGTTTAACATGATGACAAGAATTATCTTCAAGATCACAACTGACTGGAATAGGGTGATGTTTGATAAGATTGCAGAAGGAATTCAGAATCCCAATATGGGCAGAATAATTAGTTTATATCTGGTAAAGGTCATCCCAGATAATATCAATCAGAAAAATGGAACTAAGATAAATCATATGAGGAGAATGGACTTGAGAATCTTGTCTAGATGGGACAGAGTCTTTACTAAAGAGACATCAGAACCTAAAAGGACAAAAGAGGTAAAAGGCAAGAAATCTGTGGTTGAGGAAGTTATATCCTCTAGTGATTCTGAAGAAGAGGTACACATCAGTTCAGATTATAATGTAGTGGAAGAACAAGGGAGATCTCCTAGGCTATCCCTTGAGACCAGTGTACAGGTGCAGGGGGAGAACATTCCAGATAAAGAACTAGCTGAGGGGGAGAACCTCAATACATTACCAATGGATAAAACAACTACAATTATAATGGATGTTGTTCAGGACCTAGAGAAATCCAAAGATCCTGAACATCAAATCTCTGAACAAGAGAATGAAGTAGAAGTTCTTATGTCAAAAGAATCAAACAACCAGGAGGATAGAATTAAAGATTATCAGATTGAGATACCTGATGTTGAAATTCAGCATGCAGGTATTACAATGGACAATATCAATATTGATAAGGATGGTAAAAGAATTGAGGGGGAGTTGGACCCTAATACTGAGAAAACTAAAGAGACACCTCAAGTTGAAGAGGTCAGTTCTTCTGAATCTGAGGATGTTGAAGCTTCTCAACTGAAGAAAAGGAAATTTTCTGAAATTAAGAAGAGAATCAAGAGATATAAGAAATATCTTCAATTTGGACCACCATCAGTTCCTACAATAGATCATAGCTCTTTGCTAGTTCAACTACAGATCATGCTTGATAAGCAAAGAAACAATCTTGAGAAGTATGTAGATGAAAGTAACAAGGAGTTACAATTTCAGCTGGCTCAAGACATCAAGTCCATAAGATTTGAAGTAAATCTTTAAAAACTGAAATGATTACATTCTTTGAGAAAAGAGCACATACAGTAGTCTATCTAGCCAAGCAACAACAGGAAGCCAAGCAACTACAAGATGATGTGGCAATCAAGCATGGCTATGTCCTTAAAAATCAAAATAGACTGAATGAAAATCTGATAGTGATGCATGAAACAACATTGGGAGAAATTAAGAACCAAACCACTATTTTGGAAACCAAACTTGATTCTACTATCACAGATATCAATAACAAACTGCAAAGTTATTCAGAATCTTTCATTAAGGACATCAAAGATTCTTACAAACACTTGGACAACAATTTACTGAGAGTAAAGAATACTATGACTTCTGGTATCAATTACATAGATAGACAGGTAAGATTTCATAAGAATGATCTCAAATATCATATTGAAAGAGAAGTCATAAAGGGGGAGAGAGTAATGATTAAGGCCAGTGTTGAACAAGCTACCTGGATAGAAAATAATATCAGATACACCATAGGATTTCCTCCCCTATTGTATGAGTGTGATCAAACTGCTGAATCTGGTTGTCAACAATCTCTACTTGAAGCACCTCCTGATAAATTCTTTCAGCCAGAAGCACCAGCAAATTTTGAATCTATTCAAGCAACTGTCCAACACATGTACAGTCCTCCTCAAGGCTTAGATAAGAATGTAATATATTCGAAAGTGGACAAGTATTCTGCTACTCTAGAGATAGAAGCTCAGTTATCAAAGAAAAGGTTTAGAGAACTAGCTGAGACTAAACCTGATTTTGAGCAATAGAGTCCAACCTCCAGATTCATAATTCTTACTGCATGGAAGGCTGTAAATTCTACTATCACAGACAGAGGGAAATGGTATTTAGAACAGGAATGGACCAAACGCTTGAAGTAGCAAGAAGTTATTCAAAAATTCAGACAAGATATGAATAAATGAAAGCTTCCTGCTAAGTTTATAGAGCCCAACAAATATTTCCCAAATCCATATCATTACTTTGAGAGGCAAAGGCTGAAAGAAGAAGCTATTGCAAAAGCTAAAGCTAAGAATGACAAAGGAAAGGCAGTTGCTTAGGACAAAGAGCCTAAGTTGAAAGCCAAGATACACTCTAGTAAAGGCATAGTTATCAAGGAACCTAAGCTGCCTTAGGATATTCTTAGTTTTCTATTTCTTATGGACAACTTGATCTGTAAAAAGCTTGTATCAGTAAACTTTATGAAAAATAATTAATGGAAATCTTGACCTATTCAACATTTTATGTGTTGTTAATTATGACTGGAATTGTTTGCCTTATCTTCTTTTCACTATTATTGTTAAATATGTGTAATTATCTGTGTTATTTCACATACTGAACTACATTGAATGTTTAAATTTTTTTATAATTATTTTTGTGGTATCATGTGGTATATCATTGAATTGGGGTTATGACTTCTCTAAATAGGGGGAGATTGTTGAGTACATTGGTCTCAATGTACTTGTTTTGAAGAAGCCTTCTCAGCTTAATGATATACACATTATTGTATTTGATGGATGTTAAGTTCATGTGTGCAAGTAAATAAAGCCTAGTACAAAGTGTCGAGACACTTAGGACTTGTGTCGACACACTCTAATCAAGTTGTGTCGAGACTGAAGATAACTGTGTCGACACTCAGGACTAGTGTCGACACACTCTTTTCAAGTTGTGTCGAGACTGAAGACAACTATGTCGACACACAGGACTTGTGTCGACACATTTCACATAAGTTGTGTCGATAAAAGTTGAAGAGCTATGTCAATACACAGGACTAGTGTCGACAAACTCTAATCAAGCTGTATCGAGACTGAAGACAACTGTGTCGACACACAGGACTTGTGTCGACACATTCCACATAAGTTGTGTCGAGATAAGTTGAAGAGCTATGTCGACACATTCAGAAGTTTGTCAACACCACTACAAGAGCAGTGTCGACACCCAAGACTTATGTCGACACATTTAACAGTCAAGGTTCAACACTTCAGCAGACATGTTTCATAAGTACAAAAATCAATACAGAGGTACTGACAACTGTCAGAACTGTCAAATGTCAGTTATTAATCGGATCAGTCGGTTACTCCTATCAGAACTATTTAAAGGAATCTAGTCTTCAAAAAAGACAAGAAGCAACACAATTTTGTGAAGACAAAAGTCTGAAGCATCAGCTACAATTTAGAAGGAGAGAGATCTGATCAAGAATCATCTTCAACATCTCTCCAGCCTAGATCAACCCTAATTTCTACTTCAAGAAGCTTTGAAAAGCTAAGAAGGGTTAGATCAGATCTATCTTGACAAAGATCAAAGGAAGCACATTCATCAAGATCAGATCAAGAAGCTGTTACTCAGATCTCACTTGCTCGGTGACATGTTATAATTCAATTTTTATTTACCTTCTCTCTTGTTGTGTAAGAGAACTATTCTCATTTTGTTGTAAGCCTGTGTTATAAAGGCTGAGGTAGGGCTGTGATTGCCTAAGGTAGGAGAAGTTGGAAATTCTTTGAGGTGTATGGCAGGTGTTGCATGAGAAGCAGGAGTGTGGATTCATTCCGAGGTAGAGTTCTTGGGAAGAACTTGAGGTGTAGGATCTTCGTGATCTGAGTGGTAAGACTTGAAAAGTCTGAGTTGTAGGAGCCGGGTGGGCTCTGAGCTGTAAGATCTAAGGATCTGAGTAAAGGAAAGAGAAGGAGTTTGGCCGAATCTAGTTCATTGCTAGATAGGCAAAGGGGGAAAGTGGATGCACTCATAAGTTGGGGATCCACTATAAATCTGTGTGCATTGTGCTGTGTGTGCTGAATTGTTGTGTTGTGTTT
The DNA here is from genome assembly GCA_039583875.1 of Platanthera guangdongensis. Classification (NCBI taxonomy): domain Eukaryota; kingdom Viridiplantae; phylum Streptophyta; class Magnoliopsida; order Asparagales; family Orchidaceae; genus Platanthera; species Platanthera guangdongensis. The sequence continues at coordinate 65,051,643 of CM077158.1, forward strand.
ATTTTCCTAATTGTTGTTAAGTATATCTTGATTATCTGAATGAATTAATCATATTAAAGAAAGTAGTACTCTGATTATTAAAAAGGAGTGCCATAATTTAAATTGAACCTATTCACCCCCCTTTAGGTCATTAGCAATCCTAAAATAAACATTTACAACTATTATCGCAGGACAGAGTTGGGAAAAGTCCCGACAATCTGCATCTACACCAACAAAGGGTTGATCTCACGTTAACAACCTCGGGGACGAGAGCACGCTAAGTCCTCAATGCCAGGAATTGAAGGTTCATCCTTCTCCCCAACGGTAGGATGAAACCTATGTTAGGGTCCTCCCACTGACATCGTTATAAGGACGACTCCTCGTGAATTCCTCACCAACACAGATTGAAGGTTCTCAATTCTCCCACGCAGTGAGTAGAAGCCTATGCCAGTAATCACCCCTTGTCATCCTCATGGCCCCCCAACCTCAACGACTTCTCACTACCGCTAATCAAAGATTTTTCACTTATCTGCCACAGTAGGTTGCGACATCGCTTGAGCTTGCCCCCCTCGCATTCGCCAGTAGCTCAAAGTTTCCAATCTTCGCCATATCTTTGGGATGTCCCTACGACCTCTCACTGCCATCAATCAAAAGTTTCTCCCTTATCCATTACTATACATCGCAACATCGCTAGGGAATGCCCCCCTCATGCTCGCCAGTGGTTCACGGTCCTCCCTTCACCGTCTCTTAGGGCCCCTAGTACTTGTGACCTCTCACTACTGCTGATCAAAGGTTTCACCCTTATCTATCATAGTAAGTCGCGACGCCACATGGGCCTACCCCACTCACATTCGTCTGTGTCCCAAAGTGCCCAATCTTCATCGTCTCTTTAGAACCACACCCTTATGACCTCTCACTATCGCCGATCAAAGGTTTCACCCTTATCTACCACAGTAGGTTACAACGTCACTAGGGACTACTCTCCTTGAGATTGCCTAGGTTTAAATGTACTCCCTTCACATCAATCTTCAACAACATCCCAAGACTCAGAAAGTGGATCTTTCTCTGTCTGCCTAGAGGGGTTCTCCCTTAGCTTTGGTAGTAGGTCACGAAACCAAAAGGGCTCAAGTTCCAACCTCAAACTCCGAAGGAGTGTGCCAGAGACAATCATAGTAGGTAAGCCAACAAACATCACAAGCTAATGCATAAAGCCAGCAACAAACTATGAAAGGAAATAGCAAACTAGTACACAATATGAGAACAAGAATTCCACCAAGGCAACTGACATACAAGACAATATCTGGTACAACAAAGGATCTTACTCCTAATCATCAACATCAAACTCGACACAATCGTCCTCAGAATGGTCATCAAAGCCAAGTTGAACAACGTCACACTCACGCTTCTGAGTTATCATTCAAAGTGTCTTCACCTACCCCACTTCGACCAACTCAGGTTCCAGCTACTTCATCCAAACATCATCACATATCTCCTCTAAAAGATGAAAATGATCTTACTTGAAGTCAAACAAGTCTTCGTATTTCGCCACTTCAGATGACTTTAGGCTAGCGAGATACTACTGCGAAGAAAGACGGTCCACCTAGGATTGTAAGAGGGAAACCCCCCTTGCGAACTCTCCAAAAGACCGGATGTCTTTTTCACCAAAGATTTCCCTACCTGAAGCTCCTCGCGAAAATGAGCCATCTCAGACTTCCTCTTAGACTCAACATGCTGAATGCAAGAGATGTCGCAATCTCGCCTCCCTTTCAAGTCAAAAGGAGAATCCTCTTCATCCCGAAGATTTCTTTGAAGGGATACATACTTGTCCATCAGACCAACGTAATGATATCCAAGTGATGGAAATCTGAGCCTAAACACCGATCTGCAAAAAAAAGAAATGAGGAGAGTTAGTTCAAAAACAACAAGTCAGATTAGAGCGCAAATAGCCTACTTGTCGTGATATTCATCGCCGCTAAGGAGGTGTAAATATTCTTTCCTTTGGACTGTGATGGTGAAGGAGGATCTTAATGGGGGACATGTAGGGTAGGGGACCCCATCATGTCAAGGTTTGTGTCTTCCGGCAGAGACACGTTAACCTTAGAGCTACAAGGAGACATTACCTCTGAGCTCACCTTCAATGTTACAAATGGGCAATGTAAAGGAATCGAGTTAACACACCTTTCAAAGATTTGCTTTGTCTTCCGATCATGACCCAAGGGAACGACGCCAGAAATCTCCAGGTCAACAGAAAGGCCGCACAACAATATACTTTTCTCCTCCACAAACAAAGAGATGCTGAAGAGTTAATTTGCCAGTTCACGAGGTTCAGTAAATCCCATCACATCGTAAACTTGTGCTCAAACCCTTTCAACTGAAGACATCGATCCGGTAGGGCGCGCCGCAATTTAGTCCACTCCTAGCAGTTCTAGACATATCCGTACACTATATTCCTATGTTGCTTGTCAACCAAGCTCTTGAACACCAACCATGTATTATTGCTGTGTAGTTTAATACGACCCCCGCTATCTACGTGAACGTCACACCAATCAATGAACAGATCTAGCGAGAATCTTGAACTATACTCCCGGAAGAATATTATGTGACCCATGGTACGAGTATTGGAAGATGAGTGAATTGTGCCGCCAGAACTCTACATTGTTTCAAGATCACTATAACCTTATCACACAGTAGCAGCTAGAACCTGACCCTCAATGAAGATTCGTACAGAGCAGCAAATAAGAAAATGAGCAAAGGACCCCCCCATAACGCCATCAATGCCCACAAAGGGAAGATGGAATGTAGAGCACCCAAACTCCCCGCGCTCCAAGCCCAGGGGAGACGCATGCAGGTACAAAGCCATAATCACCACCCGGACACACACGTAATGCACAAGAGCATATCATACAGACAACACACATGAGAGTAACCCATGTGCGTTCACAAATGGCACACGCAGACATGTAGTAGGTGCAACCCGCACACGCGTGCATAGTGTGCAGGGGCATGCCACGCGCATGTATAGTGCACGATGGTGTTGTTGGATCTAGTGGCTAACCATAGATGGGGGGGGGTGAATAAGGTTTAACGACTATTACTAGGAGTTTGAATTATTTCAAACCAGAAAAACTAGTTCAGGAAGCTACAGTGGGGGGTTAGGTATCTAACGTGTAGTGGTATGTCTCTGAACTAATTTTTCTAGGCAGATTCTCCCTTGGAGATCTATACACTCTTCAGGACAACACAAACTAACATTCACAATAGTAATATGCAAGAGAATATGCAGAAAATGAATTTCATTTCAAAGTAAAATCAATAATTGTTTTTAAAGATTAAAAAATTTGATCTTTGTGATGCCGGAGATCGAAGGTGGTGAATAAAAACAACTTTTGGTTTTCAATAGCGATCCGCTCCACGGCCCAGTTGTCTCTCTCCCTTTCCCTCCAAGATAGGTCTTCAAGCCGGCTCTTTACCTCCACACAAGGAAGGGTCTTATATCCCCGCTAGATCACCAGATCTAGACGTCCCTTCCCTGAGATGATTTCTCATAGAATCCTACTGCAGATTCCGACACCTTCCCCGATCGATTTCCTTCACCACAAGCAAAATAGAGAAAGAGAAAGAATACAATAAAAGTTTAAAGGATTTAAAGCGATTAAAATCTCCCCATTGATGATTCCACCATCGTACAATCTATTGCCGGTGCTTGGGATCTTCGTGTGATTGCAACCGGTCGATTCTTCGTAGTCGATGTAGTCCTTGGCTCGCCAGAGTTCTTCATGCAAGAATGGGAGGGGGACAATCTTCTTTTCCTTCAACGAAGACGATAGAATGTACATGAGAGAGGTGGTCGAATCTTAGGAATCACAGAACTCTGTCTATTTTTGTCTTGGTCAGTAACCTAGAAAACGAGGCGCCATTTTATACGTCTTTGTGAAAATAGTCTACTGCTGGCGGTAAGGCTAGCGCCCGACGGTAGGTTTGCACACTTCATGTTGATAGCTCTCCTCCAAATTTGGAAAAATATTCAAAACAAATATTTTCCTTTTTCCAATGCTAGCGCGACGTGGTAGGTAGGTAGCACCCGAGATGACAATTGGAAGGGATCGATCTTCACACTGGGTGAAAGCATAGTGGAGAAAATCTCACTCATGTAGCTTACAGGAGGGGATCTACTAAGTACACTCACTACGAAGGATCTCAGTTCAAAGCTAAAGCGAAAGGAATTATTATCGCTTAGCGCTTGTGCTAAGGAGAAAAGCGAAGAAAAGGGCAGGGCCAACGTCAAAAGATATAGTTCGAGCCCTCGCTTTACGAAAGAGACCCTGATCTCTTGCCAGACCTCAAAGTAGAAAGAAGGATTAGGCCTTGTAGGCCAGCTGTCTCGATGCTCTTGATGCCTCTATCTCAATGATATCAATTCCTCTATCTTAATGAGCGTTGAGTGTGTTACCGCGGTGCGGTACCAAGCTTGCGCTTGGCGGTAGTTCTGTCTCGAAGCTCTCGATGCCTCTATCTCAACGCTTTCAACGCCTCGGTCTAAACGAGCATTAAGTGTGTTACTACGGCGCCGTACTAAGCTAGCGCCTGCACGGTAGGTTTAAGAGAGCCTAGACTAATTAATTACTCGATCTAGCACAGGCGGTAGCACTAGCATGACGCGGTAGATTCCCGAGCGCCTTGTCCATTTAATTCAGGCTACCGCTCGACATTAGCTACTACCGCTCGACGGTTTGTTCCAAAGGAGGGCTCATTGAATTTGTTGGACCTATCAACCTGCAGACTATACCAAACACAAGATATAATCAATACAACATGAGAGTTGATATTATCAAACTAAGGATATGTGAACCGTGGGCTCCAACAATCTCCCCATTTTGATAATATCAAGTTCCATACATGAGATATAATAATGAAGTGAATGATACAATGTATATATATAAGAGATAGTCTTGAAACTCTGGTTTCAGGTTCTATATAGCTCCCCTATACACCGCTACCCCTATATATGTGTTCTACATGCTCCCCCTATATAAGTACACATAGTGAACCAAGCTCCTCCTACATGTGATCTACACTAACCCATGACTCATGAACCATTTATTCTCCCCCTTTGATATTATCGAAAGGGGATTGGCTAGACCATAAACAAACATATACATGCACGAGAGAAACAAAATGCAATATATAATGAGCATGAAAAAGAAAGTAAACAATGCACGTTATAGAAGGTGAAACGAGAGACAAAATTAATGGGGGTGACCAAACATGAAATTAGGGAATATTAAGCATATAGGTCATACAGATGAGTGCAGTACGCAAAAATAGTTTTTAAAATAACCATTCAGAGTTACAAAAGATTGGACAACACAAGTAGGCTAAGCACATACCGATGTAGAGTACAATGCTACAAGAGTTATAGAATGAATACATAAGAACATTGTACAAGTCATGAATAGAAATCATGTGCTCGAACTTGCGTGCTATAAATATACAGTGTTGTGACAGTACAACTCTTATGATGGAAGCTTTAGATAGAACAATGACGTGTGAACGTGTAACATCAAAAGACAAACACCAAATATAGATGATGGGTTCCACCTTCATTTATAGGAAAAAAGCCCCCCATGATCTGCCCCAAAAAATGGGTCATGGGTGGTCCACCCCCTCTATGAACTCTCATGAGGAGGAAATCATGGGGGGTGGGGCCCACCACTCACCCCATGGAGGAAAACCGCCAACCGGGCAGCCTAACCGCCACCGGCAACCGGCCTCCCGCCCGCCTCGCCGGGAGGGCGACCACGGATGGCCGCCTGGCAGCCGGCGGCCCGGCCACGGCAGGTCGCCGACCAGGCCGCCGGCCTAGCCACGGCAGACCGTCAGCCTGGCCACGGCCGGCCCTCGCAAGATGCCGCGGCCGGCCGCCGGCGGCCCGGCCATAGTAGGCCGACGACCAAGTCGCCGGCCTAGAAACGACAGGCCGCCGGCCGGCCGGCCCTCGGCAGGCCGACGCAGCCGGCCACTAGGCCGGCCGCTCCTGCTGTCGGCCGCCCGGCCGCTCCTACTACCGGCCGCCCGGCTGACCGCCTAGCCGCCGGCCGCCCGGCCACGGTAGGCTGCCGGCCAAGCCGCGGCAGGCCGCCGGCCTCGCCTCCGCCAGCCGCCCGGCCGGCCGTCCGCCTCCCCCGTTGCGGCCCACCGACATGGGTGATCTCCCCGCCGTCCAATCAGAGGGAGGCTCTCCTCGCCGTCCGATCGAGAGGGTAACCACCCACTAACTCACCACTTTAGTGGTGGGGCTCGCCATGACCCTCCCCTGGAGGCTATAAAAGGACCCCACGGGCTCTTCATTCTTGCCCTTTGAATGCCCGGAGCTTTCTTCTTCTTCAAGTGAGAGCTCTCCTGCATCCTCTCCCGGTATCAGCCTCGAGTCGCCGTAAACCACCAGCGGCCGCCCACTGCCACCGACGCTCCACCACCACATATCCAGCAGGAAAACACCCAAGTCCCCTCAAGAGCCAAAGGAGGAAGGTGATCGCAGCCAGCAAGGGAACGCAACCAGAAGATCTAGAGCACCGAGACCGTCCCGCGCGCTCCAACGTCCAAGTTACTCTCGCGGCGCAGCCTCTTGCCCACCGGGAGTTGTAGTCTCTCTCTCTCTCCCCCAAGCTGTAACGGGAGCGGCATGTCGCCCTTATTCTCCAAAACACTATAAACCCCGAAATCTAGTGGAATTTGATCGGCACAGATCCGGTCACGTGGTCTTTTACCCATTTAAGGGGTTTTTCCACGTCATCACATCTTGTCTCAACTTTCTACTCTCTTTGACTGTGCGCGCGCTCGACCGCATCGTGAGCTAAGACGATTTGAACAGATCCGGCCCATCTGGGGCATCGAGTTGGTCCGCAACAGTTTGACGCCATCTGTGGGAATATTCCAAACATCCTTCCGAAGACAAGCCCCTCATCTTTACCGCTTCTAAAGCTCAGATTCAATGGTGAAGTGAAGTAACCGCACCACTGAAGGATCTGCACTTGGCAGAAACATCGAACTAGCACGATCCCACTCAATAGTGGATGTGCCATTGACTGCCGAAGTAGCTTTCGCCGCCGTCACCGCCCTGGAGGGGCGCATCCGCCAAATGGAAGAACAACAAACAGAAATGCTTGCGTTACTCTAAAACATGGGAGCACCTGCTCCCCCGATGTCGCCGGCCCCAACAAATCCTCCGCTGCAACCAAGCCCGGAAAGGGTCCAAGAAGAGCCCGCGGATTATTCTGACGCCGCCAGCTCCACTCGCCCAGCTCAAAGAGGAGTAAGAGCAGATCATTGTCATCACCATCCCGCCAACGACGTTCGCCCCCTCCTCTCGAAAGGTTTACTCGGGAGGAAATTCGAGACGTTATAGCCGAAGAATACCGCAAGGCTGGAAAATATTTCATGCTCACCGACCGCTCTGCCAAGGCTCCCAATTGACACCGCAAATCCTCAATCATCCCATTCCACATGGATTCAAGCTTCCAAACATCACGACGTTTGATGGGACCGATGATCCACTGGAACACATCAACCACTTCACCACCATCATGAGAATTTACAAACGCTCCAGACCAGTTGCTCTGCCAAGTATTCCAAGCAACACTCAAAGGATAGGCCCGTATATGGTTCCATTCCCTGATAACTGGAACTATTACCAACTTCGCAGAGCTGACCAGGCAGTTTGCCGACCAGTTTTTTGCAAATCGGAGAATTATTTGAGATCCCTCAAACCTTTCAGGTATTCGACAAAATGAAGGAGAATCCCTCAAGGACTTCTTTCGCCGCTTCACCTCTGAGGCATGTCAAATTCCGGGCGTCGACCCCGAACTTCTAAGAGGTGTCTTCCTTGGCGGACTCCGCCCCAGCGGCTTCTATTCAGCACTCATGAGAGAGACCGTGCGCAGTTATCCAAATCTCATTCACCGGGTCGAGGCCCAGATAGCATCCGATGAGGCCATTAAAGCTCACAGCCGGTAGTTTGAAGGAAAACAGAAAAGGAAGAAAGAAGAGGAACCAACTCTCACAAGACAAGAGGAACGACGTCGGAGTGAGCGTCGTCACAATAGCCGTCAACGTGACCTTCCGAGGAATGGGGGGCAACATCCACTTCAGGAATATACCCCTCTGAATACCACCTGCACTAATATGATGTATGCAATTCAAAATGATCCGGCATTCCAACGACCAAGAGCACCGCAGCCAAACCCCAAGGATGACCGGACAAGATACTGCGAGTTCCACCGTACAGCGGGTCACAACGCCGAAGAGTGTGCCGGGATAAAAGATGAAAGTGAACGTCTTGTCCTCCAGGGGCTCCTTGGGAGATTTTTGCAAGGACAAGCACAGATCCTAGCACAAGGAAACGATGGAGGAAGGTAGATGGTGGGCAACATAGAGACCATCGCCGGACCACCGACGATGGGTACCTTGGATGGGCGCTCTCCGCGATGAAGGATGACCCTCTACAGCACGCATAAAGCCCGGAATTTGCGTCGCATCCATCCCTCTGCATTTTTTATTAATGTTGTTTATCGTCTACGTTTTCCATCACCTAATTTTCATCACTTAGGAACAGTAAAAGTCACGAGCTCAGGCTCGCGCAAACCATGTTTATTTCCAAGTACAATATCATATTTGTTTTAAGGTAAAGATGTGCTTACAAATCGAACAAGTAGGTTCTTCAGTAACTTTGCCCCTCAATGTCATGCCATCGTTAGGTCCTGACCCCCTCACGATTGCACCCGGATTGAGCACTTACGTTCTACGGCACCCGGATTGAGCACCTACGTTCTCCGACGGTCGGATTGAGTAATTACATTCTCTGACGTCGCTCTTCATACCATTGTCAGGGCCTGCCCCCCTCGCGATTACACTCGGATTGAGCACTTACGTTCTCCGGCACCCGGATTGAGCACCTACATTCTCCGACGGTCGGATTGAGTACTTACATTCTCTGATGTCACTCTTCATGCCATCGTCAGGGCCTGCCGCCAGCGCGATTGCACTCGGATTGAGCACTTACGTTCTCCGACACCCGGATTGAGCACCTACGTTTTCCGATGGTCGGGTTGAGTACTTACATTCTCCGACGTCCCTCTTCATGCCATCGTCAAGGCCTGCACCCCTCGCAATTACACTCGGATTGAGCACTTACGTTCTTCAACACCCGGATTGAGCGCATACGTTCTCCGACGGTCGGATTGAGTACTTACATTCTCCGACGTCGCACTTCATGCCATCGTCAGGGCCTGCCCCCTCACGATTTCACCCGGATTGAGCACTTACGTTCTCCGGCACCCGGATTGAGCACGTACGTTCTCCGACGGTCGGATTGAGTACTTATATTCTCCGACGTCACTCTTCATACCATCGTCAGGGCCTGCCCCCTCGCGAATGCACACGGATCGAGCACTTACATTCTCCGGCACCCAGATTGAGCACCTACGTTCTCCGACTGTCGGATTGAGTACTTATATTCTCCGACGTCACTCTTCATGCCATCGTCAGGGCCTGCCCCCTCGCGATTGCACCTGGATTGAGCACTTATATTCTTCGGCACCCGGATTGAGCACCTACGTTCTCCGACGGTCAGATTGAGTGCTTACATTCTTCGACGTCACTTTTCACGCCAACGCCAGGGCCTGCCCCCTCGTGATTGCACCCGGATTGAGCACTTACGCCCAGATTAAGCACCTACGACGGTCGGATTGAGTATTTACATTCCCCGACGCAACCTTCGTGCAACACCGTGGGGGCCTGCCCCCTCACGAAGAAGCCGTGAGCATCCCTCACACAAGCCAAGCCGCGAGCATCCCTCGCGCAAACTAAGCCGCGAGTATCTCTCGCACAAACTAAGTTGCGAGCATTCCTAGCTCAATCTAAGTCATGGACCCAAGCTGTGCACATTAAGCAGCGAACCAGTGCAAATAAGCAGCCAAGATGACATAAAAAACAAAAATGTCATAACAAAATGTTACACGTACAATCAATGCCTAGGAGAAATAACATGCAAAACTAAACAAGGGGCAAAACACAATACGCCCGATTGAACAACGAAGCATAAAACAACAAGTGTATACGTGCCGCTACCCGTCCTTAGCATTTGAGTCGGAGCCCTCGTCCTCAGAAACATCTGCAAAGCTGAAACAGGATGTGTCGCATCCCAGGCTCTTGCCAACAAAGCAAAAATCCTTCGAAACACCGCGTCAGAGCGCCAACTCGCGTATGTCATCCATCTGAGGTTCCACCTCCTTGGACCAAATATCATCACGAACCTCCTCCGCAATAAATCTACGGTCTCACATGTAGTCCAGTGACTCCAAGTACTCCGAAAGCCCTGCAGTTTTCAGCTCTGATGCATGGTCATCAGAGGATAGCGTCTCCACCTGCGCCTTTGCCGCTCGGAGCTAAGTCTCAAGGCTTGAGACCTCCTCCCGCGCCGCCTGTATCTGGGATCCCAAGCCTGAAGTCTCCTCCTTCGAATTCTTCAACATCTAAGTGGTCCTCTCCACCAAAGTCTTCGCCACTTCCAAAGCCCTACGTGCATCCTCTAGCTCGGACTTCAGCTCTGAACCAACCCGGCGGAACCGCGCAATGTCCCGGTCGTGTTCCTCCCTCAAGGAGGCAAGCGAACTCGTCATCGACCGAAGCTTCTCCTGAAGAGTAAGGTACCCATACTTCAGGCTCACATAATGGTCATTCCAGGTCAATGCAATCTGGGCCTGGGTCTCTATCTGCACACGAAAGAAAAGAGCAAAAGTTAGCCTCTATTAGCAAAAGGTGATAAGGGAAAAAGCCTTGGAAACAAACCAAATCCATACCTCATTGCTCATCTCCCTTAAAGAAGAGGACATCCACGGAGCAGCTACACCAGTAGATGCCAGGGGGACTGGGGAAGCAAGTATCTGCACCTCAGGAGTCGAATCATGACAAGCATCAGAGGTCACCGCTGCCACCACATCAAGGTCGCCAGAAGGCGCCGACACCGCTTTCCTCTTGTTGTCCCCTCCCCGAGAACTCTCCGCTGGCCGGCTTGGGTCTGCCGAAATACCACACTGCACCAACCGCTTCTCCTCCACAGAAACATAAACACTGAAGAGACGATTGGCCAACTCAAGAGGCTTAGAAAATCCAAGCACCGTGGAAAAGTCCCGCTCCTTCCCCCTCACACGGCAGCAACGATCGGGATGCAAATCCCACACCTCAGGAAGACTCCATGAATTCTTGACATATCCGAACAAAGTGTTGCCATGGTGACGGTCTTTGCGGGCCTCAAACTCCAACAAGGCCTTGTTGCTGCGTACCTCCATCCGCTCGCTGCCATCGGAACGAACATCGCACCAATCCGGAAATTTGTCCAGGGAAAACCGGCCTCCATGCTCGCGGAAGAAAGCAATTAAGCCCATGATCCGAGCAATACCGGATGGGATGAACTCGGAAATAGGCACCTCGCAAAACCTCAAGATCTCAACCACCTACTCGCACGGTGGAAAACGGAAGCCGGACCTCAGAGAAACTTCGCAAATCGTCAGCAAGCCACGAGGAGGATTTTGAACCCGCTCCTCAGGGCACGGGATCCTCACTTCCAAATCAGTAGGAAGCCCATACTTCTTCCTCCAAATATCCACGCCATCTTCAGTCAAAGAGAAACGCAAACGCATTGGGCCGGAGGAGGGCTTCGAGACCTGCACGAAGCAAAAATCAAAAGTTCAAGAAAAGCGCAACTAAGCGACCCTAGTGGCACGCGAAAGGGGGCGCCCGCGCAAGCATGCACATAGCATGGGCATTGCACGCCATGCAAACCACGCACAAGCAGCCCGCACGAGCGCAAAACCCCGCTCGAGTGACCTGCCCAGGCAGCCTGCCCGTGCCCGCGCGGCGTGCCCGCACAGGCTGCCCGCGTGCTCGGCCTGCGCCCGCGCGGCCTGCTCGCACGAGCGGCCTGCACGCGCGAGCGGCCTGCTTGCGCGAGCGGCCTTCATGCACATGAGCGGCCGGCTTACGCACGCAGCCTGATCGCGCGCGCCCTCGCGGCCTGGTCGCGGCCTGATCCACGCATGGCCAGGGCCGCGTGCAGTATGCGCGTACGACTGGTTCGCACGACCGGCCTCCACGGGCGCGCACCGCCGGCACACGCAACCTTCCCACGCCGCCGACGCGAGTAAGGAGCTTGCATGCCCCTGACTTAGCATCGGTATGCCATCATCACTCGTCGGGCCTCCCTCCGAGTACCTTGGGAGTACTGGCTACCGCCGCCACCTCAGCCTTCTCACCGGAAGCCGTCATGACAGTAGGAACCAAAAAGAAATCTCTCCACTCTCACTCACTTCGCTCTCGGACATCAGAGATTTGGGGGGCAATTGATGGGTTCCACCTTCATTTATAGGAAAAAAGACCCCCATGATCTCCCCCAAAAAATGGGTCATGGGCGGCCCACCTCCTCCATGAACTCTCATGAGGAGGAAATCATGGGGGATGGGGCCCGCCACTCACCCCATGGAGGAAAACCGCCAACTAGGTGGCCTAACCGCCTCTGGAAACTGGCCTCCCGCCGGCCTAGCCGGGAGGGCGGCCACGGACGGTCGCCTGGCAGACGGCGGTACGGCCATGGCAGGCCACCGGCCAAGCTGCCGGCCTAGCCACGACAAACCGCCGGCCTGGCCACGGCCGGCCCTCAGCAAGCCGCCGCGGCCGGCCGCCGGCGGCCTGGCCGCCGCATGCTGATGGCCAAGACGCAGGCCTAGCCATGGCAGGCCGCCGGTCGGCCCTCGGCAGGCCGACGCAGCGGGCCGCTAGGCCGGCCGCCCGGCCGACCGCCTAGCGGCCGCCGGCCTACACACGGCCGGCCGCCGGCCTCGACGTGGGTGATCTCCCCGCCGTCCGATCGTGGGGAGGCACTCCTCGCCGTCCGGTCGAGAGGGTAACCACCCACCAACCCACCACTTTAGTGGTGGCGCCCCATCACTCGCCGGGAGAGGAGGCGGGAGAGCTCTCACTTGAAGAAGAAGAAAGCTTCGGGCAAGTGATCGCAGCGAGCAAGGGAACGCAGCCAGAAGAGCTAGAGCACCGGGACCGTCCAGCACGTTCCAACGTCCAAGCTACTCCCGCGGCGCAGCCGCTTGCCCGCTGGGTGTCGTAGTCTCTCTCTCTCTCCCCAAGATGTAACAGGAGTGACATGTCGCCCCGATTCTCCAAAACACTATAAACACCGAAATCTAGTGGAATTTGATCGGCACAGATCCAGTCACGTGATTTTTTTACTCATTTAAGGTGTTTTCCACGTCAACCCATATTGTCTCAACTTTCTACTCTCTTTGACTGTGTGCGCGCTCGACCGCCTCGTGAGCAAAGACGGTTCGAACAGATGCGGCCCGTTCGGGGCATCGAGTTGGTCTGCAACAAGAGTGAACATTCATTACATGGTTTATCTTAGTAAGTAAAAATGTTATCATGAGAGAAATAAGGTGAAAATTCACGTCACGGTGCTATCTATGAGATACCAAGACTAGAATTAGGGGACACAAGTTGAAGGTATGAGTTTGTGCACATGATCGAAATGATTTTTGGACCAAGATGCTCATTCTCACTATGCTCATAAAGACTTATTAGGATGAGTGAGTAGTGCTTGAGGGGTATCCTTGACTCAAGGCTTGATATCATTCATTGTTTGTTATTTATATGCATTGTGATATCAAATTCAAAAGTTGTTTTATTTGGAATTCAAGGACCCCAAATCAATCGAAATCTACCAACATAGATAGATACACTTTAACTTGTATACACAGGACTTGGCCACTAGAGATTTGCCCCAAAATTCTACAATTTATAAAAATGCATATGTTTCTTGACATTGATTTTTCAAGTTATTCCTAACGTGGTAGACACAATATCCCGAGTTATATTATGTAAGCATAGACTTTCTACAAGAGTGATCCGTCTAGGGATGTGCGAACAGTATAACGTCATTCCGCTATTTAAATCCTCACACATACCTAAATGCATATTCAACGAACACTGACATATCTACTCGCACTTAGTAGCTACGTACCTATAGATTCGACACATCATGGCATATGTAGATAATGTTCACAAGGATTAACATGCCTAAGTCCAACATAGTACATAATCGTTATGCTCTAAGTTCTATCCATGTGTTTCCTAAGAAAGATCAATCCACATTTTATTTATTTATTTTGGGTTATATATATATATATATATATATTTGTCTAAAGGCTCAACAAAAATAAATAAAATAAACCACAAATCAAGCAAAAAACAACGAGAAAGTAGAAAGTAAATAGGCAAAGACATGTTTTTTGTTTGGATTTTTGGGGGATTTTTCAATTTTTTTCATTTTTTTGTTATAGTTATATACAGTTTTTTTAAAAAATAGAAATAGAAGCAGAAACAACCAAACAAAAAAAAAACAAATGCACCATGACCAGGAAGAAAGATCCAAAACACCCAGCTCAAGTAGATGTAACAAGAAACGTGCATCTGGGAGTGGTCTTGTGAATATGTCAGCTAGTTGGTCGTTGATGCCAATGAAGCTTACTCTCACGTTCTCTTTCTTAATATGACCCCGAATTAAATGATGATGAACTCCAATATGTTTAGACCGTGAGTGATGCACTGGATGTTTGGTCCAGTCTATGGCACTCTTGTTGTCGCACCTAAGATTTGCATTTCTACAAATTAGGCCAAAGTATTCTAACATTTGAAACATCCAAAGTGCTTGTGTGCAACAACTCCCTAGGGCAATATACTCGGCTTCAGCAGTAGAGGGGGCAACCGAGTTTTGTTTTCTACAAGACCATGAGACTAGAGACGGACCAAGGAAGTGACAGGTGCCACTCGTGCTCTTGCGATTGAGTGAACATCCAGCATAATCAAAGTCAGAGTACGCGTGGAGTGCGAAATCAGTGGTGTGTGGGTACCGAAGACCTGGATTTTTGGTGCCTATAAGATACCTAGAGATATGTTTAACCGCTTTCAAGTGTGATTCTTTAGGATCAACTTGATATCTAGCATATAGACACACCGTGAATGTAATATTGGGCCTAGATGCACTTAAGTAGAGTAGTGATCCGATCATTCCTCTAAAGACAGTTTAATCCACCAAAATGGCACTATCATCCTTTCCTAATTTTAGAGAGGCACTCATTGGAGTGTTGACTTGTTTCAGATTCTCAAATCCAAATCGCACAAGCATATCTTTTATGTATTTCGATTGACTTATAAAGATTCCATAATTACGTTGAAAAATTTGCAAACCTAAGAAATAAGATAACTCTCCAACCAGACTCATTTGAAATTCAGACTGCATTAAAGTGACAATTTATTTACATAATTTTTCATTTGTTGCCCCAAAAATAATATCATCCACATAAATTTGTAAAAGAATTAAATCAAGATTCTCGTGCTTCACAAAGAGAGTGGTGTCCTCCTTACCCATCCTATATCCATGTCCAAATAAAAAGTCGTGAGCCTATCATACCAAGCACGAGGTGCTTGCTTCAATCCGTATAAGGTTTTCACCAACTTGTAAACATGATCCTGGTAGTCAGCGTTCTTGAATCCGGGTGGTTGCTCGACATACACCTCTTCCTTAATATATCCATTCAAGAATGCACTCTTAACATTCATTTGATAAAATTTAATTTCTTTAAAACTTGCAAACACTAAGAACATATGAATGGATTCAAGGCGTGCAACCGGTGTGAATGATTCCTCAAAATCCAAGCCCTCTATCTTCTAGTAACCTTTTTCCACCAACCTGGCTTTATTTCTAGTTATCCTAGAGTCACCATCAAGTTTATTCTTGTAAACCCATTTCAAACCAGTAACTGGATGTCTATCTGGACGCTCCACTAACACCCAGACTTTACTTCTCTCAAATTTGTTTAACTCTTCAGTCATATCCAAGAACCACGATTCATCCTTTAAGGCATCTGAGATGTTCTTGGGTTCAACTTCAGATAGGAAACACAAGTTCGAAAAGGATTCATGTAATGTTGATCGTGTTCTAATCCCATATGTGTGCTCTCCTATTACTAGTTATCCTGGATGCTCTTTTAAGAAATCTAGAGTACTCTGAGGCCTATATTCATATACATGAATTGGAACTTCATCCGACACTTCTTTCTCCTCACTCTTAGCTTCTAACTGTGCATTGTCATCAATTTCCTCTTCGTTTTTCCTAGGGAGTACAGTTGATGAATTTTCGTTAAAGTGGACGTGAGCCGATTCTTCAACAACTAAGGTTCATTTGTTATATACCCTATAGGCATGACTCATATTAGAATATCCTAATAGGATGCCATGGTCTGATTTTTTGTCAAGTTTTGATAACTGATCCTTAGTGTTCAAAATAAAACACGGGCAACCGAAGACTCTAAAATAAGAAACTGATGGCTTCTTATTGAAATAGAGATCTTACAGAGTTTTCTTAAGATTGTGGCAAAGCATGACACGGTTCATCACAAAACATGTCGTGTTAACCGCTTCAGCCCAAAAATATCATGGCAAGCCAAACTCGGCGAGCATTGTGCGCGCTAACTCTTGAAGCATGCGATTCTTTCTTTCCACTACCACATTCTGTTGAGGTGTGTGTGGGGCTGAGAATTCGTGTTTAGTTCCTAAATTATTACAATAGTTTGTGAAATTTTCATTCTCAAATTCCCCCTACGATCTGACCTTATGCATTTTATTTTTAGTTCCATATAATTTTGGAGTCTAGTGCATAAATTAGTGAACTCAAGGAACATGTTGGATTTGTTCGTAAGGAAGATTGTCCAATTATAACGAGAGTAGTCATCAATAAGAACAAAGGTGTATCGTTTTCCACCAAGACTACATGTACTAAGTGGACCAAATAGATCCATGTGAATGAGTTCTAGCGATCTAGACGTGGAAATATCATTTTTACTTTTGAATGAGGTTTTAATGAATTTCCCTTTTTGACATGGAGCGCATAAAGAGTTTAAACTTCTACTTAGTTTTGGAAGTCCATGAAAAAGTTTATTCTTCGATAATTTGACAATAAGTTTACTTCCTGAGGGTCCTAGTCTCCTATGCCAAATATCTAATTCCTCATTCTTGGTAACTAAGCATTTCAAATGCGAAGTAGATATATCCCCAAAGCTAACAGTATAAATTTTGGAACCCTACTTGTGATTTGGGCTAGGTTCACTATTAGGATTGTTAAGATGACCCAAAATGTATAGTCTAGGGTCATAGGTTATTTCTTGGGTCAAGGTCAGCATCACATACTTATATTGATTGGAACCCTCCTTTAGAAGACTTTAAAGACAGAAGACTTTAGAGGAAAAGCAGTTTAAAAGAATGCAAAAAAGGCGTCGACGATATCTGAACTCAGCTCGACAATCGTCGATCTCAGATCGACAAACTCAGAATTCCTTCTCTGAGTTGAGCAAGATGAAAGTCTAGCTGAGATCGACGAACTGTGATATCATATAAGAAGTCAGCTCGACAAAAGCTGAGCTTTGGTCGACGAACTCCGATCTTTTCTCAGAATCTCAGCTCGACGAAAGCCATCATCAATTCGATGAACTCTAGGATCTGGTCGACCAAATACAGGCGTTGTTCGACGATTTCCAAATAGTGTCTTAGACAGTTAGCAGAATATTTCCAGGCTCAATTTCAGGATATTCTGAAGGCAGAATATTTAATGGAGTAATTACAGGCAGCCATAAATCTGATATTTAATGCTCAATATTCTTTAAAAGTTATACGCGGTTTAGAGGCAGCATTAAATATGAATTTAATAACAGAGTTCTTATTTCCATTCTAACCAATTTCCAAGGTAGTTACCTTCTTGGGAATTCTCTAGCCATTTCAGGATTAATGAATTCAAATATTTGAATTATTCTCTTGATTAAGACACTGATGCTCTGAAGGTTTCTACAACAGTAACAGGAAGAGATAGAGACATAAACATCTTGTTCATCATCTTCTATTTCAAGCTTTTCTTCCAGCAACACGTCTTCAATCTGAGGCAAAAAGTTCAATCTCTCAGAAACATTTACTGGAAGAAGAAGTTCTCTAAGATGTCCTACACCCCGAAGCAATGCTTCCACTTCTGATCATATTTATACAACTCCAGGGGGGGTGGGGGCTTTGACAACATCAACAAATCCACTAGTCTCTTTAAAGATTTGAGAGAGAGAAGACAATATCATTTTTTTTTCTTTCACTATATACAGGGTTATAATTCCCTTCAAAAGTTAAACCTTTTGGTTCTCAAGTCACCTGATCAAAAGACTTGGTTTGGTTTTTGGGCACCTGATTAAAAGCTCAAAGGATTGCTAGATCTCACTTAAAAATTGATCTTGTGGTGACAGGTCACTTGATCAAAAACCTGTGGGGACATGGCACCTGATTAAAAACTTGTGGTGGCAGGACACCTGGGAAAATACCTATAGTGGATTCCTACTAGGTTGGTAGAAGAGTGGATGTACCTAAGTTTATTGGGGAACCACTATAAATTCCTTTTGTCGTCTGGTTGTTCTTTTACTTATTTATTTTCTATGCTGTGATATTTCTCTGTTTATATATATATATATATATATATATATATATATATATATATATATATATATATATATATATATATATATATATATATATATATATATATATATATATATATATATATATTGTTGAAGCCAAAATTTGACTCCGACAAGCGTTCACAAAACAGGGGCGTAGCCGACACCTACTTGGCCCAAGCTCGACCTCCGACTGGTCGTGAAGGACTAAGGAAAACTGGCCCAAAGCCGCAGCAGGGAGGTCCCACCGCTTACCCGGAAGGTCACAGAGAGCTTCCCCTCCAAAGCCAAAAGCTGGGCTTGGAGTTTCTCAGAAGACTGTGCCAAATGGATCCTCTTAAGAGTCTCAAAAGTCCCCTTCTAAAGAACCCATATGGGCTTATTTATAGATTTCAGAATCTGAACTGCCAATAACAAAACTGCACCGGCTTGAAATTACCGGGGTACCCTTGGCTGGGTCTGCCAACAGCCGAACTCCGCTGTTCTGAGGAGCTATACGCAGTCCACCAAGGGTAAGAGGGTAAAAATACCCGGGGTAGAAGAGAAAAACCCCTGCTTTGACAGGGAAAAATAAAAAAGCCTTCTCTCCCTGGCGAGAGGAAAGGCACCTGCCGGCGAGAAGGACCCACCGCCCGTCTCGCCGGCTCCTCTTGCCCTTGGAGGTCATCTCGCTTCTGGAGGTCCTCTCGCCTCTGGGTGGGGGCATTTTGCCCCTTAGAGAGCCCATCATCTCGCCGCTTGCGAGTGGGCCCTCCTGGTCCCCTTTGCCTATCTCGATCTGTTTGCTTCTTGTGGGCTCTTTGCGAGCCCGAGGTTGTACACAATCCCCGCTCTTTTTGAGATTACTCTAAGCTCAAAAAGAATGTTCAACCGAGGCTCGTTATTCAAGGTGCATTAAAAACATATTTATGAGGAATCTTCTGAGGCCTCCACCGGGGCCTATAAATATATGACTCCTGCCCTGCACTCCTGATGCCCCGCTTTGCATATTCTTCTTCTTCCCTGTTCTCGAGTTTTACAGAATGACGCACAGTCAAAGTTTTCGCGAACGTCTCGCACTGGTGCGAGAGCAACATAAGGCCAACGTGGCTGCTTTTACCTCTTCTCTGGTTCGTCCCCTCGCCCCGTCGTCTCGCTCGAAAAAGACGAAGGCTGGGGGCCCTTCACCTGTAGCAGTAGATTCGTCTCGCGTCTCTTTGAAACCTGTCCCCACTCCCCATGCGCCCTCCATGGAAAAAGAGGTGGGTACTCGCTATTACCACTGTTATTTCCGCGACCGGGTGCTCTTTTGTTGACTAATGCTATTTCAGGGGGCTCTTGTGGTTCCGCCGTTCCCGAAGAGTCCGCAAGATGGTTCTGCTGTCCGTTGCGAGGAGCTTGATTCGCTGCCCTCATCTACTCCTCCAACTACTCCCAGCGAGAGGAGGGACGACCCCTCCCCGGCCGCCGATACCTCTCGTCATCCTGGTAAGGGACCTTCCCTCGCCCTTTTGAATCCCCTTCGCTACTCTCACTCTCTCCTGCGAGTGCCTCTTCCACCTTGCCCCTGCACTCCTTGCGCAGATTCTCGGGCCAACTCTCCTATTGAGGAGCAGCCAAAGCAACTCTCCGTCTCGCCTCCTCTTGCAGACGAGATTGAAGACTATCTGGGCGATCCCTCAGATCTAGTGGAGATGAAGCGGAAGACGGCTGAGCTCTTCCGGAAGCATGCGCGCCTCATTCACTCCTTGACTTTAGACAAACAGGCCGCGGAGAAGCGCATCGAGTCGCTGGAGGGCGAGTGCGCTCGTCTATCTTCTGGAGCCAATGCCGAGCTGGATGTCGACGGCACCGACCCCGAGGCCATCATCGATGAGACCGATATGCAGCTCCGTCTCGCGCGGCGTGGTCTTAAAACCATCCGTTCCTTCCACTCGCGTAGTAGACCTCCTCGCGGGGGAGCTCCCGGCGGCCGCTGGGAATGGCGCCCATACTGAAGAATGTCCGTCCCGCTATCCATCTTTTTCTTCTTCTCGAAAGATTTGTAATAATGGTAGTCCCGCCAAAGTACACAGAGAGCTTGGCCTCCTGCGGGATGATGTCTGATCATGAATATATTTTTCATGGCTTAATTTTTCTCTCTTTTTTAATCCTCCTTTTTAATTTATGCTAAATATTTATTTATAGCTTTTCCTGATTGTGACGGGTCGCGCCGTTCGAGGCATAGGAGAGAGAAAAGGCGTCGACTCTTCCTCTCCCCTTCATTTTCCCGCCCTTTTAATCATTGGCCCTGCATCAGTTATAAATATGCCTAGTCCAGGATTAGATACCCCACTTTCCGCCTTCGCTGTTAACCAAGTCTTTGTCCTCTGACCTCTCCGTCTCGCCGGCCCATTCTCGCCTAATTCCACCTTCGTCTCGCCTAGGACCAATTCGCCGAAGAAGATGGGTAAGAAGAAAGTGGAGGAGTGTGAGGGGCGCAGCCGCTGCGGGAAGAGGTTTACTGACCATGACTTCCCGCTCGGCCGGCTCCCTCGGGAAGACCACGATAAGTTTGCCCGCGAGTATCTGGGGGAAGGGATCGAGTCGCGTCCCGCCAAGGTCAGCGAGTGCATCAACACATACTACACTGGGGAACTCGCCTTCCCCGTCTCGCACTTCGAGGCGGGGTTGCGACTGCCCCTCTGGCCTGAGGTGAAGCAGACCTTCAAGTACTTCGGTGTCGTCCCGGCACAGTTCAACCCTAACGCGATTTCGGTGTTGATCGCGTTCGCATGCTATATGTGCCGGGAACGCATCGAGTTTAGCTTGACGGCGTTCCGCAAGCTTTTCATCTACCACGCCAACGCCGATGGCATCTCGTATTTCACTGGGCAGGGGCTCAAGGTATGCGAGACGCCTAACAAGAATCATCACTGGCTCACCCGATTCGTCTTCATCCGGGGAGACCGGGCTGACTTCGGCGGCATCCCTCTCGCGCCGGTCTCTCCGCCAGAGAGCTTCTACACCACCCCCAAGTCAGTGGGCCAGAGAAGCTGCTGTGCGAGTACCTAGTTGGCAAGAACTTCGAGGTCAACTTCTTGCGGCGAGGCCTCGATTCGCTTCTCCCAGTGCTCCCAGGTGAGGGTATTCTTCTATTCCTCTCTCTTGGCTATTCGTCGTCTCGCTTCTTTCTAACCCCCGTTTTCATTTAGGTGAGCGAATTATTCCAGCATCCCCTCCTTATAAGAGCAATATTCACCCTGCCAAGGGTCTTGATCTCGCCAATGCAGCGGCAGAGGCGGCGAGAGAGTCCCTGGCGGTTATCCCGCCGAAGCGTCCCGGAGATGACAAGGTCCCTCCTCGCTCCAGCCCTCCTAAAAAGAAGATGAAGAAGGCTGTTGTTATTTCCAAGGAAAGGAGGAAGGCACCTCAAGGGAGCCCTATCTCTATAGGGGAAACTCCACCGCCTCCCTCGCCTAATCACCAGGCCGTCTCGCCTATCCGCGAGACGGTACTCTCTGATCAACCTACTGCGGCCTCCAATCTGCCCGCCACTGCTTCCAACCCGCGAGCTGCTGCTCCTGTACAAGTGGCTGCCACCTCCTCTCGCGAGGGCGACTCCTCTGGCCGTCCCGCCCCCGCCTCTCACATGAATTACAACCTGGGTCCCGTGGTTCACGATGCCGTCGGCGACCCGGTTCTGCTGTGGGGGCGGGACGCCAACCGCGTGTCCATCTCCACCCTCCTTCCATCATGGAAGGAGCAAGAGGTCCCTTCCATCCACGCCTTCGCCATAGGGTACGGCCTCTATGGCGGCCT
The DNA here is from genome assembly GCA_039583875.1 of Platanthera guangdongensis. Classification (NCBI taxonomy): domain Eukaryota; kingdom Viridiplantae; phylum Streptophyta; class Magnoliopsida; order Asparagales; family Orchidaceae; genus Platanthera; species Platanthera guangdongensis. Next base: position 65,074,007 of record CM077158.1, read on the forward strand.
TGATGCCGCTTCGCCTGAAAGCGAGTCCACCAAGGACCTTGTGCTAAAAACTTGCCATCACCAAATGCAGGCCTTGGAGTTCTCGCACCGCTCCTCTCGCCGCCTCATTTACATCAATTCAAAATGGAAGGCCAGCGAGGAAAATCTGGAGGCGGAGCGGGAGAAATCTACTGGTTTAGCGAGAAGGCTGTCAGATGCCGAGTCACTCCTCGCGAAGGCCCAAGGCGGCGTGGTAAGCCATAACTCTCTTTTCCCTTGGATCTTTCCTTTCCCATGATTCTTGGCTAATTGCTAGGTCATCCCGCAGGATGCCGAGACGGCGGGACAACTTCGTTCGCGTGTGGCAGCTTTGGAAGAGGAGGTCCGGGTACTGACAGCTGAGAACGCGCGCCTTCAGGCTGATGCTGCGTCGTCATCTCGCCGCGAGCCCTTCCGGACACCTCCGCCACACTACTCTTACGAGGAAGTTGAGGAGCGATGCCGAGACGCTGGTGTCCGTGGGGCTGAGCTGGTGCTGCAAATGATGAAAGACCTGGGGGTCGTGAAGGACGAATCTGAGACAGTGACCGCGCGCGACTTGGTCCCCGAGCTCTATAGCGAGGAGAGCGATGATTCTTCATCCGGCGAGGAGGACTGATGCGCCGCCTCCAAGATTTAGAATCACTCTCTCCTGCTCCTTTTGATGTTGTAAAAACTTTAAACTATATTTTGTGGCATCTGCCAAGTGACGAGCGAGTGCTCAATTTTGTTGTCTTCTATTTTGTTTTCTATTTTGTGAAGTTGATCTCTGGTTTGTTTTTTGCCTGCGGGACGGCGCTACCGCTTCGTCTCGCCGCGTAACCTTTCTTTATATATATTTTTCTGTTATGTTCTACGCGAGACGGATTCTCGACGCGCTTAACGACCGCGAGTTGGCGCAATGGCTTGCCTCGCGAGTGCCCTTTCGCTACGGCGAGACGATCCTCAAAAGCCATCCGCTGCGAGTGTTGTCACCTGCCCTGCTCCACATCCTTTTTACCTTTGTTTATTTTTGTACTTTGGGACTAAGTGGGGATATTAAGGTGTAGTGCCGCTTAAGGGGACTTTTCACCCTATTCCGTCAAAATGAATTCTGCCTTGTCAGTTTGATGTTGATGGAGATAGCTTGACCCTACCCTATCCCCCACAGGTGAGCCTTCGGACCTGCCAGCTTGATGGGAGCCTGCGCAGCGGGTCTACCTGGGGCCGAGCCGAGCTCGGGGTGCTGATGAAGATCTCAACTCAAAACCTATCCCCCACAGGCGAGCCTTCGGACCTGCCAGCTAGATGGGAGCCTGCGCAGCGGGTCTACCTGGGGCCGAGCCGAGCTCGGGGTGCCGATGAAGATCTCAACTCAAAACCTATCCCCCACAGACGAGCCTTCGGACCTGCCAGCTAGATGGGAGCCTGCGCAGCGGGTCTACCTGGGGCCGAGCCGAGCTCGGGGTGCCGATGAAGATCTCAACTCAAAACCTATCTCCCACAGGCGAGCCTTCGGACCTGCCAGCTAGATGGGAGCCTGCGCAGCGGGTCTACCTGGGGCCGTGCCGAGCTCGGGGTGCCGATGAAGATCTCAACTCAAAACCTATCCCCCACAGGCGAGCCTTCGGACCTGCCAGCTAGATGGGAGCCTGCGCAGCGGGTCTACCTGGGGCCGAGCCGAGCTCGGGGTGCCGATGAAGATCTCAACTCAAAACCTATCCCCCACAGGCGAGCCTTCGGACCTGCCAGCTAGATGGGAGCCTGCGCAGTGGGTCTACCTGGGGTCGAGCCGAGCTCGGGGTGCCGATGAAGATCTCAACTCAAAACCTATCCCCCACAGGCGAGCCTTCGGACCTGCCAGCTAGATGGGAGCCTGCCCAGCGGGTCTACCTGGGGCCGAGCTGAGCTCGGGGTGCCGATGAAGATCTCAACTCAAAACCTATCCCCCACAGGCGAGCCTTCGGACCTGCCAGCTAGATGGGAGCCTGCGCAGCGGGTCTACCTGGGGCCGAGCCGAGCTCGGGGTGCCGATGAAGATGTCAACTAAAAACCTATCCCCCACAGGCGAGCCTTCGGACCTGCCAGATAGATGGGAGCCTGCGCAGCGGGTCTACCTGGGGCCGAGCCGAGCTCGGGGTGCCGATGAAGATCTCAACTCAAAACCTATCCCCCACAGGCGAGCCTTCGGACCTGCCAGCTAGATGGGAGCCTACGCAGCGGGTCTACCTGGGGCCGAGCCGAGCTCGGGGTGCCGATGAAGATCTCAACTCAAAACCTATCCCTCACAGGCGAGCCTTCGGACCTGCCAGCTAGATGGGAGCCTGCGCAGTGGGTCTACCTGGGGCCGAGCCGAGCTCGGGGTGCCGATGAAGATCTCAACTCAAAACCTATCCCCCACAGGCGAGCCTTCGGACCTGCCACCTAGATGGGAGCCTGCGCAGCGGGTCTACCTGGGGCCGAGCCGAGCTCGGGGTCCCGATGAAGATCTCAACTCAAAACCTATCCCCCACAGGCGAGCCTTCGGACCTGCCAGCTAGATGGGAGCCTGCGCAGCGGGTCTACCTGGGGCCGAGCCGAGCTCGGGGTGCCGATGAAGATCTCAACTCAAAACCTATCCCCCACAGGCGAGCCTTCGGACCTGCCAGCTAGATGGGAGCCTGCGCAGCGGGTCTACCTGGGGCCGAGCCGAGCTCGGGGTGCTGATGAAGATCTCAACTCAAAACCTATCCCCCACAGGCGAGCCTTCGGACCTGCCAGCTAGATGGGAGCCTGCGTAGCGGGCCTACCTGGGGCCGAGCCGAGCTCGGGGTGCCGATGAAGATCTCAACTCAAAACCTATCCCCCACAGGCGAGCCTTCGGACCTGCCAGCTAGATGGGAGCCTGCGCAGCGGGTCTACCTGGGGCCGAGCCGAGCTCGGGGTGCCGATGAAGATCTCAACTCAAAACCTATCCCCCACAGGCAAGCCTTCGGACCTGCCAGCTAGATGGGAGCCTGCGCAGCGGGTCTACCTGGGGCCGAGCCGAGCTCGGGGTGCCGATGAAGATCTCAACTCAAAAGCTATCCCCCACAGGCGAGCCTTCGGACCTGCAAGCTAGATGGGAGCCTGCGCAGCGGGTCTACCTGGGTCCGAACCGAGCTCGGGGTGCCGATGAAGATCTCAACTCAAAACCTATCCCCCACAGGCGAGCCTTCGGACCTGCCAGCTAGATGGGAGCCTGCGCAGCGGGTCTACCTGGGGCCGAGCCGAGCTCGGGGTGCCGATGAAGATCTCAACTCAAAACCTATCCCCCACAGGCGAGCCTTCGGACCTGCCAGCTAGATGGGAGCCTGCGCAGCGGGTCTACCTGGGGTCGAGCCGAGCTTGGGGTGCCGATGAAGATCTCAACTCAAAACCTATCCCCCACAGGCGAGCCTTCGGACCTGCCAGCTAGATGGGAGCCTGCGCAGCGGGTCTACCTGGGGCCGAGCCGAGCTCGGGGGTGCCGATTAAGATCTCAACTCAAAACCTATCCCCCACAGGCGAGCCTTCGGACCTACCAACTAGATGGGAGCCTGCGCAGTGGGTCTACCTGGGGCTGAGCCGAGCTCGGGGTGCCGATGAAGATCTCTCTTCCTATTATTAGGATTCTACGAGAAATAATGAACGAGAAATAATTTGAGAAGTACATTGTATTAACTATGCTTTGAGTACATATCTTCCGCTCTACCCTCTCATGGGTAGAAGCGTTTTAAGTCATCCCCACTCCAGGAATGGTTCAAGGTCCTACCTTCCACATCCTGGAGATAGTAACCCCCCGCTTTCAACACTCTCTCTACAATATAAGGTCCCTCCCAATTTGGGTTGAGCTTTCCCACCGGGGCGGACCTCCCTGCCGCATCAACCTTTTTTAGTACTAGGTCTCCTTCCGCGAATTGTTTTATCCTTATATGCTTGTCGAAGTGCTTTGCCATTCGTCGCTTGATCTCCTCCTGTCTGATGGCTGCTACGTCTCGTAGCTCCTCTGCTAGGTCTAGCGAGAGGCGCATGCCTTCCTCATTTTCCATCCTCCATTCCTCGTCTCCATCACCTACGGCCGCAACTCGCGGGGATCTGACCTCGAACTCCACCGGTAGTACCGCCTCACAACCATGAGAAAGCTTGAAAGGGGTCTCGCCAGTGGCCGTGTTCGGGGTTGTTCTCAGAGCCCATAGTACCGAGGGGAGCTGCTCCACCCAATTCCCTCTTAGATTCTCTACCTTCTTCTTTAGCACGTTAACGATAATCTTGTTTGCTGCCTCCACCTGACCGTTGCTCCTCGGGTGATGGACAAAGGCAAACCTGAGGTCGACGCCCAGCTGAGTGCAGAAGCTGATGAACTCTTCGCTAGCAAACTGGGGGCCGTTATCCGTGACTATGGCCTGAGGTAGCACGTGCCTGCAGATGATCTCCCCCCAGATGAAATTCCTGATGACTTGGGAGGTCACCTTTGCTAGCGCCTTGACCTCCAACCACTTGGAGAATTAATCTATCATGACCAGGAGGAATCTTCTTTGTCCACTAGCTGGAGGAAAAGGCCCCACCAGATCCATCCCCCAAATAGCGAAGGGCCATGGTGCTGTGATGCTTCGAAGTCTTTGAGCCGACAAGAGCTGGAGGGGGGCGTAGAGCTGGCACTTCTGGCACTTCCTCGCAAATTCTGTCGCGTCCTTTCTCAGGGTGGGCCAGAAGTACCCCTGTCGGACCACCCTTGCTTCCAAAGTCCTTCCTCCGGAATGACTACCACATTCCCCGGAGTGCACCTCCTCCAGAATGTGCCTGGTCTCCTCTTCCGTCACGCTTCGAGCCAGGAGACCCGAAAGCATCCTCCGGTGCAATCCTCCTTCATGCATGAGATAGTGGGCCACCTTATGGCGGAAGTTTCTTGCCTCCTTGACCCCCTCAGGGAGGGTTCCTGTCAGAAAGAAGGTAATGAAAGGATTTACCCATGAGGGCCGCCGATCAACCTCCATTAGCTCCCCTTCTTCGATCGCTGGATGGAATAAATCAGTCAGAGCACCCCCTTCCCAAGGTCCGAACTTAGCCAATCGATCGGCAGCAGTGTTCTCTTCTCTGGGGACGTGCTGGATGGAGAACGTCCGGAACTCCCCGATGATCGTCCTTACCTTGGACAAATATTTTACCAGGGTGGGCTCCCAGGCCTCGAACTCTCCACATATCTGAGACGCCACCACCAATGAGTCCGTGAAAACCTCAACGTCCTTGATCTCGAGCTCCTTAGCCAAGCGAAGGCCGACTATCACTGCCTCGTACTCTGCTTGGTTGTTGGTTGTGGGGAAATGCAAGGCGACGGCTTGTTTTATGGTCACTCCCTGAGGACTTGTCAGTACCACCCCTGCTCCAAGGGAGTGCTTTCCTGAGGCCCCGTCGACCATTATCTTCCATGCTTCTGGCCGCTGCGGCTCCTCGGCTCCGTCCTCCGCGACGTAGTCTGCCAAGAAGTCGGCCACCACCTGTGCCTTAATGGAGAGCCTTGGTACGAACGAAATATTGAACTCACTCAACTCGACAGACCACTTGGCCAGCCTACCCGAGTGCTCTACTCCTTCAAAAATCTTTCGGAGAGGATGGTCCGTCACCACTCTAATCGAATGGGCCTGGAAATATGGCCGGAGCTTCCTGGCCGAAACAACCAAGGCGTATGCCAGTTTTTCTAGGATAGGGTAGCGAAGCTCCGCCTTCCTTAGGATCCTGCTAACATAATAAATGGGCAGCTGCTTCTTTCCCTCCTCTCTGACAAGGACGGAACTTACCGCCTCTGCTCCCCCTCCTAGGTACAAGGTCAAATCTTCCCCCTCTTTAGGGCTTTGAAGCAGAGGTGCTCGGGAGAGCTTCTCCTTTAGTTTTTGAAAAGCTTCTTCGCACTCCGCTGTCCATTCAAATCTCTGATTCCCTCGTAGCACTTTAAAGAAAGGCGAGCACTTCTCTCCTGACCTAGAGAGGAATCTGCTAAGGCCGGCCAGCTTTCCTGTCAAGCGCTGTACCTCCTTAGCGTTTCGCGGTGATTCTAGCTCCAGAATGGTTTTTACTTTATCAGGATTAGGTTCTACCCCCGCCGGGGTCAGAAGGTGCCCGAGGAACTTCCCACGACTAGCCCCGAAAACACACTTTAAGGGGTTCAACCTCATTTTGTACTTTCTCAAGGTGGCAAACGTCTCCTCCAGATCATGGAGATGCGAGTTCACCCCCTTGCTTTTTACCATAAGATCATCAACGTAGACTTCTAGGTTCCGACCCCTCTGGTCCTGGAAAACTCGATCCATCATCCGTTGGTATGTCGCTCCCGCGTTTTTTAACCCAAAGGGCATCATGTTGTAACTAAAGCACCCTTCTCTGGTGATGAAGGAGACGTCCTTGACGTCAGGAGGGTGCATCCGGATCTGATGGTAACCTGAAAAAGCATCCAGAAAACTCATAACAGAAAAACCAACGGCTGAATCAACCAGCGCGTCGATTCGAGGCAGGGGGTAGCAATCCTTGGGGCACGATTTATTTAATAATGAAAAGTCAATACACATCCTCCATTTTCCTCCCTCCTTCTTCACCATTACAACATTGGAGATCCAGCCTGGGTACTGGATCTCTGAGATGAAGCCCGCCTGCAGGAGCTTCTTGACCTCCTCGCGAATGAGCTCCTCCAGCTTGGTGGCGATGGCTCTCATCTTCTGACGTATGGGGCGCGTCCGAGGGTCCAGATTTAGGCGGTGGCAGGCCACGTCCGCATCGATGCCCGGCATATCCACCGCGCTCCAAGCGAAGACGTCGACGTTGCTCTGAATGCAGGCCCGCATCCGCTCTTGGTCTTCGGGACTCAAGCCCCCGCTGATCCGTACCCTTCGTACCTGCCCCTGGCTGGTGCGGACCTCCACCTCTACTACTTCCTCGGCCACCTCCAACCGCGACTGCTCCCAGCCGTCCCCTGATTCTTCTTCCATCTCTTCCTCCCCTCTTGCTCCCTCAACCTCTATCACCTCGTCCTGCTGCTGCTCAATTTCCATCTCCCTTCGGGCTTCCTCCTCTGCCCCTTCTTCTCCCACTTTCTCCTGCATTCTTTCCCGTGGCTCCGACTCTCCGCTCCTCCTGACTTCCTGCACATCTTCTCCCCCTGCTCCTCCTCAATCTCCATTCCTCCCTCCGAGCTCTCCTGTTGCTGCCCGACCTCAACATCCTCCTGCGCCTCCTGCACACCTCCTCCTTTCTGCTTCTCAGTCTCCTCCTCCCCGACTTCCTCTTCGGCTCCTCCTCTCGCTTCCTCTGGGCTCACCTCTTCTTCCCTGATAGCTTATTCTTGCGCCGCCATCTCCTTTTCCAACTCCTCCGCCTCTGCTATCCAAGATATGGTGTTAACCGCCGTGACGTAACACTGCCTCGCCACTTTTGGATCTCCCCTGACCCTGACCTGCACCCCTCCATTGTTAAACTTGAGACATTGATGGAATGAGGAGGGGACGCAGCGAAAGGCGCTGATGAGGGGTCGCCCAAAGATGGCGCTGTAGCTGCTCGGGGCATCTACAATCACGAACCGGCAGTTCCGTGATATGCCCCCCAACCTCACGTGCAGCCCTACTCCCCCTTCCACTTCTTTCCTCTCCCCGGAGAATCCGAACAACGGTCCATCCGAGGCCAAAACCCTCTTGGCTTCCACCTGCATCTCATCGAAGGCCTTCTTAAAAATCACATTTACGGAGCTCCCGTTATCCACTAGGATCTTGGAGACCGTAAAGTTTTCCACCGCCGTTTGGATCACCAAGGCGTCGCAGAATGGGTCCTCGTACTCCGGCATATCTTCTGAAGAGAAGGTAATTTTTTCTAGTGGGGGTGGGGTCTGGGAGGTTGAGGCTACCCCCTTCCGGAACATGGTCTGGAAGCTCCCCTTCCGGGTGGCCTCGATCCCAATCCCTCCATGGATGGCCCTGATTCCTCCCCGGGTTCCTACATCCACCCGGTCCTCGCACCTATCTTCTGCCTCCCCTTGCTTCATTTCCTCGATCCTCACCGGCGGATCCTGCATCCTCAAACCTCTGGCCTCTCTCATCTCCAAGAATTCTGGGCACGTGGATGTTGCGTGACCTCCCTCCCGATGGAAGTCACAGAAAGGCAACGCCACCCCACCCCTTCTCCCTTCTCCTCTTCCTCTTCTTCCTCCTCCTCGAGCTCCTCTTCCTCTTCCGATCCCCATTACCTCCTGCTGATGATGGAAATGATCCCTCACCCCCTGTCTCCATGCCGGTTGATCGAACCTTCTTGGCTCCCGGAAGTTATCTCTTCCCCGGAAGCCTCCTCCTAACTCCTGGGGGTGACCCTCCTGAGGCCTCCAACCTATCCGGTTGTTCGGTTCTCGGGCCCCCCGATGGTTCTGCCCTTGGTGCCCCGGGCCTCGGGGTTCCTCCCTCCTTCTTTCTTCTCTCTGCTCCCTCTGCTCCTTCTGCTTCCCTGCTCCTGGTTCCTTTGCGTCATCCTCCGCCAACCTGGCTAACCTCCTTGCAAACGCCGGATTGGCCCTCTCGAAATCCGTCTCCTTTGCCGCCCTCTCCATAAGCTCCTCAAAAGAGAGGGGGGCACCCTTTTCAACTCCATGCTGAAGAAGCCTGGCCTCAGTCCCAGGGTGAATGCAAGCATCAGCGTATTCCCAGGGACCTCCTGGACCTGGAGGATCTCTTCCTGAAACCGATCCACGTAGTGACCCAACGTCTCATCCTGGCTCTGCCTTACCGAGAACAAGCACTCCGCCTCCTTCTTACGCTTCTTCGACGTTGAAAACCTTAATAAGAAACTTCTCCGCAAATTCTCGAAACAATAAATCGATCTTGCCGGTAACTGGTGAAACCAATCTCGCGCCTTCTCCTTCAAGGTGATGGCAAACAGTCGACACTTAAACGCATCCGTCATATGTCTGATCGAAACCACATCCTCAAACCATTGTACATGCTGTACCGGATCATCCTTCCCTGAGTAGTAGGACATGTCAGGCTCCCAAAACCCCTCCGGCACCGGAGCCGAGATGACAAGTTCACTGAACGGGCTCTCGCCGACTGCTTGCCGAGAGGGCACGTCTCGCGGCCTCGGCTGGCTGGCCCGATCTGCGAGACCGTGCCCTGGGAAGAGCTCTCGCACAGCTGTCTCCTTCTCGCCGTCTTCTGCAGGGACCTCCTTCCCGGGACGCTGGCCTGGGAAGAGCTCTCACGCCGCGACGTCCCTCTCGCCAGCTTCCGCGGGAACCTCCTTCCCCGGGCGCTGACCAGGGGCGTTCTCGCCTAAAAGCAGGACCACCTCGATCGGGACCTGAGGCGTCGCCCACTCGCTCCTTGCCGAGAAGGCCAAGCTTATGGTTTGCATGACCTCTCGCCTGAAGTCCTCCAGCATTTTCCTCATCGCCTCTTCTACCTGGGAGGGGGAACCTCCAGAACCAGATCCTTCTCCTTCACCTCCTGTCATAGGACCAAACTCAAACTTTTCTTGAACCGGCTACTTCCACGCTCACCGCACCAGAACTGTTGAAGCCAAAATTTGACTCCGACAATCGTTCACAAAACAGGGGCGTAGCCGACACCTACTTTGCCCAAGCGTGACCTCCGACTGGTCGTGAAGGACTAAGGAAAACTGGCCCAAAGCCGCAGCAGTGAGGTCCCACCGCTTACCCGGAAGGTCACAGAGAGCTTCCCCTCCAAAGCCAAAAGCTGGGCTTGGAGTTCCTCAGAAGACTGTGCCAAATGGATCCTCTTAAGAGTCTCAAAAGTCCCCTTCTGAAGAACCCCTATGGGCTTATTTATAGATTTCAGAATCTGAACTGTCAATAACAAAACTGCACCGGCTTGAAATTACCGGGGTACCCTTGGCTGGGTCTGCCAACAGCCGAACTCCGCTGTTCTGAGGAGCTATACGCAGTCCACCAAGGGTAAGAGGGTAAAAATACCCGGGGTAGAAGAGTAAAAACCCCTGCTTTTACAGGGAAAAATAAAAAAGCCTTCTCTCCCTGGCGAGAGGAAAGGCACCTGCCGGCGAGAAGGACCCACCGCCCGTCTCGCCAGCGCCTCTCGCCCTTGGAGGTCATCTCGCTTCTGGAGGCCCTCTCGCCTCTGGGTGGGGGCATTTTGCCCCTTGGAGAGCCCATCATCTCGCCGCTTGCGAGTGGGCCCTCCTGGTCCCCTTTGCCTATCTCGATCTGTTTGCTTCTTGTGGGCTCTTTGCGAGCCCGAGGTTGTATATATATATATATATATATATATATATATATATATATATATATATATATATATATATATATATATATATATATATATATATATATATATATGTATCACCTATTTTAATCTGCTGTAAAAACATGGTAAAATTTTAAAATACTCTATTAACACCCTCTAGAGTTATTTAGATCTATCCCTCACTTCTAATTGGTATTAGAGGGTCGGTTCTTTGGTTTCATAGGCTGACACCTGAACTAAAAGATCTTTGATAGATCTTATCTACTCTAGTTGTCTTTTATATCATGGCACAAAATAAGGAGATTTCAAGCACTAGACCTCCAGCGTGCAATCGTAATAAGTTTGCACTTTGGAAGGTAAGGATTAGGATTTATATGAATTCCATTAATGAAGACATATATAATTCCATTTTGACAGCTCCCCCATTACAAGTGGCAACAACAACAAGTACCAGTGTAGTGCTACCACCTGAGTGGACTGAAGCACAAAAGAAGGACAAGATTGCGGATGCTAAAGCAATGAATATTCTGGCCCAAACTATGTTTGATGAAATATTCCAGAAGGTTGCTGAATGTACTTCAGCAAAGGCCATTTGGGACTCCCTAAATGCTATGGTAGCAGGATCTGCTGATAAAAGGAAAGATAGGAGATCACACTTGATCTCTCAGTATGAGAATTTCAAGAAGGAAGAGTTAGAATCAATTCCAGACATGTATAACAGACTTAGTCTCATAATAAAAGAGCTGAAAACTCCGGACAAGGACATCCCATTGATAGAAATAAATGACAAGATCCTTATGTGCTTCCTTAGCACATGGGACTCTAGGGTCTGGACAATCAAGGAATCTAGAATTCTAAATGACATCTCTACTGAATCCTTATTGGGGAAGCTCAAGTATTTTGAGCAGCTCACCAAGACAAGAGAAGCTGAGCAAAGGACTTCCTCTTCAGCAAGGAAAGAGCAAAGCATTGCTTTCAAAGCATGTGAAGAAGCAGAAGCCACTCCAGACAATGAAGATCTATTGAGTCTATTGCCTAACAGATTCTACAAGATGGAAAGGAAAAATTTCAGGATAAGATCTTACAGAAATGATGATAGACCAAGGTACAACAAAACCCTTACTAAAAAAATAGTCTGTTATGGGTGCAGAAAACTAGGGCATATCCTTCTAGAATGTCCTAAAAAGCAAAAGAAAGACAAGATGAAAGAGAAGGACTCCAGGAAGCATTCACACAAGCCCTCTTCCAGCAAATACAAGAAGAAGGAAGGAGGATTTGTTGCTGAGACTTGGAGTGAATCTGAGTCGGAATCTTCATCTAGCTCCAGTGAGGATGAAGAAGAGGCCAAGGCCAGAGATATCTACTTGATGGGAATCAATTCATCTTGCAGCAACTCTGAAGCAACTAATTCAGATGCTGACAACTCAGAAGATGAATCAATTTCAGAAGAAGATCAGGTAATCTCTTCTTTTGATTTTACTTCTGATCAATTTAAAACTGAATTTAAATTATTATGCACAGACTTAATCAAATCTGAGAAGGAAATCAGATTTCTCAGAGAAAAATTAATTGAATTAGATAATTTTTCTTAAGAAAACTTAAAACTTCAAGAAGATTTAAAAATTACTAATGAACACATACTATCTTCAGAAAATAAATTAAAAGAGGCTAAGCAATTTGAAGAATTCCTTAATGAGAGAAGTATCAAATTGATGAACATCACAAGTACAGTCAATGCCAGGCTTAATGACAAACTGGGTTTGGGAGCTTCATCTAGTCAGCCTCCTCTATTACTTAAAAATACTTTATCAACACCCAAAAAATTTATTTCAAAAAAAGGTAAAGAAAAGGTAGAAGACACAAATAAAGTAACAAAAGTTTTATATAAGACTAAATAAAAGAAAAAGAAATTTTTTTAATAAAAATTATGTTCAACATATTTCGTTGAACCAAGCTCAACGAAATGAATATGGTTCGTCGAACTCAGTTCGACGAACTTTGAACGCAGATTTTCAGTATAACTATTTGTCTAACTGTGCTCGACGAAATCAATATGGTTCTTCGAACCACGATCGATGAACGTGGGGCGCAGAGAATGAATACTTTCATTCTGTGAACGGAGTTCGACGAACTCATCCCTATTCATCGAACACAGATCGACGAATTAATTATAGTTCGTCGAACCCAGTTTCTTATAACAGAAACTTAAATTCATTTCAAAATTTTAATCAAACTAAAACCTTTATTAACCGTTTTACTCAGTCGATCTTTCCTCCTAGGAGATATCATCCACTAGGATACAAGGACCAACCTGAATTTTCTCATATTTCTTGTTATAAATATGAAAGAAATCAAGCAACCAAGGTTACCATGGTCAAGAACACCTAATCTATTTTTATGTAGGTGAAGAACTATCCTACCACAGAGGAACAATGGTACTTAGATAGTGGCTATTCAAAACACATGACGGGAAGTAAAGACAACCTGACTGATTTCAAAGCAAAGCTTGGACCAAAAGTGACAATTGGAGACTCCAACTATGGACAGACAGAAGGATATGAAAATGTCAAAGTTGAAGAAGTTTCCTTCAGGAAGGTAGCCCATGTAAGTGGTCTCAAGCATAACCTAATATCCATAAGCCAATTATGTGATGAAGGTTATCAGGTATCATTCAATCAGTCTTCTTATATTATTACTTCTGATAAAAACAAAACTGTTTTAATTGGAATTAAATAAGGAAATATATATGTAGTTAATTTCAAATCTGCTAATTCAGAAATTGCTTATTTAGCCAACTCAGTAACTCTAATGATTTATGGCATAAGAGACTAGGTCATGTAAACCTTAGGAATATTGCTAAATTATCTAGGGACAACCTTATTAGAGGACTGCCTTCTGTTTCTTATAAGAAGGAATGACTCTACAGGGCTTGTCAATTAATCAAACAAACAAAAAATAGTTTCAAATCCATTAATAAAAGTGATTCACCCAGTATTTGTGTACCTGCCTCATATGGACCTTTTTGGCCCTATAGCTGTACAATGTTTGAGAGGAAAGTCATACACTCTATTTATTGTTGATGACTTCTCTATATTCACTAGGGAGTTCTTTCTGAGAAATAAGTCAGATAACTTTAAAGTTCTTACAGATTTTCTTAAGAGCATAATGATTGAGTACTCTACTCAGGTTGTATTGATCAGAATCTATCATGGCACCGAGTTTGAATCTCTTCTCATGCAAGAATTCTGTGAGAAGGAAGGTATCAGGCATTGTTTTTCTACTCCAAGAACTACTCAACAAAATGGGGTAGCTGAAAGGAAAAATAGAACCCTTATTGAATCTGCTAAGACATTATTTGTAGATGCTTATCTGCCCCTATCCTTTTGGACAGAGGCTGCAAGCACAGTAAATTATGTTCTAAACAGAAGTTTAATACATAAACTTAAGGGTAAGACCCCCCCCCCCATGAATTATTTAAAGGGAAGCAACCTAATGTAGATTACTTTAAAGTATTTGGCTGTAAATGTTATATTCATAATAATAACAAGAAACTCTTAAGAAAATTTGAAGCCAAGGCTGTAAAAGGAATTTTCCTTGGATATTCCTAAGTCAGCAAGGCTTATAGGGTATTTAATAAATTAACATTAAAAATGGAAGAATCTGTATATATATCCTTTGATGAAGCTAACATGTTTTACAAGGAGAAGGATTCTTCTACCATAGACTCATTACAAGTACCCTATCTATGTGAGAAGCTAAATGATTTAAACCTTACCCAAGAGATTACATTTCATCCTTCTCCACAGATTGATGAAGACAATAAAGAAGAAATTGTTGAAGCAGTTGAACCCACAACAACAAATATAATTCCACAAGAGGAATTAATTCCACAAGCTTTTGATGAACCAACTCTACCTGCTGATCTTGTCACACTTAGAGATCATCACATATCTCAAGTAATTGGAGACATATCAGCTGGTGTGCAAACAAGACATCAACTCAACAAAGATCTAATGCTTGCTTGCTTCATTTCTCAAAATGAGCCTCAATCCATAAAAGGTGCAGAGCAAGATCACCATTGGATTATTACAATGCAAGAGGAACTCAATCAATTTGAGATGTATAGAGTTTGGGATTTAGTTCCAAGACCAAAAGTCTATCTAGTCATTGGAACTAAAAGGGTGTTTAGGAACAAGCTGGATGCATAACGATTAATTATGAGGAACAAAGCATGGATGGTAGCCCAAGGATATTCACAGGAAGAAGACATTGATTATGATCAAACCTTTTCTCCTATTGCAAGACTTAAAGCCATCAAATTTTTTCTTGCATACGCAGGATTCAAGAAGTTCAAGGTCTATTAGATGGATGTCAAAAGTGCATTTCTAAATGGATAACTAAAAGAGGAAGTTTATGTTGAGCAACCACCAGATTTTATCTCCTCAACTCATCCATATTATGTTTTTAAGTTTTATAAAGCTCTTTATGGTCTAAAGCTAGCTTTAAGAGCTTGGTATGAGACCTTAGCTATCTTTCTTTTAGAGCATAAGTTTATTATAGGCATTGTAGATAGAACTTTATTTATTAGACATCATAAGTGATACTGAGATCACAAAGGTGGAGACGAGGGGTTAAAGAAAAAAGAGGGTGGATTGTGGAAGCTAATAATATTCTCCGACTCTATATCCAATAAAGGCAAGTGTACCTTATCATTTATAGTATAGGATACTAAAGATTAATATCAAAATCATATTTTCCCTGGGGCATAATGATTACTTCTACTTCGAGGAGATCACTATTATTTTATCAAAATGATTTTTTCGATTAATTTAATAAACAAAAAATAGGAACTAAATTTATAAGATAAAAAGAAAACTAAATTACTTGCAGAAATAAAAGGTTAGAGCCAAAGATAAAATGGGAGTACTCAATCTTGAATAACTTTGAAATAAGGAAATCAAAATGAAATAACAAACTAATTCTAAATAAAGTAAAACACCTTGACCGTGGAGATTCCTAAAGTATGAACACGCTTCTCTTGAAGTCATGTCCACCTGAGTTTAGGAAGGACCGACCGAACTCTCGTCCAAATCGGAGGCCTAAAGCTCGCTTTACGCTGTGAACCCGCTATTGGATTTCACTCCAATCAAAGTGATTTAACGTCTGCCTCTCTCGAGGGGTGCGTGCAACTCTCTTTACTCTTGGGTGGTCTATTCAATCTACGAGCCTCTCGGCTAACTAAGATTGAAAACCCAAATGGAAACTATATACCGATAATATAGTCCCACTAAATAAAAAACAAGAGTAAATCAAAGGTAATTATTTTAAGAAGAAAAAGAAAGCTAAAACATCATAACTTGATCAACTCATTCTCAGATCATCTCAATCGAGTACAAATGAGGATTAGTTATTCATGGTAATAGGGAAAGAGAGGGGTAAATAATAAAGGTGCATGAAAACTATGGAGAGAAATAGAGAAAGAGAAAGCTAACTACAATTTCATTAAACACAAAAAGGGATTATAACTAGGAATGGAGATTACAAGTGCATGAAAAAGAGAGCTAACTTCTAATCTTATACTAATAAAAAGAGGTTACAAGTACTGAAAGTATATTGTATGAAGAATAAAACTAGAAATGGAGGGAGAGAGAGAGAGCAAAAACATGAGAAAACATAATAAAAGCATAAGAATAAAACTAGCAACACCTCCCCTCTCCCCAAATCTTGTCTTTTTTCACAATGGGGAGGTCTGAATTTATAGACATTTTTCGGGATGGTCACGCCCCCCTGTCATGCCCGGGTAGGGCATGTCAGTGGGGCTTGACAGGTATGGGGTTGACCTGGTATGAATAACTGGCGGGAATATGATGAGTGCCTCTCTAAGGGTGACATGCATTTATTGCGGCAGCAGGCTTTTGTGAAAAAGGTGGGACTTGTCCTTCGCAGAAGGTAAGCTCGACGAACTGGAGGAGGGAGCTCGATGAAATCAGAGGAGAAGGAGGGAAGGCTCGACGAAATAATAGGAGAAGGTGGGAGATCTAGAGAAAATTGAAGAAAAGTTATGGCGGAAGGGAGCTCGACGATCGTCGAATGCAGAAAGCGAGATTGACGAATGGAGAGAAGATAAGGAGCAGGAGGAGTTCAACGATCGTCGATCAGAGAAAGCGAGATCGACGAAATGGCGGAGGAAAGCGTTGAACTTAGAATATGGAGGGGAGTTCGACGATCGTCGATCTCAGAAAGAATGCGGGATATCGACGAAATTCGAACGCAGAAAGTGAGTTCGACAAACTGGGAGAATTTTTTCGGATGTAGAACTGAAGGCGAGGTCGACGAATTCGAAGATGATCGTCGAATGCAGAACTGAATGTAGAGGTCGAAAAATTGGGAGACGATCGTCGAACGCGGAATTGAATGCTGAGGTCGATGAATTCTGTTGAAGGCGAGGTCGACGATCTGGCTCAAGACTGAGCTCGATAATCTGCTGAGCTCGATGAAATGAGCACGACCAAATGAGCTCGACGAAATGGATTCTGACAGCAGTCTTCTCGGGATCAGGCTACACGCCTGGTGACACGCCAAGGGAGGGAGTGTTCTGGGGCGTATCGTGTCATTTTGGCCGAAAACTGAGAGAATCTTCAAAAAAAGACAAAACATTAGTGGTATTAAAATATATACAAAATGATGTCAAAATAAAACTTTACAGACATGATTTCTATATTAAAAACTAGTAATTACCCTAATAGTTTAGACTACAAAATATATTATCAAACTCCCTCAAGCATAAGCTTTGCTTGTCCTCAAACAAAAATATAAAACTTGTTAACATAAAAGTGACTAATCAGGAAAATTCTAATTATTCTAACACAACTACAATGCGAAAATCTAAGTAGGGAGAAGGTGAAACGTAAATCTAAAACAGTTACTTAAATATGATTTAACAATTTATAAACTTTACTAACAAAAATAAATCCTCCAAAATTTTAACAAAATTCTTTAAATAAATTTAAGCAAAGCAAAAAAATGAAAAAGTGCATTGAGTTGTTACTAGATCCAAGAGACACATTATAAGTAAATCAATCAAATAACAAAAATCTAAATTTAGATCCAAAACTTTACTATTTTACTTTTCTTCTTTACCTAGCTAAAAAATAAAATTCAAAAACATGAATCAAAAGGACTTATTAGGACCGAAATGTTTTGTTTAGGATTATGATAATTAGTGGAATTTAAAGATAAACATGAAGGCTTTAAAATCACACTAAAACAAAATAAATAGTTTAAAAAATTTTAATCATAAATAAAATATTTTTCTTTGTTTTTTTTAAATTCCTTTTCTTTCCTTTTTATATTTTTCTTTCTTTTTTTCAAAACAAAATAAAGGCCATAAATAATTTTCTTTTCATTTTGAAATTGGCCAGAAAAGTAAACACTTCTTTTGAGCATACATTTTTCAAAAAGTTCTCCAATCATATCACAAAAACAACTCTATCATAATCATGAAAATTTTAATGAAACTCAAAAGGTTAGTGTGATTAGATAGGTTGGAAATTTTAGCTTTGATGAAAATGATATGATATGTGGAGCTACTAATTGAAATCGGAAAAAAAGCTCAAAAGCGACTAACTGATATAAAAATTTTTAGGTTGGCAAGAAAACTCAAATGAAAACAAGAACGGTCTAAATCTTTTTCATGTTTCCAAATTTATCTAAAGCATTAGCCTTGAAAAATTTCAAAAAGAAAATCTTAGATAATAAATGAAGACTAATGAAATTATCTTGAAAATAGAAATAATAGGCGACTTGGATCGTTCACATCTACTGCGCTAATCAATAGTTGTCATTTCAAAAATTATCCAAACAACAAAAAGGAAAATAGTGAATGAAAGATTTTTTAAGAAAATAAAAAACAAAAAACCAAAATAAAAATGCGAGTTTTAGAAAAACGTTTCACGTTAACATGCTACTGTGAATTAGAAAAACATCATGACAAACATTTTACTTATGAAACATAATTGAAAAAACGATTAGAAAAATCATAATTAGCTAAGTTGTTATAAGGAATTTTGAAAAAAACAAAAACACAAGCAAGGGGTACTATTGAAATATCAAAATTTGTTTAAATTATTAAAGTAAAACAAATAGTATATATATATAAATTTTGATTTTGAAATATTTTCTATTTTTTTGGATTTTTAAGATATTCTATTTTTTTGGATTTTTAAGATATATTCTCTTTTTTTAAATTTTGAAATATTCTCTTTTTTTGTATTTTTAAGATATTCTCTTTTTGGATTTTTAAGATATTCTCTTTTTTTGTATTTTTAAGATATATATAAAAAAATTTTGATTTTGATTTTTTTTAAAGAAAGAAAATAAAGACAAGAGAAGCAGGAAATCCTCCCCCAAGTTTAAAATGGACATTGTCCTCAATGGAGAAAAGAGGGGAAGGAGAGAGAGAAATCAAAACAGAAATGAAAGTACAGAAATGAAAAAGAGATGCAAAGAAAAGATGCTTCCCTAGCGTTTGATGCCCAGACGTTGAAAAATGCGTCCCCCATATCTTGAGCTAAAGACGAGCACGAGTCCAAGTTGAGAGGAAAGAAGCGGCACAAACACCCGTGAAATTATTCCTGCATAAAAAAAACAACAAAAAAGATAAGCAAGCGGTGCCTACCAATAGCGCTCTTTGTTTAAAACGTCATTGAGCTCGACGTTATTGGTTAGCTAAATGGAAATGAAAAAGAGAAATGTAATTTCAACTCGCGTAATATGCGTTGCGGCGCGAGTGTCAAAACATTTTTTAAGAAAATAAAAATATTTTTTTGTAATTTTTTATTTATTAAATAAAACAAAAAAAAGATTTAGAAAAAGAAAATTTGTTAGTAAAATAAAATAAACTATTAGAAGGGGGAAAGGAAGGAGAACTAGAAACTAAACTAGAAGGAAAAATAAAAGAAGCAAAATAAGAGAAATTTTTGCAAGGAGGGGGAAGAGAAGAAAAAGAAAAAGGCGGCGGCGGTTGATCACAAGAAAATTTTTGGATAAAAAGATTCGGTTGCTCCACTTGGATATCAATCATTTCCGTAGATTGGGAGAAAAACGGGATATCCGAAAAATCAATCTCCTCGGAAGATCGAACACAAGAAAGTTCGTCTTCCTCGAGAAATTGGAAAAAAATCGGGATATCGGGGGAACTCTCCTCCTCGAGAGGTTGAAAGCACAATAGAATTTCTAAATAATCGTCTTCCGCGAGTGATTGAAGGCATTGCAGAAAGTCCAAAGTTTCATCATTCGAAAGATAAGTAGGAGGAGGAGGAAGAAAAGAAAGAATTGCGGCCTGAGAAGCTAAAGCGTCATAAATTATTTTGAAATGAGCCTTGATGCATGCATTAAATGCTGCATAATCAAAAAAATTTCATTTTCACAAAAATCAAAAACAGGAGGCGCGCAAACTTGCAGAGAAAAGCAGAGAAATCTTTAGATGGAATGCGTTGATGATCACTATGGCCCCAAGAATGATCAGGGTGTTGCCAGCCTGAGTAGTTCAAAGTAGGGCTAGGATCAAAATATCCATTCAAGAAATCTCTAGAAAAATTAAAATCAGAAAAATTCGGAGTGGAGGGGTTGGAAGGCGTTTGAAAATCATCGTAACCCCATGAAAAAAATTCACGGATGGATCAATTTTGCCAAACTTGTCCAATCCATAAGAAATAAAATCATGGGTGGATGAAGGATATCCAACCCAACACTCCTCGCAAGAGTGCCCGAACTCTGCACAAGAAAAACATAATCTATCCATAAAAAAAAAAAATCAACAACGAATGAGGCGAATGAGAGAAAAGAAGCGATAAAAATAATAGCTATCTTTTTTTCAAAATATCAAAACTATTCCCAGCAACGGTGCCAAAAACTTGATACTGAGATCGGAAAGGTGGAGAAGAGGGGTTAAAGAAAAGATAAGGTGGATTGTGGAAGATGTTAATATTCTCCGATTCTATATCCGATAAAGACAAGTGTACCTTATCATTTATAGTATAGGATGCTAAAGATTAATATCAAGGTCGCATTTTCCCGAGGACGTAATGATTACTTCTACTTCGAGGAGATCGTTATTATTTTATCAAAATAATTTTTTCGATTAATTTAATAAACTAAAAACAAGAACTAAATTTATAAGCTAAAAAGATAACTAAATTAATTGCAGAAATAAGAGGTTAGAGCTAAAGATAAAAGAGGAGTACTAAATCTTGAATCACTTTGAAATAAGAAAATCAAAATGAAATAATAAACTAATTCTAAATAAAGTAAAACACCTTGACCATGGGGGTTCCTAAAGCATGAACATGCTTCTCTCGAAGTCATGCCCAGCTGAGTTTAGGAAGGTCCGACCGAATTCTCGTCCAAATCGGAGGCCTAAAGCTCGCTTTACAGTGTGAACCCCACTATTGGATTTCACTCAAATCTAGGAGATTTAACGTCTTCCTCTCTCGAGGGGTGCGTGCAACTCTCTTTACTCTTGGGTGATCGATTTAATCTACGAGCCTCTCGGCTAACTAAGATTGAAAACCCAAATGGAAACTATATACCGGCAAAATTGTCCCACTAAATAAAAACCAAGAGTAAATTAAAGGTAATTACTTTAAGAAGGAAAAGAATGCTAAAACATCATAACTTGATCAAATCATTCTCAGATCATCGCGATCGAGTACAAATGAGGATTAGTTATTCATGGTAATAGGGAAAGAGCGGGGTAAATAATAAAGGTGCATGAAAACTAAGGAGAGAGAAATAGAGAAAGAGAAAGTTAACTACAATTTCATTAACCACAAAAAGGGATTACAATTAGGAATGAAGATTACAAGTGCATGAAAAAGAGAGCTAACTACTAATATTATACTAATAAAAAGAGGTTATAAGTAATGAAAGTACATTTCATGAAGAATAAAACTAGAAATGGAGGGAGAGAGAGAGAGAAAAAACATGAGAAAAACAACATAAAAGCCTAAGAATAAAACTGGCAGCACTTCCCCTCTCCCCAAATCTTCTTTCTTTTTTCACAAGGGGGGATGTCTAAATATATAGACATTTTCGGGATGGTCACGCCCCCTGTCACGCCCGGGGAGGGCATGCCAGTGTGGCGTTATAGGTACTGGGTTGACCGGGTACGAATATCTGGCGGGAATATGATGATTGCCTCTGTACGGGTGACGTGCATTTATTGCGGCAGCAGGCTTTTGTGAAAAAGGCGGGACTTATTCTTCGCAGCAAGTAAGCTCGACGAACTGGAGGAGGGAGCTCAACAGAATTAGAGGAGGACGTAAGGCTCGACAAAATCAGAGGATAAGGAGGGAGAGCTCGACAAAATTAAAGAAAAGAGATGGCGGAAGGGAGCTCTACGATTGTCGAATGCAGAAAGCGAGATCTACGAATGTTGAGAAGAGAAGGAGCAAGAGGAGTTCGACGATCGTCAATCGCAGAAATCAAGATCGACTAAATGGCGGAGGAAAGTGTTGAACTCAGAATATGGAGGGGAGTATGAGGATTGTCGATCTCAGAAAGAAGGCGGGAGATCGACAAAATTCGAACGCAGAAAGTGAGTTCGACGAACTGGGAGAAGTTCGTCGAACGCAGAACTGAAGGCTAGGTCGACGAATTTGAAGACGATCGTCGAACGCAGAACTGAATGCTTAGGTCGACGAATTGGGAGAAGATCGTCTAATGTGTAACGGAATGCTGAGGTCGACGAATTCTACTGAAGGTGAGGTCGACGATCAGGCTGAGATCAACAAAATGAGCTCGATGAATTTTGCTGAGATCGATGATCTGGCTGAAGACTGACCTCGACAATCTGGATGAGCTCGATGAAATGAGCTCGACAAAATGAGCTCGACGAAATGAGCTAGACGAAATGGCTTCTGGAAGCAGTCTTCCTCGGGATCAGGCGACACGCCGGGTGATACGTCCAGGGAGGGCGTGTCAGGGGGGCGTGTCTGGTCATTTTGGCCGAAACCTGAGAAAATCTGCAAAAAGAAGAGAAAACTTTAGTGGTATTAAAGTATATACAAAACGAGATCAAAATAAAACTTTACAAACATGATTTCTATATTAAAAACTAGTAATAACCCGAGTAGTTTAGAGTACAAAACGTATTATCAACAAGTCAAAAATTTTTCTAGTCCAAATATATGTAGATGATATAATATTTGACTCTACTGATTCCAAACTTTGCAAAAGGTTTTCTAACCTGATGCATTCAAAGTTTGAAATGAGTAGCATAGGTGTGCTATCCTACTTCCGCTGTCTTCAAGTGAAGCAAATCCTTGATGGTATCTTTATATCCTAGTCTAAATATGTTAAAGAGCTATTTAAAAGATTTAGGATGACAGATGCCTCTGCCAAGAAAACACACATGCCATCCAATACTGTAGTTGATTCTGATGAATAGGGCAAACCAGTTGATCAAAAAATATATTGGGCTAATTTTGGGTCCTTATTGTATCTTATAGCTAGTAGGCCTGATATCATGTTTGCTACTTGCATTTGTGCTAGATTTCAAGTTAATTCTAAAGAATCACACCGTATTATATTAAAAAGGATTGTAAGATATATAAAGGGTTGTCCTAATCTAGGACTTTGGTATCCTACTGAGTCATAATTTGAATTATCTGGATTCTCAGATGCTGACTTTGCTAGATGTAGAGTGAAAAGTAAAAGCACATCAGGAACTTGTCAGCTCCTTTGTGATAGGCTTGTGTCCTGGTTTGCAAAAAGAAAACTTCTGTGTCCACATCAACTGCTGAAGCTGAATACATTGCAGCAGGTAGTTGTTGTTCTCAAATTTTGTTGATTCAAAATCAGCTCCTAAATTATGCTTTTAACTTAAATAATTCAACTATCTTTTTTATAATACCAGTGCAATTTCTATTGCACAAAATCAAGTCCGTCATAGTAGGACAAAGCATATAGAGATAAGGCATCATTTTATTAGAGATTGTGTGGAGAAAAATAAAATTAAACTTGTCTTTATCTCTACTGATTTACAAAGAACAGATATTTTCACTAAACCATTAGATGAAAAGAAACATCTATTTTTCCTAAATCAGCTATGTATGATTAATGGAGAAGCTTTAATTTGATTTTTGTCTGTGGTCGACGATCTGTCTATTTTTCGTCGAACGAAGATCGACGAAGTATGAACTCTTCATGGAGTGTTCGTCGAACGGAGATCGATGAGCCTTACTTTGTGAAACTTTTCATAGAATGGAGATCGCCGAAGTTTGTTTCAGAAAATTTTTCATCGAACGGAGAATGACGAATTGTTTTACCTCTCTTCAAACTTAGATCGACACTTTTATTTCTTTATGACATTTTTCGTCGAACTGAGTTCGAAGCTTTTATTTTTCTTCGGACGAAGTTCGTCTTTTCAACTTATGAAAACTTATAATTAGCTTTTCATCGAACTCCATCCCGCGCTTTTCCATTTCCCCTCTACACTTGATCTCTTATTTTTGCAGAGCAATGGCGGTTTCTCCAGCAATCCTCGCAGCGATGAAGTTTGACGCCGATTTTGTTATAGACTTTGAATCCTTCAGTCTTTCCGACAAAGTATTCAAGGACATCTTACATCTATTTGAGGTTCATAACCTGCAAACCTTCATGACAACAACGATTAAACTTCTGGTGCAGGAGATTAAGGAATGGGTATATACAGCAAAGATTCAGGACACTTCAGTTCTTATTGGAACTATCTCAGGGCATCAGGTTTCTCTTTCACCAGAAATCTTATCTAAAATTTTTGGGTTTATTAATGGAGAAGAAGAAATAGAATTATCTAGTAGTGAATTTAATGAAATGCTAGATAGGTTGGGTCATGCTGAAGGAAACCCTAACCACCTTCTTAAGAAAAATCTTTCGATAGAATATAGATTTTTAGTCGATATTGTTGGAAAAGTGATGTTGGGCAAGCACTCTGCTCATGATCACTTAACCAGGCACCAATTTCATCTGATGTGTGCCCTGGTAAATCAAAAATCAGTGAACTGGGGAGTTATCTTGTTTGATTATATTAAGAAGAAGGCAAATAAGAAGGATGTTGGGTATGGGATAATTCTTGGGCTTTTCATACAAGCCAAGTGTCCAGAAATTTTGGTCTCACAGACCATATTTATTAATGCTTCCAAGTGGCTCACATCAGCCCTATTTGAAATATGGGAGAGGGTTATCAACAAGCCCTCTAGGGCCTCCTCATCTAGAGCTTCAGAGGACACAAGGACTAATACAGTCACTCATCTAAACCCAGCAGAAGCTCCTGCTCCTCACATTCCCTCTCCTCCTCCTCCATCTCCACATCATTCTCTATTTCCTTCATCAACTCCACTTATTGATGTTTCTACACTTCAACAACCATCCGTTGTTATTACAGATACACCTTCTACTTCTATCCCTCCTGCCTCACCATCCAGACCACCATCTCCTCCACACTCACCAATCCACATTTCTGAGGATACACCATCTCCACCTCCTCAATCACCTCTACCATCACAAATTGATGACACACCATCCACTTATCTTCATAGAGATCCACTACTGTCATCTCTGAATTTTGATCTACTATCATCTCCCCAACACACTCCACAAAATTCATCAGTTCAGGAATTTATTCTAGATGAACTACGCTCTATAATCCCTCCATCTTCCATTCCACAGGCATTCACCATCTGTCCAACCTGCTCCATGCCATCCTCTTCTACTTCTAATCAACCTTCCACATCTGGTAATCCAAATGATTATATGTATGTTGATTTCTCTTCTATATCAGGTAACATTCTTGACTTCATTACCCCCACATTCAAGAAACTCATAACTGAAGCAATTGCTCCTCTTGTAGCTACCATATCTGAACTTTCCTCTAAGCTAGCTTCCTCCTCCACTATCACTTATTCTGGGGGCCTGGGTTCAGGTATCTCTGAATTCAGGCAGGGGGAGATGTCCAATGAAGAAGCTCCATCAATCAATGAAGAAGCTCTAGAAATTAATAAAGTTATTCCAGAGGTTGCAGCAGTAGATACAGAAATTTTTCCAGTTTGTACAGATGAAGAAGCAGCAGATTTTTCAACCCCAGAAATCATCACTGATGGTGATTTTATCATTAATCCCACAGTTAATATTTCTTTATTACTTCATTCTTTTGATACAGTTTATAGCACCACCTTACCAGTTTTTGATATATATTTTAAAGCAATAGTAAGTTATACAGCCCCAATAAGTCCGGTAGTTTTGGAACAACTACAGACAAGTTTTACAGTTATTGAGAATATTACAGAACAAGTAACTGATATATAGCCAAAGGCTTTCTCACCTCCAACTTTTGGCTGGGCTGAATCGCCCATGCCCAATCTTGATGATTTCATGTTTGAAGACATAGATATAGAGAATATAGAGTCACAGCCTCAAGCTGAAGAAGAAAATATAGTTGTACAGCCACACGCTGAGATAATAGATACAAAAACATAGCCACACGCTCCTCCAACAATTTCTACTGAGATGCTAAAACAAATTAATGCTCTCTATGACCAGCCTGCTGAACAATCTGATGATGATGATGATGATAATTCAGATGAGTCAGAAGCTTTTGGTTCTAAAAAGAGAAAACTTAAGAACAAGGTTCACTCCAGGGCTGCTCCTAAACCTTCTCATACTGCAGATAACCCTTATTATATTCTGCACAAGATTACTCTCACTGCAGATACTCCTCACTAGATGAGGTATTCTAAGAATGAGCTAATAGTTAGAAAGAAGAGTAGGAGATACTCTCCACCTCCACAATTTAGGAGAGGTCCTCCTCCTCATCCTCCTCCTGCAGCAGGATCAATAGGAAGTATTTCTCAAGTTCAAAGGTCTACAACTTCTTATCATTCTAGACCATCTTATAGCAGCAGCAGACAGCAGCACAGATCCCAAAGCGGCAAACATCAACAAAGAAATCAAAGCAGTCAACAACAAGCATCTGAAGGTAATCAACAAGATAAATCCAGCCCAGAAAGGCCACTGTCTCCAGTCTATGATCCAGAAATGGATCCTAATTTTAGAGTGGCCAGATTCAAGGAAATTATAGATCTTTCACCGATAAGGAAAGCTAGGGAAGAAGGAAAAGAGACTTCTCAATTAGAAAGGTATGAAAAGAAAAATCTTTTTAATGTTGATACTTATATGAGCTTACATCCAGAGGAAGTAGTGCCTAGAGCAGCATCAGTGAAGATTCTTGGTGCTGAAGACATGAAAATGACTCAAAGAGAAGCAGAGGACCCCAAAAGAATAATGGTTTTCTCAAAACCTGCTTCAGACCCTTCTTCAGATGCTCCAAAGAAAATTTATAATTTTCTGCTTATGTATTTTGAATTTTATTATTGCTATATGTTTAGTCACAAGACACAATTGTATATATCCGCTGAAGTTCTATAATTCTGTCAGATATTTTCCATGCCTTGTGATTTTCTTTATTTTTATTTTTATAGTGACCTCACAAAAATAGGGGGAGATTGTTGGAACTTTACTTATGATTTGGTCTAGGTTCACTATTAGGATTGTTAAGATGACCCAACATGTATAGTCTAGGTAATAGGATATTTCCAGGGTCAAGGTTAGCAACACATACTTAGATTGATTGGAAACCTCCTTCAGAAGACTTTAGAGGAAAAGCAGTTTAAAAATGTAGAAAAGGCATTCGACGATAGCTGAACTCAGCTCGACGATCGTCAATCTCAGATCGACGAACTCAGAATTCATTCTCTGAGTTAAGCTCGAAGAAAGTCTAGCTGAGATCATTGAACTGTGATCTCATATCAGAAGTCAGATCGACGAAAGCTGATCTCCAGTAGACGAACTCCGATCTTTTCTAAGAATCTCAGCTCGATGAAATCCATCATTAGTTCGACGAACTCCAGGCTAAGTGAAAGTGAGGGATAGATCTGCTTAACTATAAAGGGGGGGTGGTGAATAGAGTATTTTAAAACATTAATTGAATTTTATAGCGGATTAAAATTGGTGATAAGTATATGTATAAAGAGAGAATAAAATCAAAACAATCACAACACTCAGAAAATAAAAAATAGAGCATTCCAGATGACACAAGAAATTTATAGTGGTTTCCTTAAACTGGGGTAAATCCAGTCTTCTACCACCATATTAGGAATCCACTACAGGTTTTTGATCAGGTGCCCTGCCACCACAGGTTTTTGCTCAGGTGCCCTATCACCACAAGATCTATTTTTTCAAGGGTGATCTAATAACCCTTTTGAGCTTTTGATCCGGTGCCCAAAACCAAACTAAGTCTTTTGATCAGGAGGCTTAACAACCAAAGGGGTTAACCTTTGAAGGGAGTTATAACCCTATACACAATGAGAAAAAGAAATTTGATGATGTCTTCTCTTTCTCAAACAACTGAGAAGACTTTAGTGGAAGATGTTGTCAAAGCTCCCACTGAGATGAAGAATGATTCAGGAAGTTTGAGAGCTTTGCACAGGGTATAGGCCTTAATGAAGATCTTCAAAAAACTTCTTGGACTGATATAGATGATTTGTCCTATTGAAGTCTGAAGCAGAAACTTAAGAATACTAAAGATCTTGGTGTTGTTGTTCTTTTTTAATTTCCTGTAGAAGACAATATGTTTTTCTACAAAACTTGTATCAGTTGTTCTGTAATAGATCTCTTGTAATTCCCTTCCTTATTCCTTCTTGTTGTTGTCCTGAAGGGAAGAATTTTCTTTTTATATTCTGAAGGGCTTCTGCCATTTGAAATTTGAATTCCTGAATTAATTCTGAAATCCTGGACTTGAACGGCTGGAATTAGTCTTAAATGCATTTCCTCAACTGTCTCAATAAATAAGTTAAGTAATTACTCTATGAAATCCATAATTAATACTGCCAAGCAATGACTATATTCTTGAGAATATGAGCATTAATTGTCAGAGAATTACTGCCTTAGAATAATCCAAACTGAAAACAAACTGAGATAAAATGCCAAACTGATATTGAGAGAAATCGTCGAACTCAGGACAGATTTCATCGACCCGAACTCCAAGTTCGTCGAGCTGAGAAATCAACTTCGTCGAGATGAGAAGTTGTCTTCGTCGTGCCGAGCTCCAAGTTCATCGACCTGAGGTAGAAGTTCGTCGACCAAAGAACTTGAGAGAAGAGGGAAGATCGTCGACCTGAGCTCCAAGTTCGTCGAGCTCAGCTCAGAGTAGAGACTCTGAGTTCGTCGATATGTGATTGACGATCATCGAACTGAGTTCGAAGATTTTCGAACTGATTCTCTGAACTCTTAAAGATTGTTATTCTTCTACATCTGGATCTCTGATTTCTTTTGAGGGCTGGATCAATGTTTGCCTAACCTAGTCAAACTGACCTAGACCTTAAAACTAACAATTTGACGCTAGGATATACATGAAGGGTCAATAACCTAGTAGTGAACCTCGCCCAAATCCAAACTAGGGATCCAACAATCTCCCCCTATTTGGGTGAGGTCACTATGAACAATAGAAAAAGGAAAATCACAAAGCATACAAAAAAGATATCTGGCAGAATTAAAATTGTTTAGCGAATATTAACAATAGTGACTTATGAAGAATAACAGATAACAGTTCAAATAAAGAAATAAAATCTTTAGGCTTTCTTAGCATCTTTCTTCTGTTCCTATGAAGCTGGTTTGGTGAAGATGATTTCTCTTTTGGGATCTGCAGCTTGCTGTTTTGTCATTTTCATATCACTAACTCCAAGGATTGTCACAAATGCAACCCTTCGTATAAATGCTTCTGGATGTAATGACATATAAGCATCTGCATTAAAAAGATTATGTATCTGGTATTTCTCTAACTCTTTCTTTCTGTAGGAGGACATGGTGGTATACTAAAATATGTCTTGTCCTTCTTCCTTTGCTTTTCTAATTTGAGACAGAGCTATAAATTCTTGAAATCTGCCCATTCTGGAGTTGGGGTCCATTTCTGGATCACAGACTAGAGAAAGAGGCCTTTCAGGAGATTCTTTATCTGGTTGATCATCTTCAGATATTTTCTATTGCCTGTCATGCCTTTGATGTTGTTGCTGCTTGCTGCTGCTGGAAGAATATTGTTGTCTGCTGTTGGAAGGTTTGGACTGATGAGAAGATGTAGATTTTTGAACTTGAGAAGCGCCTCCAGAAGATCCTGCTGCAGGAAGAGGAGGAGGAGGAGGACCTCTCCTGAATTTAGGAGGTGAAGATTATCTCCTACACTTCTTCCTGGCTTTAAGCTCATTCTTGGAATATCTCATCCAGTTTGGAGTGTCTAGAGTGAGAGTTATGTTATGCAGGATATAGTATGGAACATCAGCAGATGGATTTAGCTTAGGAACAACCTTTGGAGGAGAAGTCTTAGCAGGAGCCTTTCTTTTCTTTGAACTTGTATTTTCCGAGTCATCTGACTAATTATCATTATCATCAGAAAAATGTTCTGGGTTGTCATAAAGATCATCCAGCTGCTTTAGCAAATTAGCTGAGATTCTAGGAATCTGTGGCTGTGCATGACTTGTTGGCTCTGCAGAACTATCTGTAGCAATATGAACAATTTCTTCTTCTTCCATGTCAGCAAACAAAATATCATCCAAATCTGGCATTGGATATTCACACCAGCCAAAAGTTGGTGGAGAGAATACCTTGTGCTCAGGTGCTGGCTCACTAATATCTTCAACATCAAAAATTTTTGTAATCTTAGAAACTACAAAACTTTCCTTTAGTTGATCCACAACATCAGGACTTATTGGAGCAGTATAACAAATAATAGCTTTAGAGTTCTGTACATCAAAACTTGGTAAAATATTTCTGTAAGCAGAATTAAAAGAATCTAGTAAAAAAATCTAAATTAACTGTGGGATTTATAACAAAATCACCAACAGTGGTTATTTCTGCAACTGTATCAGCCATGTCAGTGTCAGAATCAATTATATCTATTATTTTAGTTGGAAAATCTGCCTCTGCTGAATTATCAATCATTTCAAAATCTGCTGCTGCTGTTGCTGGTGGAGGAGGAACTTCTTCATGGAACATCTCCCCCTGACTGGTTTCAGAGGGTCCTGAAGCCAGTCCCCCAGAAGAAGGAACAGAGGAGAGAGCGGCAATTCTAGAAGAGAGAGAAATAATGGAGGCAGAGAGAGGAGTAATAACTTGTGCTATTAATTGCTCAAGAGTGGGAGAAATGAAAGCTAGAAGATCATGGATAATGTCAGAGAAATTTAAGTAGAGAGGTTCAGGAGTAGAGGTAGTGTAGGGGGTTTGATGTCCACAGTTGGAACACACGGAGAAGGCATGAGAGAAATATGTATGTGTGTATTCTGGAAATTTTGAAGGAGTGTTGGATGGTATTTCAGTAGTAGAGGTAGGAACTGTGGTAGTGGGTGTAGAGGAGGTTTCCTGAACAGGAGATGTAACTGGTGAATGATGTGGAGATGGTTGAGGAGGAGACAATAGATTGAAGTTTGGCTGAGAGGAGGTGGATGGAATATCAGATACATGCATTGTAGTTGGAGATTGAGGAGGTGAAGATGGAATGTCCTCATGGATGATGATGGGAGAATGTGGAGGTGATGGTTGTGGAAGAGGTGAAGAAGGTTGTTGTTGAGGAGGAGGTAAAGGAATTCTGGTGGATGGAGGAATTTCTTCTGGAGGTGGTGGATAGGCTATCACTGCCCTGGTGTCCTTAGAAGTCCTGGAGGATGAGGCCCTGGATGGATTAGGGATGGACCTCTCCCATCTACCAAACAAAGCAGAGGTTATCCTCTTGGAGGTATTTATGAATATTGGCTAGGAGACCAATAATTCTGGTGCATTTTCTTGGTGGAAAATTCCCAATATCCTTGCAAAACAAACCACTTTCTTAGAGTTCTTTTTCGTAATCAACTTAAACAATATCTTTACCCAATTTACAGCCTTCTTATTTACTAGAGCACTCATTACCAAGAACTAGTGCCTGGTTATATAATCATGGGCTGTATGTTTGTCCAGCAAAACCTTGCCAACAATATCTGCCAAAAACTTATACTAAACAGATAAATCGTTTTTCAGAAGTTTATTGGGGTTTCCTTCAGAGTTATCCATTCTAGTCAGCATATTTTCATACTCAGAATCATCTATTTAAACATCTTCTCCATTTGCCAAATCAAAAACCTCAATTAAAATTTTAGGAGTTAGGGTAACCTGATTTCTGCCGATAATGCCAGTCATCGTGTATGCATATGGAGATGTTGAAGTAAAAACCCATTCTCTGATTTTAGTCGCTGGCAATTTGATCCTTGTGGTCATAAATTTCTGCAGTTGCTGTTCTTCACACAACTGGAGAATGTCTATGAAAATTTGATCTGTGTGGTTGAAAGAATAAAAGACAATGTCGAATTCGGTGTCGTACTTCATGCTGGAGAGGGAGAAAGTCGGAATCACCATTGGTTTTCCTGCAAAAATAAGAGAGAGATTAGGTGCAAGTGAATAGAAAGCGCGGGATAGAGCACGATGAAAACCTAGTGATAAGGTTTTCAGAATATGAAGCATCGGCTCTGTCCTGCGAAAAATAAAAACCTTTGTTCTCAGGTCGACGAAAAAATTTCATGAAGAAATAATATGTCGATCTCAGTTGGATGAGAGGAAAACATTTCGTCGTTCTCAGGTCGATGAAAATTTTCTAAAGAAAGATCGTCGATCTCCGCTCGATGAAATAACTTCACGCAGAGAGTTCGTCGATCTCAGGTCGACAAAAATTCTTAAGAACAGTTCTCAGATCGTCGATCTCTGTTTGACGAAGTGGGATTAATTCTTCAACCTTGGATAGAAATCAAATTAAACTTCTCCATTAATCATACCTAGCTAATTCAGAAAAAACAGATGTTTCTTCTCATCTAAAGGTTTGTGAAGATGTCTGCTCTTTGTAAATCAGTAGAGATAAAGATAAGATTAACTTTCTTTTTGTCCACACAATCTCTAAGGAAATGATGTCTAATCTCTATATGCTTATTCCTACTATGCAGTACTGGATTTTGTGCAATAGAAATTGCACTGGTATTGTCACAAAGTATAGTTGAATTATTTAAGTTGAGACCATGATCCAGTAGTTGGTTTTGAATCCACAATATTTGTGAACAATAGCTACCACCTGCAATGTATTTAGCTTCTGCAGTTGAAGTTAACAAAGATGTCTGTTTCTTACAAAACCAGGACACAAGCCTATCTCCAAGGAACTGGCATGTTCTAGATTAGGACAACCCTTTATATATCTCAAAATTCTTTTAAGAAAAATAAGGTGACTGTTGGGTACATTGGAAAATATGTACCAGATTTGAAGAATCCTCACCTTACTCAATGATAAGCATCAAGGTGTATTTGATGTTATTTTGAGTTTATATGTGCAGGTTAAGTAAATACAAGAATGCAGGAAAAAGTTTCTAAGTACATGAGTCGACACCAGAAGAAGTAGTGTCGACATTTATGAAGGATTGTGTCGACACTAGAGAAAAGCTGTGTCGACACTTGGAGTTAATTGTGTCGACACTTGGAAAGGCTGTGTCGACACCAGAAGAAATTGTGTCGACACACAGAGGCTGTGTCGACTCGTAGAGAAGGTTTTGTTGACATCAACTGTGTCGACACACAGAGGCAGTGTCGACACACAGAGAAAGGTTTGTCGACATCAACTGTGTCGACACACAGAGGCAGTCTCGACACACAGAAGACTTTGTCGACATCAACTGTGTCGACACACAGGACTTGTGTCGACACATGGCAGAATTTCAACAAAGTCAATTTGTGTGAAGAAAAGAAGTGACTGTGTCGACACCACAGAACTCGTGTCGACACATTCTATAGAAGCTGTGTCGAGATGTAGTGTCAACACCAAAGGAGCTGTGTCGACACCCCAAGGCTTGTGTCGACACTTAGTCTACTTGTGTCGACACATGATGAAGTTCAGTCTCGACACTTTGCTGATAGAGACAGAGTTTCAAGAAGTGACTGGATGACTTGATAACTGTCATTAACAACCGATCTACTGCAACTGTCAGAGATGTCAGAAGTTTGTTAGAAACCGAATCAGCCGATTACCATGGAGGAAGTCTATATAAAGGCATTCTCCATCAACAGAAGAAAAGATTGATGATAGAAGTTATACACTGATATATAATAAAAAAATAAGTTGGAGAGAAAGAGCTCCATCTATTGAAGTGAAGAAAGGGACTTACATCAACAAGTTCCTCAAGTGCAGATTCTGAACCAGTCTGCCAAGAAGGATTCAGATTGAGATTTGAATTTCAAGAAAGAAGCTGATTGAAGATCAACTTCAAAGGAGTTCAACCCTACTGAGTTCAGATTCAAGAAGCTTTGAAGAAAGTTAAGAGTGGTTGTTCTCTACCATCAGATTCTTCCAAGAACTGATCAAGAAGCCATCCGTCCTTTCTCTCTCTACCAGGGTGGTGGTAAAATACATTGTTAAAACTATTTTTTGTAGGATCTTTTTAAGATCTGAGCTGTAAGCCTGATTTATAAAGGCTGAGTTGTAGGAGATTTAGATCTCTGAGTGGTAGGCCTTGTTGAAGGTTGAGGTAGGGCAGTGGGCCTGAGTTGTAGGAGATTATTATCTCTGAGTTGTATGCCTTATTGAAGGCTGAGGTAGGACAGATTGCCTAAGCTGTAGGAGTGTGGACTCTCTCTGAGTTGTAGGAGCCTTATTTGGGTTCTGAGCTGCTGTAAGATCTGAGGTGAAGGAAAGAAGTTAGGCCGAATCTAGCACACTGCTAGTTAAGCGAAGGGGGAAGTGGATGTACCCAGACCTTGGGGAACCACTATAAAAACTGTGTGCAATCTATGATTGTGTGATTCTATGAATTATGTGCTGTGTTAGATGTAGAATTAGCCATTTCTGATTAATTAACTGAATGGATATTATGCCTTAGAAGAAAAAGGAATTACACCTATTCACCCCCCCTCTAGGTGTTTAGGAACTAATTCTTTCAAGTGGTATCTGAGGGAGGTTCCTCAAAGTTAAACTTAACAGTCTGAGTGAGATCTGTAAGGCAGAATTAAGATCAAAAAGATGCGTTCAGGAGAAAACCATAAAGAACTTGGTTCAATGAAATTGCCCATCTGTAGGAAAGAAATATTTGGAATATGGAAGGAAAGAGTCAGATTATTTATGGAGGCATCTGATCCTATAATTTACATAACAGTTAAGGAAGGACCATATGTTCCTATGAAGATTTTTATTCTTGATGCTAATCAAAGAATTCCAAAGGATTTTTCAGAGATGACTAAGGATGAGATCATCTTGGCTATAATGGATAAAAGAGCCCAGAACATTATAGTAAGTGCCATTGATAATTCAGCATTCCAGAATCTAATTCACTGCAAAACCTCCAAGGAGATGTAAGACATATTGATTATCTACATAGAGAGTTCTGAAGAGGTTAGGCAAGATAGAAAGTCTATGCTTAATCAAGAATATGAGAGTTTCAGACAAGCCAAGTCTGAAAGTATAACTGAATGTTATAAGAAGTTTTATAGGATTGTTAATGAACTAATGTATTATGGAAGAATATTCAGTACTTATGAACTGAATGACAAATTCCTTACGTCATTGACTAAGGATTGAGATACAAAGATCTGTGCTATAAGGGAAGTGGCCAGACTGGCAAAGATTTCACCTCCAACACTATTTAGAAAATTACTGTATTATGAGATGCAGCTGTTAGCCAAAAAGGAGGAAGAGAACAATACAAAGGGTGACTATAGAGAAAAGTCAGTGGCCTTCAAGGTAGAAACCACAAGGAAGAATAGGAGAATGTCTCCATCATCTCAGAAAGATGCAGAATTGATTTCAGAAAATTCTGATAATCACAGTACATATAGCATTAATTCTGATGAAGACTTTGCAGCATTCACGAGGCAGTTCCAGAGGTTCTTAAAGAAGAAGCAGCGGAAATCAAAGCCATCTACATCTCAGTCCAAGGATGACTATTATCAGAAGAGGAAATCATCCAGGAAGGACAGGAATGGGATAAAGCCTAGCAAGTCAACTACATCCAAGATTATATGTTATTGTTGCAATAAAGCTGGACATGTTGTGGCTTACTGTCTAGACAAAAGAAAAGAGTCTGCTAATAGAAAGAAGTCTCAGCACAAGAGTAAGAAGGAGAAATCCTTGGTTGCTGAGAAAGAGAAAAGTTGACCGATCAATCAACTTCAGACTCTGAATCTGAGGCTGAGGCATATATTGGTTTGTTTGCTGAAGAAGAGGATGA
The DNA here is from genome assembly GCA_039583875.1 of Platanthera guangdongensis. NCBI lineage: Eukaryota > Viridiplantae > Streptophyta > Magnoliopsida > Asparagales > Orchidaceae > Platanthera > Platanthera guangdongensis. The sequence goes on from CM077158.1 coordinate 65,109,558, forward strand.
GTTCATGCAATTACTGAACTGTATCTATGATCAAGAGGACCATCAGTGCAAAGGATTGATGGCAGTGTTTGAAGAAGACCAGTGCCAGGATCAGCTTGGCCCCAGTAAGGTAAAAAGTGTATCTGTAGATTCTGATTACTTCACTGGGTAAGAATCAGATGCATCTCCATCAAGAGATGAAGATGGGTCTGAATCTGAAGGAGATATTCATCAGCTGATAGATGAATATGGGGATTTGTTGCAGGCACTCAAGAGAAGCAAAAACCTGGCCAAGAATCAGGCTAAGGAAATTGCAGCTCTTAAGTTGGCTGCATCTGATTTAGAGAAGATGCTGGATCAAAAGATGAATGAGATTGCCAAATTGAAGAACATAACTATTGTTCAAATGGGAACAATCATATTAAAAAATGATCAGATTAAAAGTCTGGAAACAGACTTCAGAAAGAGAAGGAGATTGTGGCTAATTTCTCTAAGCCAAAATCTATCCTACCCTTAATAGATGACTTTGTGTCACAAAAGGGTAAGGCAGGAATAGTCTATAAGAGAACTGCATGGGCTGCACAGTACAATAAGAAAGGCAAAGCCCCATCACAAAACAAAAGACCTGCTGCAAATAATTCAGCTAAGGTTGTACCTAAACAAAGGTATAATAAGTTTGAGTGCTGGTGTTGTGGCAAGATAGACCATTATGCCTTAGACTGTTGGCACAATACCAGTGTCAAGGAGAATAGTAGTCTGCCTGTTAGAAGAGCTGCAGGCAGATTTGTTAAGTTTCCAACTAACTTGAACCAAGGACCCAAGAGTTATTTGGGTTCTAAGGTTAAGTAATCTTTGTTGCAGGTGCGTCCAAGTTACCATGCCCCTATATGGTACTTGGACAGTGGATGTTCCAGGCACATGACTGGAACAAGGAGATTGCTGAAGGACTACTAACCTATGCTGAATGGGCCTAAAGTAATCTTTGGTGGTTCTGAAAAAGGAATCATCAAAGGTTTTGGTAACATTTCTAACCACTCAATTACAATCACTCAAGTGGCCTATGTAAAGGGTTTGAAACATAACCTAATAAGCATAAGCCAGCTGAGTGATCTAGGATATGACATTTCATTTGTCAAGAATGGGTGTCATATCAAGAGATCAAGTGATCAAAAAGTCATATTGACTGGATCTAGGAAAAGAAATGTATACTGCCTAAATTTTGAGTGTGAGAATAAAAACTCTCCTATCTGTCTTGTGGCTGATGAGAAAGTCTCTCATTGTGTCAAATGGCACAAGAGGCTATTCCATCTTAACTACAAGACAATTGGCCAACTCTTTAGTAAAGAGTTAGTGAGGAATGGTCCTCAAGTTAAGTGTTATAAGGATGGAATATGTTCAGCTTGTCAAAAAGGCAAGCAGACTAGATCCTCCTTTCATAGCCTTGAAACCAAGGATTCAGTGAGGTGCTTGTACCTCTTGCATATGGATTTATTTGGTCCTATGCTAGTTCAGAGCATAGGTAGGAAGGTCTACACTTTTGTGGTTGTATATGACTATTCTAGATTCTCATGGGTATTCTTTCTGAGACAAAAATCTGAAACCCCAAAGGTCTTCTACAATTTTGTAAAACAAATTCAGAATGAATTAAATAATTCAGTGGTCAAAATTAGAAGGGACAATGGAACTGAATTCCAATCTGAAAGTATGACAAGGCTGTGTGAAGAATTTGGGATTCTTCAGGAATTATCCTCACCTAGAACACCTCAGCAAAATGGCATTACTGAGAGAAAGAATAGGACATTGATTGATGCTGGAAGAACACTGTTGAGTGATACTTCTCTCCCAGAGTATTTCTGGGCTGAGGCAGTAAGCACTGCATGCCATGTGCTCAATAGGGCTTCCATCACCAAAAGCTACAAAAAGACACCCTATGAGGTTATGAAAGGCAGAAAACCAAACTTATCATATTTTAGGATCTTTGGTTGCAAATGCTATGTGCTTAACAATGATAAATCTCACCTAACTAAGTTTGCTGCCAAATCCCAAGATGGGATATTTATTGGGTACAACAATAATAGTAAGGCTTATAAGGTCTACAATTTGGCTACTCAAGTTGTAGAAGAGTCAGTTCATGTCATCTTTGATGAAACTAGACTTATTAACAGTGAGTTGCCAAGTAGTTCTTGTAGCTCCACAGGTATACAGCAGAAGATGGACCAGCTTACTATCAGAGAAGTTCCAACTACAAAGCAGGATGTGGAAAATGGTAGTTGCTGTCCAGGAGGAGTACAAGACACTCAAGATGTTGATGAAGACCATGAGGTGTAGCATGATGAAGAGATTGGAGAAGGTCAAACTGCTGATAGATTACCTCAGCAGTTAGATAGTTGAAGGATCATCCTGCACACCATATCATTGGTGATCCAAGACAAGGAGTACAAACAAGGAGCAGGAACTTGAACACAGTTCTTTGCTCTAGCTTCTTATCTCAAGTGGAACCCAAGAGATTTGAAGAAGTAATACAAGACAATCACTGGATTGATGCTATGCAGGAGGAGTTAAATCAATTCAGAAGGTGCAAGGTCTGGGATTTGGTTCCAAAACCAAAAGGCCACAATGTCATAGGGACAAAGTGGATTTATAGAAACAAGCTTGATGAGAGTGAGATCATAGTGAAGAATAAGGCAAGACTAGTTGCCAAAGGATACAGATAGGAGGAGGGCATAGACTTTGATCAGACTTTTGCTCCTGTGGCAAGACTGGAAGCTATCAGGCTATTTCTAGCCTATGCAGCATATCAAGGCTTCAAAGTGTTCCAGATGGATGTTAAGTCTGCATTATTAAATTGAGACTTAAAAGAAGAAGTCTATGTAGAGCAGCCCTCAGGTTTTGTTGATCCACTCAATCCTACTTATGTTTATAGACTTAGGAAAGCTTTGTATGGGTTGAAACAAGCCCCAAGGGCTTGGTATGAAACCCTGTCTACTTTCCTCATTGAGAACAATTTCTCAAGGGGGAAAATAGATAAGACTCTATTCCTTAGCGAATCCAAAGGAAAGATAATCCTAGTCCAAATATATGTTGATGGCATAATATTTGGTTCTACTGAAAGTAACCTTTGTAGAAAGTTTGCAAAACTTATACAAGAGAAATTTGACATGAGCAGTATGGGAGAACTTAAGTTCTTCTTGGGTCTCCAAGGAAGACAGACTGATGATCGCTTGTCCATATCCCAGTCTAAGTTCACCTAGGAGTTAATTAAGAAGTATGGTATGGAGTCATTCACTACCATGAGAACTCCAATGAGGACAAGTTTATCTCTTAGCAAAGATGATGCAGGGAAACCTGTAGATGAACTTTGTATAGAGGAATAGTTGGCTCCCTCCTATATTTGACTGCTAGTAGACCAGATATCATGTATGCTATATGTGTTTGTGATAGGTACCAATCCTACCCTAAAGAATCTCATCTTACTGCTGTCAAAAGAATTTTGAGATATCTTAAGGGCACCCCTAATCTAGGCCTTTGGTATCCTAGGAATAGAGATTTTCTACTAATGGGATATTCAGATGTAGACTTTGCAGGTTGCAAAGTAGATAAGAAAAGTACAACATGCACTTGTCAATTTCTAGGAGGAAGACTGGTGTCTTGGAGCTGTAAGAAGCAGACCAGTGTGGCAATTTCCACAGCTGAGTCTGAGTATATTGCTGCTGGAAGTTGTTGTGCACAGCTGTTGTGGATACAGCATCAGTTAGAAGATTATAGTATTCAGGTAAGTAAAACTCCTTTATTATGTGATACTACTAGTGCTATTTCTATTTGCTCATAATCCTGTTTCTCATAGTAGAACAAAGCATATAGAAATAAGATATCATTTTCTTAGAGATCATGTAGAGAAAGAAGATATCTCTTTAGAATTTGTTAGTACTGATTTACAACTAGCTGACATGTTTACTAAGATTTTAGATGAAACTAAATTCAACAATTTCAAAATTGAATTAGGTATGTTGAACTTAAATTAGTTTAACAAATTTGGCTAAGTAAAATTGTGTCGACATCAGAAGTTGTCTGTGTCGACACATAGTAATTGGTATCGACAATCCAGAGAAGTGGTGTCGACAAATAGTAGTTGGTGTCGACATTCCAGAGAAGTGGTGTGGATACATAGTAGTTGGTGTCGAAATTCCAGGAAAGTGGTGTCGACACATCTAGAGAATCGGTTTCGACACTTCAGAGAAGTGGTGTCGACACATCCAGAAGTGGTGTCGACACTTAGAGTAAACATGCAGATTTCGTCGAGTGCAGAATCGACACATATCGTCGAGCACAGATTCGTCGACCTCAGATCGTCAAACTCGACTAAGACAAATAGAATTGATGTCGAGACATTAGTAGACTGTGTCGACACATTACAACTGTGTTGACACATTAAGAGAATTTTGATGCGATTTTTGACCTTCATTCTTTAGAAGGGTATAAATAGGTCAACAAGAAACCCTGTCGACACACTCTCCATATTTTCGAGACCAAAACCCTGTGTCGACAATTTCTCTTTTCTTTATACAAGCTTTCACTCAACCCCAATGGCGCCAACGCTAGAAGATAGTGTCAACGAAGGTTATGAGCTGGTACGCAATGCCTTTGATAATGCAGAACCCGAAATTAAAGCAGTAGTAACCCTAATTGCTGAAAATGGGTTGGAATTTCTGGTATCTGAACCAACAAAGATATGGAAGAAAGAAATTCTGGAATTCTGTGGCGCAGCAACTATAGATTCAACTAGACTTAAGATCAAATCTACAGTTCAGGGAACTAAGGTTAAATTTACTTTGAAGAGCTTGAGGAAAACTCTTCAACTTCCAAGAACTCATGAAGAAGTAGAAGTACCCTCATCAAAGACTAGGGAAGCACTTCAATGGTGTTGATTGGATCCCACCTTGAAGATTGGATCAGCAAAGAATAGAAAAGGGATGAATCTACAAGGCAAGTTCCTTTCTGAAGTGGTTGGAAAAGTCATTCTTTGCAAGCCAGGGGGCATGATAGGATTTCAGCCTATATGTTCAGCCTGATGACCAGGATTATCTACAGACTAAACATAGATTGGTCAGCAGTAATTTTTGAAAGGATTAAGGAAAGTATTCGGAAGCCAAATCTGGGAAGAATTATGAGTCTGTACTTGGCTAGAACAATTCCTGAAGTCATGGAACAAACTGCTGGTTCAAAGATCAACCATATGAGGAGAATGGACATAAGGATTATCTCCAGATGGGATAAAGTCCTAACAAAGGACATGCCAGATGAAGTGAGGCCAGAGATTCCATAAAAATCTCCTGCACAAGATATTGCAGATAGTGCTCAGGTGCAGGGGGAGCGTCAACTTGAGGAAGAGCCAACCCACTTGGAAAGTGAAATGGCTACACAAACTATTCTTGATGTAATTCAAGAGGTTAATCAATCAATTCTCATTGATAAGGATGAAACACTAATTGAATCTTTGATTGATGTTGACCAGCCAACTCAACTAAACATTCAAGCACAAGATGTTATCATGGTGGATACATATATAGCTGCAAATTCTCCTGAGTTGGTGGTACCTCAAGTCCCTACTCAACAAGAGTTTACACTTGAGAAGTTGTTTCCAAATATAGTACAAGCAAGAACTGAGGGGGAGCAAACTGAATTTGAGGGGGAGAAAGCAGACTTTGACGGGGAGCAAGTTAACATTGAGGAGGAGCAAGTAAGTACTGTGGGGGAGGAGCAAGGGACTCAGGGGGAGCTACCTAGGACTACACAGGAATTGTCTCCTAATCCTAAGGAAAGAGTTGATATTTCCAGTACCTCAGCTTCAGAAGATGAAGCAGAAATTCAAGCCAAAAAGCGGAAGCTGATGGTTTTCAAAAGGAGAAGCCAAAATTATAAAAGGGCTTTACAAACTGCTCCTCAACCTGCCCCAGTAACTGATTATAGTTCCTTGTTGATCTCTTTGCAAGTAAAGTTAGATGCACAAAGGATTGCCATGGAGAAATATATGGATGAGACCCATAAAGATCTGAAATTCTCCTTGGCTCAAGATATTAAATCTATAAGATTTGAAGTAAATCAGAATAAGAAGGAAATGACTGGCTGCTTTCACAAAGGTGGCAATGCTGTGGTTTTCCTAGCTACACATCAAGAAAAAATCAAGACTCAAGTTGATGATATAGCTCTTAAGCAAGGCTATGTCCTAGAGAATCAACTTAGAATGAATGATAATCTGACAGAATCACATAATGTGATTGTTACAGAAATGAAGAATATTGTTACTGCCCAGACTGGAGCAAGGGCTAAAGCCAAGGCAGATTTTGATCAGCAATTACAGGAAGGCCTAGCTACTGTACAAATAGCTATAGAGCAATCTCAAAAGACCATTTCTGCACAGCTACTAAAGTTAAGGTCATTTTATAAAGATGGTGTAAATTATCTGGATGAACAAATTAGATTTTAGAAGGATGACCTCAGGGATCATATTGCAAGAGAAGTCATAAAGGGGGAGAGAGTGTTAGTCAAAGCTGGCTCAGATCATGCTAAATGGATATCTAATAGCATCAGAGCCACACTTGGATATCCACCCCTCTGTGATGATGATAATGTAGCTGAGTCAAGTATACACCCTGCTTATTTTGGAGGTGACCAACCTGAAGTTGCTCAGGTTATTTACCCTCCAGTAGATTTTGAAATGATTCACCAAGAAGTACAGTCCATGTACAGCCCTCTAGAGGGTGCTAAAAATATTATTATTGAGAAAGTGTACATGTTAGGGGATGATAAGGATGCTCAGAAGGAAGCTCTATTTTCTAAGAAAAAGTTTAGAGAACAGGCTGAGTTGAAGCCTGATTTTGAGCAGTGGAGCCCTACTTCCAGAAATATTATATTGACTGCTTGGAAAGCTATGAAGGACAAGACCCATGACAGGGGGAAATGGTACACTGAGCAAGAATGGCAAAAGCATGAAGCTAGACAGGAAGCTATTCTACAGTATAGAAGAAAGGAAAAAAGCTGGGAAGCTACCTCCTAATGCGCAGGAGCCTAGCAAATATTTCCCTAAGCCTTTTCGTTATTTTGAAAGACAAAGAATAAGAGTTGAAGAACAAAAGAAGAAAGATCTGAAGGGCAAAAAGCCAGCTGAAGATACTGATGCTCCAGTACAAGCCAAGATCCAATCAGACAAAGGCATAGTCATCAAGGAGCCAAACCAGCCTTAGGATAGATTTACTAGATTTTAAAACTTTGTAAATTTTAGTGTTAAAAATCTATGTAAACTATTGCTAAAGAAACTTTTGAAAGTTGAAACAAAACAATGATTGATGCTCATTGTGTTAGTATTATTATTTTGTGATGATATCTTATATATATTTTGTTTAAAAGTTACCCTGTCATATAATATTTTTGTACATCATCATATGTGTTTGTTATGAATGGTGTATATCATTGACTAAGGGTTATGACTTCTCCAAATAGGGTGAGATTGTTGGGTACATTGGAAAATGTGTACCAGATTTGAAGAAGCCTCACCTTACTCAATGATATGCATCAAGGTGTATTTGATGTTATTTTGAGTTTATATGTGCAGGTTAAGTAAATGCAAGAATGCAGGAAAATGTTTCTAAGTCCATGAGTAGACACTAGAAGAAGCAGTGTCGACACTTATGAAGGCTTGTGTCGACACTGGAGAAAAGTTGTGTCGACACTTGGAGTTAATTGTGTCGACATTTGGAAAGTTTATGTCGACACCAGAAGAAACTGTGTCGACACACAGAGGCTGTGTCGACTCATAGAGAAGGCTTAGTTGACATCAACTGTGTTGACACACAGAGGCAGTGTCAACACATAGAGAAAGCTTTGTCGACATCAACTATGTCGACCCACAAAGGCAGTGTCGACACATAGAAGACTTTGTCAACATCAACTATATCGACACACAGGACTTGTGTCGACACATGGTAGAATTTCAACAAAGTCAATTTGCGTGAAGAAAAGAAGTGACTGTGTCGACACCACAGAACTAGTGTCGACACATTCTACAGAAGCTGTGTCGAGATATAGTGTCAACACCAAAGGAGCTGTGTCGACACTTAGTCTACTTGTGTCGACACATGATGAAGTTCAGTCTCGACACTTTGCTGACAGAGACAGAGTTTCAAGAAGTGACTGGATGACTTGACAGCTGCCATTACCAACCGGTCTATTGCAACTGTCAGAGCTGTCAGAAGTTTGTTAGAAACCGGATCAGTCGGTTACCATGGAGGAAGTCTATATAAAGGCATTCTCCATCAACAGATGAAAAGATTGATGATAGAATTTATACACTGATATAGGATAAAAAAGAAGTTGGAGAGAGAGAGCTCTATCTATTGAAGTGAAGAAAGGGACTTACATCAACAAGTTCCTCAAGTGCAGATTTTGAACCAGTCTGCCAAGAAGGATTCAAATTGAGATCTGAATTTCAAGAAAGAAGATGATTGAAGATCAACTTCAAAAGAGTTCAACCCTACTGAGTTCAGATTCAAGAAGCTTTGAAGAAAGCTAAGAGTGGTTGTTCTTTGCCATCAGATTCTTCCAAGAACTGATCAAGAAGCCATTCATCCTTTCTCTCTCTACCTGGGTGGTGGTAAAATACATTGTTAAAACTATTTTCTGTAGGATCTTTTTAAGATCTGAGCTGTAAGCCTGATTTATAAAGGCTGAGTTGTAGGAGATTTAGATCTCTGAGTGGTAGGCCTTGTTGAAGGCTGAGGTAGGGCTGTGAGCCTGAGTTGTAGGAGATTGTTATCTCTGAGTTGTAGGCCTTGTTGAAGGCTGAGGTAGGGCAGATTGCCTGAGCTGTAGGAGTGTGGACTCACTCTGAGTTATAGGAGCCTTGTTTGGGTTCTAAGTTGTTGTAAGATCTGAGGATCTGAGGTGAAGGAAAGAAGTTAGGCTGAATCTAGCATACTGCTAGATAGGCGAAGGGGGGAAGTGGATGTACCCAGACCTTGGGGAACCTCTATAAAAACTGTGTGCAATCTGTGATTGTGTGATTCTGTGAATTTTGTACCGTGTTAGCTGTAGAATTAGCTGTTTCTGATTAATTAACTGAATAGATATTCTGCATTAGAAGAAAAAGGAATTACACCTATTCACCCCCTCTAGGTGTTTAGGAACTAATTCTTTCAGTGACATTCTTTAGGGTTCACCTGGAACCTAGCACAAAGACATGTGACAAACATAATATCTAGCCTACTAGCTGTGAGATACAACAAGGACATAAAAATAACCCTATATGTTTTCTGATCAACTGGCTTGCCCTGTTCATCAGAATCAATCATAGCATTGGAAGCCATGGGTGTTTTCATTACTGAGGCATCAGACAACCCAAATCTTTTAACTAGCTCCTTAACATATTTTGATTAGAAATTGAAGATGCCATCAGAGGATTGCTTCACTTGGAGACCAAGGAAGTAAGAAAGCTCACCCATGCTACTCATTTCAAACTTGGAATGCATCAGGTCAGAAAATCTTTTACATAGTTTGGAATCAGTAGATCCAAAAATAATGTCATCTACAAATATTTGTACTAATAATATTTTACCTTTATGATGCCTATTGAATAAGGTTCTATCTACAATGCCCCTATTGAACTTATGCTCTAAAAGAAAGCTAGCTAGGGTCTCATACTAAGCTCTTGGAGCTTGCTTTAAATCATAAAGAGATTTATGCAATTAGAAAACATAAGAGGGATGAGTTAGAGAGATAAAACATGGTGGTTGTTCCACATATTCTTCCTCTTTGAGTTCACCATTGAGAAAGGCATTTTTGACATCTATCTGGTAGACCTTGAACTTCTTGTGTGTGCATAAGCAAGAAATATCCTGATAGCTTCTAGTCTTACAACAGGTGTAAAGGTCTGATCAAAATCAATTCTTTCTTCATGTATATATCCTTGTGCTACCAGCCTTGCTTTGTTTCTGATGATAGCTCCTTGTGCATCCAACTTATTTCTAAACACCCATTTAGTTCCAATGACTAGGTAGTCTTTGGGTCTTGGAACTAAATCCCAAACTCTGCATCTCTCAAACGGGTTGAGCTAGTCTTGCATTATAATAATCTAGTGGGGATCTTGCTCTGCATCTTTTATGGATTGGGGCTCAAGTTAAGATTTGAAGCAAGTATGCATCAAGTCTTGGTTGAGTTGATGCCTTGTTTGCACACCGACTGACATGTCTCCAATCACTTGAGATATATGGTGATCTCTAAGTGTGACAAGATCAGTAGGTGGAGTTGGTTCAGCAACACCATTAGGAATTAATTCCTCTTATGGAATTATGTTTGCTGTTGGAGGTTCAGCTATCACTTCATTTAAATCTTCTTCACTGTCTTCTTCAATATGTGGAGAGGGATGTGATGTAGCCTCATTGGTGAGGTTTAAGTCATCCAATTTCCTACATAGTTGGGGTACCTGCAATAAATCTCTAGTAGAAGAATCCTTCTCCTTGTAATACATGTTAGCTTCATCAAAGGTTATATGTACAGATTCTTCTATTTTTAAAGTTGATTTATTGAAAACCCTATAGACCTTGCTTACTTGGGAATATCCAATAAAAATTCCCACTTCAGCCTTGGCTTCAAACTTTCTAAGATGTTTCTTATTATTATTATGAATATAACATCTACATCAAAAAATTCTAAAGTAATCTATTTTAGGTTACTTTTCTTTGAGTAGTTCATAGGGAGTCTTGCCCTTAAGTTTATGTATTAAACTTCTATTCAGGACATAATTTACTGTACTTACAGCCTCTGCTCAAAAGGATAGGGGCAAGTAATATACCTGCAGCTTCAATGAGGGTTCTATTTTTCCTTTTTACTACCCCATTTTGTTGAGGAGTTCTAGGAGTAGAGAAGCAATACATGATATCTTCCATCTCACAAAATTCTTGCATATGAAGAGATTCAAACTCAGTACCATGATCACTTATGATCAATACAACTGGAGTAGTGTACTCAATCTATATGCTCTTAAGATAGTCTGTAAGAACTTTAAAGTTATCTGACTCATTTCTCAAGAAGAACACCTAAGTGAACCTAAAAAAGTCATCTACAATAACTATAGTATAAGATTTCCCTCCCAAGCTCTGTACAACAACGGGTCCAAATAGATCCATATGTAGTAGGTACAGAATCCTGGGTGAATCACTCTTATTAATAGATTTAAATCTATTTTTGGTTTGCTTGCCTAATTGACAAGCCCTGCAAAGGCTTTCCTTCTTGTAGGGGCAAGAAGATAATCCTCTAACAAGGTTGTCCCTAGAGAGTTTATCAATATTTTTAAGATTAACATGTCCTAAACTCTTATGTCATAATTCATTATTATTACCGATTTGATTGAATAAGCAAATTTCTGACCTAGCAGATTTGAAGTTTACTACATTGATGTTTCCATGCTTAAGACCAGTTAAGACAGTTTTGTTATCTACAGAAGATATAATGCAAGAAGAATGGTTATAAGATACCTGATAACCTTCATCACATAATTGGCTTATGGATATCAGGTTATGTTTTAAACCACTCATATATGCAACTTTCTTGAAAGTGACATCTCCAATCTTTACATTCCCATAGCCTTTAGTCTGGCCATAGTTGGAGTCACCAAAAATTACCTTTAGACCAAGTTTGGACTTATAGTTTGATAAATTGTCCTTGCTGCCTATCATGTGCTTTGAGCATCCACAATGCAGGTACCACTGTTCCTCTATGGTAGGATAACCTTTCACCTGAAAAACAAAAATTAGGTGTTCTTGACCCAGTTAACCTTTGTTCATTGATACTTTACAAATTTAAAACTAGAAATATAAGAACATTCAGGTTGGATTTTATCTCCTTGTGGGTGAAATTTCCTCGGAGGAATTATCCATTGAGTAAATATGTTAACAAATCCTTTTGATTTATTATTCAGGTTCTAGAATAATTAAGGTTTAGTTAATTTGAACTGTGATAGGAGAATTTTGATAAGTTCGTCAAACTGAGTTCGACGAATAGGGATGAGTTCGTCGAACTCCCCTCAGAGAATGCAAATATTCATTCTCTATGCCCTAATATCATTGATCTCGGCTCGACAAACCATATTGTTTCGTCGATCACTCTTTGAAGACTAATTATAATAAAAGTCTGCGTTCGGAGTTCGTCGACTTGAGTTCGACGAACTGTACACGTTTTGTCGATTTGAGTTCGACAAAATTTGTTGAACATTGTTAGACTTAGGGCTTTTCTTATTCTTCTTCTTTTTCTTGGTTTTCTATTTTTATTCAGTTGGTTTGTTATTTTCATCTGTCTTTTCTTTACCTTTTTCAGATATGAATTTAATGGGGGTTAAAAGTATATTTTTCTGAATTAAATAAGGTTGGCTTGATGAAGCACCCAAGCCCAGCTTGCCATTAAGCCTAACATTAATAGTGCTTGTGATGTCCATCAATTTGATGCTTCTCCCATTTAAGGATTCTTCAAATTTCTCAGCTTCATTTAGTTTAATTTTTAGAGTATTAATCTCTTCAGAAGCTATAACTAATTTATCTTTTAGTTCAAGATTTTCTGATAACAAATTTTCTTGTTCAATTATCATATCTCTGAGAAGTTTGATTTCCTTCTCAGATTTGATCAGATCATTACATAATAATTTGAATTCAGTTTTGAAATGTTCAGAAGTAAAATCAAATGAGGATATTACCTGATCCTTTTCAATCTCTGAATCTTCTGCTTCTGATTCTTGAACTTCTGATGGATTACTTGATGCATTGATAACCATCAAGCAAGCTTATTTTGCTCTAGCCTCTTCTTCATCTTCACTGGAGCCGGAAGATGAGGATTCTTCTTCTATTTCACTCCATGTTTCAGCAACAAAACGTTTTCCTTACTCTTGTGCTTGTTGGAAGAGGGCTTGCCGTAGTGCTTTTTGGAGAACTTATCTTTCCTTTTGTCTTTCCTCTACTTCTCTGGACACTCAGGTACAATGTGTTCAGGTTTTTTGCAACCAAATCAGACAATCTCCTTGGTTGGTGTTTTGTCAAATCTTGGACTGTCATCTTGTCTGGATGACTTTCGTCTGAAGTCTTTCCTAGCCATTTTGTAGAATCTTTTGGCAAGCAGACTTATCAACTATTCATTTGCTGATAGAGTTTCAGATTCTTCAGATGCCTTAAAGGCAATGCTTTGCTCTTTTCTTCCTAATGTAGAAGTCTTCTACTCAGCTGCTTCTCTGGTTTTTATAAGCTGCTCATAAGATTTGAGCTTGCCTAGAAGCGCCTCAGTGGAGATTTCATTCAGACTTCCGACCTCCTTGATTGGCCAAATCCTAGAATCCCATGAGCTAGGGAAGCACATTAGGATTTGGTCATTTATCTCAGTTAGTGAGATATTCTTGTCCAGATTATTCAGCTCATTAATGATTAAGCTGAGTCTGTTGTACATGTCAGTTACTGACTCAGATTCATCTTTCTTGAAATTTTCATATTGAGAGATGAAATGAGATCTTCTGTCCTTTCTCTCATCAGTTGATCCTGCAACCATTTGGTTTAGACAATCCCAAATTTTTTTTGCTGATCTGCATTCAACAACCTTTGAAAAGATGTCATCGTACATGGTATGAGCTAAAATGTTCTATGCCCTAGCATCAACCATCTTCAACTTCTTCTGAGCATCTGTCCACTCAGGTGGTAGAATTGCTGAAGTACTTGTTGATGTAGAGGCAGAAGGAGTAGGGGGACCTGTCAAAATAGAATTGTATATATCTTCATCAATAGAGTTCAAATATAATCTATTTCTTTCCTTCTAGATTACAAACTTATTCAGATTGCAGACTGGAGATCTGGTGCTTGAATATTCTTTATTCTGTGCCATGATATGAAAAGAACGCTTGAGATAATAAGATCTGTCAAAGATCTTTTGGTTCAGGTGTTAGCCTGTGAAACCAAACAACCTTCCCTTCTGATACCAATTAAAAGTGAGGGATAGATCTGCTTAACTCTAGCGGGGGGGGGGGGGGGGTGAATAGAGTATTTTAAAACTTTAATTGAATTTTACAGAGGAAAAAATCGGTGATAAGTATTTGTATAAAGAGATAATAAAACCAAAACAATCATAATACATAGAAAATAAACAATGGAGCATTCCAGACGACACGAGAAATTTATAGTGGTTCCCCTAAACTTGGGTACATCCACTCTTCTACCACCCTAGTAGGAATCCAATATAGGTTTTTGATCAGGTGCCCTGCCACCAATGGTTTTTGCTCAGGTGCTCTGTCATCACAAGATCTATTTTTTCAAGGGAGATCTAACAACCCTTTTGAGCTTTTATTCAGGTGCCCAAAAACCAAACTAAGTCTTTTAAACTTAACAACCAAAGAGGTTAACTTTTGAAGGGATTTATAACCCTATACACAGTGGGAAAAAGAAAATTGATGATGTCTTCTCTTTCTCAAACAACTTAGAAGACTTTAGTGGAAGTTGTTCTCAAGGCTCCCCCTAAGATGAAGAATGATTCAGGAAGATTGAGAGCTTTGCACAGGGTGTAGGCCTTTATGAAGATCTTCAAAAAACTTCTTGGACTGATGTAGATGTATTGTCCTGTTGAAGTCTGAAGCAGAAACTGAAGAAGACTAAAGATCTGGGTATTGTTGTTTTTCTTCAATTTCCTGTAGAAGACAATCTGTTTTTCTGCAAAACTTGTATCAGTTGTTCTGTAACAGATCTCTTATAATTCCCTTCCTTATTCCTTCTTATTGTTGTCATGAAGAGAAAAATTTTCTTTTTATATTCTGAAGGGCTTCTGCTATTTGAAATTTGAATTCCTGAATTAATGTTGGAATCTTGGGATTTGAAAGACTTGAATTAGTCTTAAATGCATTTTTTCAACTGTCTCAGTAAATAAGTCAAGTAATTACTCTATGAATTCCATAATTAAAGCTGCCAAGCAACGAATATATTCTTGAGAATATGAGCATTAATTGTCAGAGAATTACTGCCTTAGAATAATCCAAATTGAAAACAAACTGATAGAAAATGCCAAACTGACACTGAGAGAAATCGTCGAACTCAGGACAGATTTCGTAGACCTGAACTCCAAGTTCGTCGAGCTGAGAAATCATCTTCGTCGAGCTGAGAAGTTGTCTTCGTCGAGCTGAGAAGTTGTCTTCGTCGAGCTGAGCTCCAAGTTCGTCGACCTGAGGTAGAAGTTCGTCGACCAAAGAACTTGAGATAAGAGGGAAGATCGTCGACCTGTGCTCCAAGTTCGTCGAGCTCAGCTCAGAGTAGAGACTCTGAGTTCGTCGATCTGCGATCGACGATCGTCGAACTGAGTTCGAAGAATTTCTAACTGATTCTCTGAACTCTTAAAGATTGTTATTCTTCTAAGTCTGGATCTCTGATTTCTTCTGAGGGATGGATCAATGTTTGCCTACCCTAGTCAAACTGACCTAGACCTTAGAACTAACAATTTGAACCTAGGCTATACATGAAGGGCCAATAACCTAGTAGTGAACCTAGCCCAAATCCAAACTAGGGATCCAACACTCTGGTCGATGAAATGCAGGTGATGTTCGACGATTTCCAGATAGGCAGTTAGTAGAATATTTACAGGCTCAATTTCAGGATATTATGAAGGCCGAATATTTAATGGCTTAATTGCAGGCAACCATAACTCTGATATTTAATTCTCAATATTCTTATGAATATAGCCGTTTAGAGGCATCATTAAATATGGATTTAATCACAGAGTTCTTATTTCCATCCTAACCAATTTACAAGGCAGTTACCTTCTTGGGAATTCTCCAGCCGTTTCAAGATTAATGAATTCAATTATTGAATTCTTCTCTTGATTAAGACACTGAGGGTCTGAACGTTTATGGAGCAGTAACAGAAAGAGACAGAGACAAAAACATCTTGTTCATCATCTTCTATTTCAAGCTTTTCTTCCAGCAACACATCTTCAATTTGAGACCAAAAGTTCAATCTCTCAGAAACATTTACTGTAAGAAGAAGTTCTCAAAGAAGACCTACACATTGAAGCAAAGCTTCCACTCCTGATTAGATTTATACAACTCTAAGGGGGTGGTGGGGGGCTTTGACAACATCAACAAATCCACTAGTCTTCTCAGAGATTTGAGATAGAGAGGACAACATCATTTCTATTTTCTTTCACTATGTATAGGGTTATAAATACCTTCAAAAGTTATACCTTTTGGTTCTCAAGTCACATGATCAAAAGGCTTGGTTTGGTTTTTGGGAACCTGATCAAAAGCTCAAAAGGTTGTTAGATCTCCCTTAGAAAATAGATCTTGTGATGATAGGGCACCTAATCAAAAACCTGTGGTGACAGGGCACCTGATCAAAACCCGTGGTGGCAGGGCACCTGAGCTAAAACCTATACCGGATTCCTAGCAGGGTGGAAGAAGAGTGGATGTACCCAGGTTTATTGGGGAACCACTATAAATTCCTTGTGTCTTATGGTTGTGCTTTTACTTATTTATTTTTTGTGCTGTGATATTTCTCTGTTTATATATATATATATATATATATATATATATATATATATATATATATATATATATATATATATAATATATATATATATCACCTATATTAATCCGCAGTAAAAACAAAGTAAAATTTTAAAATACTTTATCCCCCCTCTAGTGTTAGTTAGATATATCCCTCACTTTCAATAAACATTATGGGTTCTACGAGTAACAAGTAAAACACTATTAGTTTTAGCAACTATAATTTTGCACGTGTTTGTAGAGGATTCAAATATAACATTTAAGCACTTATCATAAAGTTGGCTAATAGAAATTAGATTATGCTTAACTCCATCTACAAACAGTACATTGGAAATTGAAAAAGCTTTGTTATCTATGGTACTGATTCCAAGTATACGTCATTTACTATTGTCCCAAAATGTCACCTTGCCTCCCTTATTCTTCTTCAGTCTAAGGAACTTGTCTTTATATAACGCCTTCATTCGTCCCATGGAATATAACGGTGGGTCTGGCCGGGACCCCATGCCATATTTCACAGACAAACAATGGAATTACGTAGGAATATCAAAATCTCGTTTTACTCGCATCCTAACTCAGAGCATTCTAGCAAAGCATTTTAGGTTATAAGAACTCATCACAGTGAATGTCCACTAAATTATATAAACCACACATTTATATAGAGCTGGGAATGTATACAAACACTCACCTCGCATGGCCTTAATGCCTTACAAGTTACTCTTTACAAATATATATAGCTTCATACATCGGCACGCTGGCCGACCACACATGAAATCCAAGAATTCTTCGCACGGCCTTCAAGGGCTTTTAAGCAGCAAGTCTTCATTACGCTCAATTCAATTCAACTCATCATCACCTGCAATTAGACATCCACCCCAAGAGCGGCAAACAAATAAACAGTCAGAATTAGCTGACCATTTATAACGACCCTACCCCTTAACTGGGGCAGTGGTTCCTTCCCTATATGCATTGCCAAACATCTAGCTATCACAACAAGTACCACAACAGTATCACAAGCGTCGGCCTCCGCCAGATGCTCCGTGCACTCTGGGCACATTATGGTGTACCGGACTCTGTGGAAACACCACCAATTAGAGGTTATTAACTTGTTGGTTGGTCGTTCCTAGTCCACCAACACGCATGCTAGCGACATTCCTCCCAAACCACTCAGAGGTGAGAACCTCACGACAAACTTGAGCATTTAGATCGACCCACCATTGTGTTGCAGCAAGTCGGGTCTGTCTCGCATCCTTCCAAGCCTTGCCACCAATCGACCTCCCAGAACAATCAGGGGTAGGTCAGCCTTTTCCCATGCTCAAACCGTCAGTAGCGCACCACTTGACGTGGGTCGGCTTTCCCTCCTCATTAGCCGCAACATTTCGCTCTCTCAGAGCAACTAGCGCTCACCGTGCTCACACCACAAGGAGCTTACGCAAAGCATCCAAGATCAGTATACAGTTCACGCAAAGCTTACAACAAAAGAGCTTACAGTCACCACAATTCATAGGCATGACATCATACACAGAGTATTCTACAGTTCACAACATAACCATCAGCAATCCAGACTAACCGTCCAAATGGGCTTCATACAGCATGCCTATGTCGTACGACACATTTCCGGCTCTAGATGTAGTTTTAACTGGGAATCACTTACGCTTTCCACCTCTTGGTGGAGGATTCCATGCATATGCATAAAGAAATGACTTTGCATGTCCAAGAAGGAGATCGTTACCCTTGATGAGCGTTTTGGAGCCATGAACTAGCCAGATGAAAATCACCGCCATAGCTTTGCCTCTACGAATCTAAACTCAGATCTCGATTCGGATCTCCGCAGCTCCTCCGGCAGCCGGCTTCCCTTTCACCTTCCTTCCTTGCTCTCTCTTTCCCCAATTCTTTGAGAAGGAGATATGGATAAAAGTGAAGGAGATGATCCCTTAATTCTCGGCCTTATAACTGCAAGGAAGGGCCTGGACCCTTGGATCCAAGCTGAGGAAATGAACGGCCACGATTTACCAAGAAATCTCCATTTTTGGGCTGACACGCCCTGTGACATGCCCGTGTCACAGGTCGTGACCCCTAAGCGGTGCACGAACTGCCTTACCCACAACAGGACATGGCCATGTGACACGCCCGTGTCACATGGCTGACACGCCCGTGTCACACAGTGCATGCCCGTGTGGCATCACGTGTCCCTCATGCAGTACACCAGCAACTCAACCCAAGCGGGACACGGCCATGGGATACGCCCATGTCCCACGCCGTGTACCCCAAGACACACTCGTGTCCATCAGCATACGCACCACTAGATGATCCCGAGAAAAACACGGCCGTGTGACACGCCCGACCCTGTGACACTCCCGTGTCACAGGCCGTGTACTCAACTTGGCTTGCCGCTCGACGATCCAGAGTCCAAGTACCACATGTTCTCCTTAACCTTAACATGCCAACACACCTAAAAATAAGATGAGGGTAAAGATCTGGATACCCAAGTTGTTTAACCCATACGATAGGTATAAGACTTTGGTATCCAGACATGCATAGCTTTTTGTTACCTTTCCTCAAACAGGACCCAGATGTGTGACCAAACCTCTGACAGTTTGCACACAAAGCATAGGCAGTAGATGATACTTTATCATGTTCTTAGAGATCGTTCTTGAGATGGGGATAATCTTTCAGAACTGTTGATCTTATTGGGTAATTTATTTTGATTTGTTTTACTCTTAGCTTGACCATGATTGCCGCTCGGTGGTAGCATTGGACTTACATATCTTAGTCCAAATTTTCCAGATCCATGACACTGTGCACCCAACAACATGTTCAGTGATTTTTGCCCTATTCCAAATTCCTGGATAACACAGTTGAGATCATGGATCCTCGCCTTTAGGGCGTTGTTTTCAATAACTAGCATAACACATCGATTTGCAAATTGTTGTTTACCTTCCTCGATTTTGGCAAGAGACATTTGAAGTCTTTTCTCCAAGATATTCTTTTCATTGGTGAGATTGTTTGCTTTCAACAATGTCTTGGAGAGACTTGCTTTTTGCTCTTCGATCATTGCCATCAAGTGAGGACACTAAGAACTCGATCTTCTCTTTGCTACATTTTATTAACTCATTTTTTAAATTTTCTAAGTCCTTTTTAATTCTCTTGTTTTCATTTCGAATGGACTTATTCTCAAGTATAGCACTATCTAACCTCTCACATAAGTGTTCATAAATCTCAAGAAGTTCATTATAGGGGGGTGGAGTTACCTCAGTATCGCTCTGGACACTGGACTCATCATCAAATTCAACTTGATTTCTCCCCACGAGGCACAAATTTTCCTTATCTTCACTTACTCGAGTATGAGTTCTATTTCTCGAGAAAAGATATAAAGTTCTCGAGAAGAATCACTAAGGAAAATGTAGAAGATGAGTTCTGGTTTCTCGAGAATGAATAAACTTACTCGAGAAAAATAAATTTCTATTACTTGAGAATAAGAAGGTATCTCGAGAAACGTTTTTTGTATCTCGAGTGGAACATCTGGTTCTCGAGAACTATCCTTGGCCTTCTCGAGAAATGTCTTTGGTTTTCTCGAGAAAAAGACTTAGAAGAATTCTGATCTAAATTTTAAGGTTACTTGAGAAAGAGTCAATACTTACTAGATAACTTCATGGCTTTCTCGAGAACTACAATCAGCTTTCTCGAGAACAACTTCTGCTACTAGAGTACCTGACTAAGCCATCTCGAATAAAAATTTTAATCTTACTCGATTAATGACTGATCTTTCTCGAGTAAAAGACTTAGAAAAATTTTATTTACTGAAAAATGATTTTCTTCTAATTATCCAGCAACCAGCCTTTTTCCTATAACTTTAGTACTTGAAAATGAAGTGTGTCCCAATAGAGAGGTTACACATGAGTCAACACCATAGATCACACGATGAGGGATTTCATTGTATGTTCCTGTGTTTGGTGACACATTGCAAACCGACATTGGTCTACACTTGGAAATTATAACCTGCAAGCACTCAACTTGAAAAGGCATCAAATACAAACTTAATTCATCTTAGTTCAAGGGTGACTTCATACAAATCTAGGTTATTGTGGATACAATATCCAACAATCTCTCCCTATTTGTAGAAGTCAGAGCACTCTACACTAAGGTGAATTACATTAAGATAAACAAATACAATAACAAATAAATAGAATAATTGAAAGAAATGCTATGAAATATTTATATATATATATATATATATATATATATATATATATATATATAGTCCAGAAAACAGTCTTATTCCAAAAAATCTCATATCAAAAACTTCTGATTATCTTCAATTACTTCTTGCTCTGTTGTTGATGCTGCCTCTGATGTTTGTTTTCTTGTCTCTTGAAGTACATGAATGGCTTTGGAAAGTACTTGGGTGGTATAGGAGGAGCAGTAGGGTCTTCACGACAATACTTTCTATCATGAAGCCTTATTAGAGTCATAGATTTTTCATACTCCATCTATTTAGAGTGAGAGAAGTAGGTATCCTTATGCACACTGAATTCGAACACTAGTCTTAAAGTATCCATAATAATAGATTTTGATGTAGGGCACTATACTTCATTAAATTCTATTTTTGCATGTTCTGGCATAGGAGTGGACCTGCTTGTAGAAGCACCTTCACAAAACTTTCTTCTCTTACGTATCTGTACTTCAGGAGGAATTTGTTGAGGCACATCAGCTTGTTCAGAATTCCAGACTTGTGAATAAGTGTCAGGAGGGGGAGCTTCATAAAGTTCAGGGTGTGGAGAGAATATATGCCTTTGAACATCCAGGCTGGCAGGAGGGGCTGTGGTGGGATCAACTGAGAAGTCAGGGAAGATTAGATTGTGTATCCACACTAAAGTGTCATAAGTATAATGTCTTGTTTTCTTAATTTCCTGTAACATTGATGTTTGAATCTCTTTAATTTGATCATGCCATAGATCTTCATCTTTTGGACTTTCTTATCTAGCTGCTCCTTTACTTTCTCCTCCCCCTTTCTGACTTCTACAGATAGGGTGCCTATGGCTTCATCTTTGAAATTGCCAACTTCTTCACATGTCTTGAAGTTGTGCTCTTGAGCTTTCTTTTCCAACTGAATCTGGTTATTACCTAGAGTGACAGATTGATTCATTACCTTACCAATACTAGTAATGGTGTGGTCTAGAGCTTTGCCTCCAATGTGTAGCAGCCTTTTGAATTCATTAGTATTGTTATGGATTTCTGCAAATCGTCGGCTCATTTCCTTTTCCAAAGCAGAGACCTTATATGTGACAACTTGAAGGGAAGTATCAAAATACTCTCTTTCTTAGCCAATATGGCTTCTATTTTACTTAAGATGTTGTCTTTAGTAATGACTTCAGTCTGAGTAGGTGGAGGAGGTTGAATTGTAGCTGTACAGGGAACTACTTCTTCAAGGAGCACAGTAGATGTGGAGATATGTTTTCTTATAGCAGTTGTTATTTCATCTTCAGCATCACCACCTAGAAAAGTGGGAATGTTGAAGTATAGGCTTGGCAGAGGAGGTTCAGCAGCTTTAGGAGATAATTCTAGTTCAAATGGATTTTTTGGTTGAGAAGATTTTTCTTGTGGAGATGATAGTTCTGGTTTGGATGGATTTTCTTCAGGCAAAGTGTAGAGAAGTTCTTTAGAGGTGAGTTCCTTTACCATCTTGTCAATGTCATCAGCTGTAGACAATACTTGATCATCTACCTGGGCATCAGTAAGAATTTCTTTATCAGATATGTCAGCAGCCATAAGACCTGAGCCCATTGCAGCAACAGATGGAGCTATATCTTCTTCTAAAACTCTATGTTCAGCAGCTGGTGGAGTTGTGACTTGGGCTTGAGTATCAGTTTGGACTGTGGCTGGAGTTTGAACTTGAGCAGACTACACTTGTATAGATGAAGCAGGCTCCCCCTCAATAGCTGGACCATCTATGCCAGTTATTTGATGAGAGAGGGGAGATGGGGTCCTGACTTCATCTACCATTGACTTTGGAGCTAGATGGGCTTGGTATGGCCTTTAAAGTTTGATTTCCCATCTGAAAGTTATTTAACTTTAGGTTAGCTAATCACCTAGAGGGAGGGGGTGAATAGGTCTTTGAGCTTTTAATAATTCTTTTGTTGTTTTTCAACTTGTTATATCTAGAGCTTGTCCTTAAATCCCGCAATCACAAAGAAAAACAAGCACACACAGCAAACACCAGGATTTATAGTGGTTCCCCAATTGGGTACATCCACTTTCCCTCTCCACCTATCCAACTTATTTGTTCGATTTGGCACAAACTCCTCCACTTATGCTCCTCAGAGCTTACACCTCAGGCCCTCAGCCTTACACACAGATTCTTCTCAGAATCCAATTTAGAACCATAAGGTTTCCTACCTTAGAGCTCTGCAGAACTCGTATAGCTTATAGATCCACTGATCACCTACCTCAGCCTTATTTCTAAGGCCTACACTCAGGATATTCAGGCCTATAGCTTCCAGCACATAGCCTTACTCTCAGATTGCTGCAACACTCCTACAAGTCAGTACCATTTTAGGTACCTATAGCTCAGCCTCCTCCAAGGCCTACAATCTCAGTGACAAACTTGTCACCTATAGCTCACTGACTCTTTAGTTACCTACTTCAGGCACAAGGCCCTACACTCAAGCTGGGAGGACAGCCCTACCTCAGATCCATACTCGGTTCCTACATCAGAGAGCAACACACTCCTACCTTAGGCACTTAAGACCTACAGCTCAGATCCTCACTTGGATCGTACCTCAGTTCCCCAACAGGGCACCTACCTCAGTGACAAATTTGTCACCTACCTCAGGCACAAAGTTCCCTACACTCAGATTTAGGAAACCTGAATCCTATAAGAAATAAAACAAGATGTTGAAGAAAATAGAACTGACTCAGAGACATATCTCTGAGTTAACTTTGCTAGACTGAGCAGATAATCAATCCAGCTAACTTGTTGTAGAAGGAATTCACCTTCTTTTACAACTATCACTTTTTACTGATGCACAGATGAGCAGCTTCCACCTTGCTGATGAGATGAATCAGCTAAACTGTTCTATTGAGAACAAACTTGTTGGCTTTGAAGTGCTTCAGCTAACCTTCTTTTCCTTCAGGCTATCTTGGCTGTACATTAGCTTTCAAGCTTGATGGAAGATCGTCTAGCTGCCTCTTTTCAATTTTTCTTTTTCTGAATTCATTTGATTCGTTAACCCTAATCCCTTTTTGTTTCCCCTTTTATATGCGTTGATTTGAATCAACGACACCATAATATATGGGCCCACCAAGGATTGGTGAGCACCAACTCCAGCAAAAAGGGACAAAACATCTTTCGGCACTGTTGCAGCTTTCCCGCAACAGCTTCCTGTAATTTTGACTTTGACGACATCAGAAGTGGTCTTCAACATCTGGACTTAGAAAATATTCCAGAATCCCATCAAGCATTGAGTGATGTTGAGACACTCAACACCATCATCCTTGGCTCTCAGCGCTTCTGGACTTAGAAATTTTTCTGGCTTTGTCTCAATGCTTTTTTCTCAGCGGTTTCCGAGGTTTTTCATTATCAGCTGAGACAAGCCTTTATCTTAGCGCTTTCTTCTTATCTGCTATCTCGGCGGTTTTTGCACTTAACTGTCTCATCAGATTTGTCTCAGTGGTCTCAGCTATTTTTTATTATCAGTTGAGACAAGCCTTTGTTCCAGCGCTTTCTTCTTATCTTCTATCTCAGCGATTTTTGCACTTTACTATCTCAGAAGTTTTCCTCTTAACAGTCTCAACAATTCCTTCTTCATTAGAAGCGTAAAGGGAACCTACATCACTCAACACTTCTGGACTCGAAATTTTCCAGCTAGTTTTGTCTCAGCTTGTTTACCTATTAACTGTCGCAGCGCTTCCTGCTTTATTAGAAGCATTGAGTGAATCTGTTTCACTCAATGCTTATGGACTTAGAGAAATCCAGCCAGTTTCATCTTTGCTATCTCAGAGGTCTCAACGCTATATTCTCAACTGTCTCAGCTATTTCAGCAGTCTCAACGCTATCTTCTCAGCTGTCTCAGCGGTCTCAACGACTTCTTCTCAGCGATTTTAGCACTTTTGCCTTAGACAGATTTGTTGGATTTAACTTGACAAGCGTTGAGCTGAGCTCGACTAACCGCAAACTGATCTCGACAAATTTTGATCTTCTCAGCGGTCTCAGTGCTTTTTGCCTTAGTTAATTTTTCTCTTGCTTCAGCTTGATAAGCATTGGGCCGAGCTCGACGAACTATAACCTGAGCTCGACAAACTTCAAGTTGAGTTTGATGACTTATCAATCCTGAGTTTTTAAGCATAACCCAAGGACTGCTGAGTTGAGCTCGATGATCAACGAGCTGAGTTCGACAAATTTGATATGATTTCTACGAAATTTGAGTTTACTGCCCAACTCATTTTTCTTCACTTGTCCAATCATGGACTACCTACATGCATGAACTAAAGCACACATCAAATACATTATGTGTGTATGTTATTGACCCGTTTGACTTCTTACAAATCTGGGAAATTAGGATCAATAGACCCAACAATCTCCCCCTATTTGAAGAAGTAAAAATAATACAGGTCATTGACAACACAACATTTCATCATAACAAAATTTAACAGTAGTAGAGTGGAGACGTGTTACCATTTCTCCAGTCTGTGGAGAATTACTTACTCTCCCTTGCATGCTGCCAGCCTTACTGTTCTACGTGGCTGTATTTCTCAGCCCTTGACTTATTTCCTCCCCCTTTTTGACTTCTACAATACGAAGAATACTGATAGGTTGTTCTCCCCCTATCTATCTCAATTGTTGCACTAGCTCCCCCTCAACAGTTGCACATCATCTTTAGTATCTAGAGGAATAGCTTGTTCTACCTGTAAAATAAACAATGCAGCATATGGTAGAAGAGAGAATTGAAGATACACAAGATTCAACATGCCCAATTCAAATTTCAAGGTGTTGAACTTAGCTTCATCTAGCGGCTTAGTGAAGATATCAACCACTTGCTTGTCTGTGAAGACAAACTCAAGGGAGATGTCTTGCCTTTCCACATGTTCTCTAATGAAATGATACCTAATTTCTATATACTTAGTCCTGCTTTGGGAGACAGGATTCCCAGCTAAAAACTTGAACTAGTAGAATCACAAAAGAGTGGAGTTCTACTTATCTGAACATTGTAGTCTTGAAGGTGATGCTGAATCCCCGGCAA
Source organism: Platanthera guangdongensis (assembly GCA_039583875.1). NCBI lineage: Eukaryota > Viridiplantae > Streptophyta > Magnoliopsida > Asparagales > Orchidaceae > Platanthera > Platanthera guangdongensis. The sequence continues at coordinate 65,135,337 of CM077158.1, forward strand.
CTGAGCATAGCAGCTTCCAGTTGAAATATACTCTGACTCTACTGTTAAGATTTCAACACTTGTCTGTTTCTTACTGCTCCAAGAGACAAGCCTTCCACCTAGAAATTGACAGGAGCCTGAAGTGCTTTTCCTGTCCTCCTTACAGCCTGCAAAATCTGTATTTGATATCCAGTTAGTTCAAATTATCTATTCCTGGGGTACCATAGGCCAAGATCTGGGGTACCCTTATGATATCTCACGATTCTTTTCACAACAGTATTGTGAGACTCTTTAGGGCAAGCCTAATACCTAGCACAGACACATGTTGCATACATAATGTCAGGCCTACTTGCTGTGAGGTAGAGAAGGGAGCCAACTATACCTCTATACAGAGTTTGATCAACAGGCTTCCCTGGATCATCTTTGCCTATATACATACTTGAGCTCATGGGAGTTCTTATGGTGGAAGCATTCTCCATGCCATATTTCTTGATTATCTCCATGGTGAATTTTGACTGGGATATGGATAGACCATCATTAGTCTGTTTTTCTTGGAGTCCCAAGAAAAACTTCAATTCACCCATAATACTCATCTCAACTTCCCCTGCATAAGTTTCGCAAACTTCATGCAGAGGTTGTCATCGGTAGAGCCAAATATTATGTCATCAACATAAATCTAGACTAGGATGATCTTGCCCTTAGATTCCCTTAGTAATAGGGTCTTGTCTATCTTCCCCCTTGAGAATTTGTTCTCAATAAGGAAGGTAGACATTATCTCATACCATGCTCTTGAGGATTGCTTGAGCCAATAAAGGGCTTTCCTAAGTCTATATACAACAGTAGGAGAGTTAGAATCAATAAAACCAGGAGGCTGCTCTACATAAACTGATGTAGACGTATGCATTAGAGCCGAATTATAACTACGGACGCGCATGACTATCTATTCACGATGAATTATACGCTCACACAATTGTTCTACGCCACTCCACGCTATCACATTCATTCAATTTCACGCTAGCATACAGGCAGCCAAACCGTTTCGAGATCAAATAAGGGCGATAGGCTGGTATCCGATCGAGGTAAAAAGGACCAATATTGGATCCGGACGAGCGAAGGTTGTACCCAAAGAGATCTACCGAAAGTAATCACGAATTTGGAAAAGGTAGATCTCTCCCAACAAAAGACAACGAGGGCTCGCCAAACCCTTTACGAAATTAAGTCGATCAAGAAAACAACGCAAAACAATTAAAGCTAATCACGAAATTTCAAATGATTTCAAAATTTAATGCCAGAAATTCCACCATAAGATTATTTAAGGAAAGAAACACACGAAAGTGGAAAGGCTCGTTACCCAACCGGAATGGATGATTCTGATTCACTCGGCGAGGATCGTTCTTCAACGGCTCCACCAGAATCACGCCGGTAGGAGTGAAATTCGTCCGCCTTCGTCGCGTTACGCTGGAAATGGAAAGTCCCGTCGAAATCTTCATAATATGGAAGTAAATATCTTCAAGTATGGCAAGAGAGAAATAAGGTGGCGGTTGTCTTGGTGGAGGCGGAGGCAGCTTGGGTTGGCCCTGATGGTTGTGTTTCGGGTAGGGGGAAGGAGGAGGGTGGTCGGCTCTTGTTGGAGGGAAAAGGAAGAGGTGGCGGCCTTGGGAGTTGTGGATGGTGGCTCGGGTAGGAGAGGAGTGGTGGCCGGGTTGGAGAAAGAGGGAGGGAGGAGGAAAAGCCGAGATTTGAGAGAGGGGATGAGAGGTGGCCGACGACCAAGGAGAGAGAAGGGGGAGCAAGAGAAAGATCGGCCAAGAGATGAGGAAGGAGGAAGCTTCAAGAGGTAAGGATTTTCAAATTTCTTTTCATTCCATCTTCTCAAAATAGAGGGGGGACATGCATATATATAAGCTACAACAACAACAACACTCCAACTGGCTACATGTAGCCCAAACATGAAAACATGAAAATAAAACACACACATACATCATGATTTTATATCATAACCATAATGTACATATTACATGAAATAAAAGTGCAATTATTAAAAAAAACACACAAAGCATGGATTAAAAATTAATAATAATTTGATAACAATTATTATTAATTATTAATAAATCGTCTTGCCATCCGGACGCCTATTATGGCGATGCTCTTCACGGTCCTTTGTCAGTGCGCCGTCTTCAAGGTGTTGCGTGTCGTAGTCTCCATCAATCCTCCCCCGCTCGAAAATACTCATCACCGATGAGTGGATGTTACTGCACCAGCGTGGGAGAGATACAACCAAACGAGCTACCCCCGATCCAAACGGCCAATGGACATCGGAGACTGGACAATCACGCCATCGACGCAGGTAGTGGCCAACATCGCCACAAGTAGAGGAAAGCACTTCAACCCGGAGTATCCTGTAATGAAAAAAGATGGTCCTGGGGAACCTCGAAAAAGCATTAGGGAATAAAGGAAGAAAAATTTCAACATCAACTACAAACGTACCTCCATTGAAGACCGAAAAAGAAAGCGATCCAGGCACAAACTCACTACCCAACCCATAAGAGAACAAAGTGGAGCCAAACAGACAGGCAAATAACTCAAGTGGTGGAAAAACATGCAGCGTTAAATCAGAAACATTAAAAATAGGGGTATCACCCCAATCAGCGAAAAACCTCAAAAGTAGTGCGCGTTCTCCAAATGTCATTAAATTCCGCAAATGGCCCAGCTCGTCAACTCGCCCACTTTCTATAGTGCCCGAAGGCAACCATTCAGGGACGAGACGCACCAAGTCAAAATCGCAAATTATACCGTAAGACGCTCTTTTTTGTAAGCTAGCAAGAATTTGAATAGATTGTTGTAACGTGGTTGGCGCTTCACTACAGTGCTTACGTAAATGAAATTCATTGCGAGCATCATCATGCGCAAACATACTTAGTGCATTCGGTGATAACGGAACGACATAAGGCGGCACCAACGGAACTAAATATGGTGGTGCCGAGGGAATCTCATCAGGAGGCACTAAAAGCGACCCTATCCAAAACGTATAATTCGATAAGTGAGTTTCTTTAAAATTCATGGAGGATAAAATTAGGATAAAGGAGATAGTCGCCACAGAAATAAAATCAAAACATCTGAGGGTGTGACCAACGATGGACTCGTAGGGTAATAGGCCGTCAAAGAGGACATGTCCCAAGGAGGAGCTAAGTCCTTCTCAACGTCGAAACATGGGTTTAACGTCCAAGAAAGATCACTAGGTTGAAAGCCATTAAAGTCATATGAAAATTCAAACAATGGATTCGCCCTTACAGAAAATTCATCCGACATGTCTACCAATTCATTAGATATATCATGTAATTCAGAATCAGTGGTCGGGTCATAGGTCGACAACAATAATATGAGATCTGGAGGCACTAATGGGACCTCATCTGGGGGAACTGGCAGAATGAACTCAATGGGCACTGTAGAACTCCAGAAATCGATCGTACCACACTCATGTCCTAAATGATCAGTACGTCGAGTCAACGGGTCAGGGGGACGAGTCGGTAAAATCAAACCCGGGGTACAATCCAAAAAGTCATCCAATAATGCAACTTCCTTGCTTACAATTTCTTCTGACAAACTATCCAAGTTATTTAATTTAGAATCAATTATGGTCTCAGACAAGTGTAGAATTGAGCCCGACGGAAGCTTTAAATCGGGAACGTCAGATAAAGGTGTTTGCATCAAAGAAATATCGTTCGGGCTCATAGCACTAAAATCATCCAAGCATAAATCATTCACCAACGGTAAGTCTTCCCAATCAGTCGGAACGTCCAATATTTCAGGATCATCAGAACAGTCCTCAATATATCTCGGTCTAAGAGGATCCAGCTCGAGTCCGAACAGATCATATCCTAAGTCACTACTAAGTAAACTCTCATCATCAGGTAAAATGCCTACCGACTCAGGTGTAATCTCAGCAGGAGTAACCGTAGGCTCCAAAATGTCGTCGACGGGGAGTAGGGATGATTTCGCAATGGTGGAATCCTCATCCAGGTCACTAGGGTAACCAATATCCTCATCGTCACTCAAATCGCCAGTGTATTCAGCCTCGTCCTCAGTGACGGGCACTGTCCTAGGCACGACCTTAGACTCATCAGGGGAGTCTATAACTAAATCAGGCAACTCTTTCACACTGCTCCTAACTGTCAAATCCTTAAAGAGTTGAATATAATCGGAGACCGACTTGTTCCCTTGTTGAAGGGGGGGCAAATATTCAGTTTTGTGCTGTTGGATCTGGGCATTTGGTTTATAGTCAGTCATACAGCTTGGTATGGAACTAGTGCCATAACTATAGTCACTCACAGGCTTGGTGTTGGTAGTACGGAGATAGGCGGGATCAAATTGATCTGAAAGGAGGCTACGCATCGCCTGCCAATTATACTGATAACCATCAACATGACGCTCTTCATACAACCAAAATAACTGGGCCTGGCCTATTAACCGCTCTCGGGCAAAGTGAATCTTTTGGGGGTCATCCCATCCGTAACACTTAAAATGAAGTTCTATACCCTTAAGCCAATCCCTAAAAATTTTAGGACACCCTAAACCATCATAAGTAGGACAAGCGTGGCATTGCCTAGGAGAAAACTTAGTCATGGATTTATCATACCAAAAGTCCAACCGGGAAACTTGAACGTCATAGGCCATAATTTTGGATTTTTTTGAAATTGGAAATTTGAAATTTGAATTTTAAACTTTGAAACTTTAAATTGGAAATTTGAAATTTTGAAATTTGAAATTTCAAATTTGAAATTTGAAATTTAAATTTTGAAATTTGAAATTTGAAATTTGAAATTTGAAATTTTGAAATTTGAAATTTGAAATTTTGAAATTTGAGATTTGAAATTTGAAATTCGAAATTTAAATTTTGAAATTCGAAATTCGAAATTTAAATTTTGAAATTTGAAATTTGAAATTTGAAATTTTGAAATTTGAAATATGAAATTTGAAATTTTGAATTTTGAAATATGAAATTTGAATTTTGAAATTTTGAAATTTGAAATTTGAAATTTTGAAATTTGAAATTTGATATTTAAATTTTGAAATTTGAAATTTGAAATTTGAAATTTGAAATTTTGAAATTTGAAGTTTGAAATTTGAAATTTGAAATTTAAAATTTGAAATTTATTTGTTTTTAATTTGAAGAGGGGGAGGAATGCCAATTAGGAAATTGACGAGAACCTCCCTCTGATACCAAATTGATGTAGACGTACGCATTAGAGTCGAATTATAACTACGGACGCGGACGACTATCTCTTCACGATGAATTATACGCTCACACAATTGTTCTACGCCGCTCCACGCTATCACATTCATTCAATTTCACGCTATCGTATAGGTAGCCAAACCGTTTCGAGATCAAATAAGGGCGATAGGCCGGTATCGGATCGAGGTAAAAATGACCAATATTGGATCCGGATGAGCGAAGGTTGTACCCAAAGAGATCTACCGAAAATAATCACGAATTTGGAAAAGATAGATCTCTCCCAATAAAAGACAACGACGGCTCGCCAAACCCTTTACGAAATTAAGTCGATCAAGAAAACAACGCAAAACAATTAAAGCTAATCATGAAATTTCAAATGATTTCAAAATTTAATGCCAGAAATTCCACCACAAGATTATTTAAGGAAAGAAACACACAAAAGTGGAAAGGCTAGTTACCCAACCAGAATGGATGATTCTGATTCAATCGGCGAGGATCGTTCTTCAACGGCTCCACCGGAATCACGCCGTTAGGAGTGAAATTCGGCCGCCTTCGTCGCGTTACGCTGGAAATGGAAAGTCTCGTCGAAATTTTCTTAATATGTAAGTAAATATCTTCATGTATGGCAAGAGAGAAATAAGGTGGCGGTTGTCTTGGTGGAGGCGGAGGCAGCTTGGGTTGGCCCTGATGGTGGTGTTTCAGGTAGGGTGAAGGAGGAGGGTGGTCGACTCTTGCTGGAGGGAAAAGGAAGAGGTGGCGGCCTTGGGAGTTGTGGATGGTGGCTCGGGTAGGAGAGGAGTGGTGCCGGGTTGGAGAAAGAGGGAGGGGGGAGGAAAAGCCGAGATTTGAGAGAGGGGATGAGAGGTGGCCGGCGGCCAAGGAGAGAGAAGGGGGAGCAACAAAAAGATCGGCCAAGAGATGAGGAAGGAGGAAGCTTCAAGAGGTAAGGATTTTCAAATTTTTTTCATTCCATCTTCTCCAAATAGAGGGGGGACATGCCTATATATAGGCTACAACAACAACAACACTCCAACTGGTTACATGTAGCCCAAACATGAAAATAAATCACACACATACATCATGATTTTATATCATAACCATAATGTACATATTACATGAAATAAAAGTTCAATTATTAAAAAAAACAAAGAAAGCATGGATTAATAATTAATAATAATTTGATAATAATAATTATTAATTATTAATAAATCGGCTTGCGATCTGGACGCCTATTATGGCGATGCTCTTCACGGTCATTTGTCAGTGCGCCGTCTTCAAGGTGTTGCGTGCCGTAGTCTCTATCATAAACCTATTCCTTCAAGTATTCATTCAGGAAGGCTGACTTGACATCCATTTGGAATACCTTGAATCCCTAGAAGGCTGCAAATGCAAGGAATAGTCTGATTACTTCCAACCTTACAACTGGAGCAAAGGTTTGATCATAATCAATCCCTTCTTCCTGTCTATACCCTTTGTCCACCAGTATGGCTTTATTATTGATTATAATGCCATTTTCATAAAGTTTATTTCTGAAAATTCACTTGACTCCAATGATATTGAGGCCTCTGGTCTGGGAACCAGCTTCCAGACCTTGCACCTTTTGAACTGGTTCAGTTCTTCCTGCATTGCACCAATCCAGAATGGGTCTTGATTTGCTTCTTCAAATTTCTTGGGCTCTTCTTGTGGCAGGAAGCTGGAATAGAGTGCTATGTTGAGACTCCTCCTTCTGGTCTGTACACCTTTGCTAGTCTCACCTATTATCTGCTTTGGAGGATAATCTCTAAGATATTTGACTACAGGGGGTAGTATGACTGCTTCCTGCTGATTATCATTTTCTTCAGCAGGTTGGTCTTCATTTCCAGCTTGACTGCCATGTGCTTTCTCTAGACAGCATCCCTATCCACAATCATCTTGCAAAGCTGGGTCTTTATCTTTGATGGAGAGCTTTTCCATCATGACTTCTGTTCCTGCATAGCTAGGCAAAGAGCTTGATTGCTCACTGTCAATCATGCATGACTCATCAAACATTACATGGACAGACTCTTCTACAACTTGATTTGTCAAGTTAAAGACTCTATATGCCCTACTAATATTGATGTACCCAACAAATATCCCCTCATGGGATTTGCCAGCAAACTTAGTCATTTTTGACTTACCGTTGTCCAGGATGAAACATTTGCAACCAAAGATCCTGAAGTAGGATATGTTTGGTTTTCTGCCCTTCAAGATCTCATAGGGAGTCTTCTTGCAGCCTTTGGTGATAGAAACCCTATTGAGCACATGACATGCAGTGTTAACTGCCTCAGCCCAGAAATATTCAGGGAGAGAAGTGTCACTCGATAGTGTTCTCCTAGCTTCTATGAGAGTCCTATTTTTCTTCTCAGCTAACCCATTTTGCTGGGGTGTTCTTGGAGCGGAGAACTCTTGATGAATCCTTTGCTCTTAACAGAATGTAGTCATAATAGCAGACTGAAACTCAGTTTCATGGTCACTTCTCATTCTGAGCACAGAGCATGCAAGCTCATTCTGAATTTGCCTGACAACGTTGAGCTGAGCTCGACTAACCGCAAACTAATCTCGACGAATTTTGATCTTCTCAGCGGTCTCAGTGCTTTTTGCCTTTGTCAATTTTTCTCTTGCTTTAGCTTGACAAGCGTTGGGCCGAGCTCGACGAACTGTAACCTGAGCTCGACGAACTTCAAGCTGAGTTTGATGAATTATGAATCCTGAGTTCTTAAACATAACCCAAGGACTGCTGAGTTAAGCTCGATGTGTAACACCCAAAAGTTCATTTGGGTTTCAGGTGGGGTGACACGGCCTGAGACATGGGCGTGTCCCAGGGTATGTCGTGCCTGGATTGAGGAGTTGGGTATCTGGTCGACGAAATTGGGTCGATGGAAGGAACACGCCAGGGGACACGGGCATGACCCAACTAACACGGGCTTGTCCGCGGGTATGTCCCTCTGGTCGACACAATGCGCTCGACGATTGTCGAGTGTCAAGTAAGGTGTATACGGCCTGGGACATGGACGTGTCCCAGGGCGTGTTTACGGGACACTAGTGTGTCCAAGTGCACACGGCCTGGGACACGGGCGTGTCCCAGGGCCATGTGACTCTCGGGTGAGATTGAGATGGTGTTGAGTGAAGTACACGGGTGGCCAACACCGGCATGTCCGGTATGACACGGGCGTGTAGGGTGTGACATGGGCGTGTCACATGGCCGTGTACTGGTTAGATTTGAGTCGGTTAACTGCCGCTTAAGTGAAACGGCCTGTGACACGGGCGTGTCTCAGGGAGTGTCAGGCCGTGTTCAGGCTTTTCTGGACAATTCTGAGCCGTTTGATTCCCTGGTTATGAACCCAATGGCTAGGCTCTGTCCATGTGTTGATAAGGCCGGAAAAGGAGTTTAAACCCCTTTCTCTTCATCTCCTTCTTCATCTTATTCCAAAAGAGAGAGAGGGAGAAAGGCCTAGGGAAAGAAGGAAGGGAGGAGACTACCAGCTACTGGAGGAGCTATAGAGTGCGTAGCGAAGATCCGAGAACGGATTCATGAAGGCAAATCTGAGGCGGTTACTTCCATCCGACTACTTCATGGCGCCGAAGCGATCTTCGAGGGTAACGATCTCCTTCTTGGACATCGAAGTCCTCTCTTTATGCATGTGCATGGAATCCTCCACCAAGAGGTGGTTCGCGGAAGTGATTCCTTGGTTAAGTTTGCATCTAGACCCGGAAGTGTGGAGTACGACATAGGCATGCTGTGTGAAGCCCATCTGGATGGATAGTCTGGATTGGTGATGATTATGGATAAACCGGAGAAGACTCCGTAGATTTGATAACTGTGCATGCTTTATAATTCTGGATGGTGTGTATGAATGTCTGACTGAATGGTTGGATGGATTTGGGGTGCTTTGTGTAAGCTCCTTGTGGTGTGAGCGCTATGAGCGCTAATGGCTCTGGGAGAGTGAAAAGTTGTAGTAATTAGGAGGGAAGACCTACCCGCGTCTAGTACTGCGCTACTGATAGTTTGGGCAATGGGAAAGGCTGACCTTCCCTAGTTACAAGAAGTCGATATGGCAAGGTGTGGGAGGAAGTGAGGCAGAACCTACTTGCTGCACCGTAATGGTGGATCGATTTGTTAATGCTCAAATTTGCCGTGAGGTTCTCAACTCTGAATGGTCTGGGCGGAATGTCGCCGGTCTGTGTGCTGGTGGACTAGGACCGGACAGCCAACACGTTAATAACCTCTAATCGGTGGTGTTGCCACGGAGTCCGGTACACCGTAAGGTGCCTTGAGTGCACAGAATGTCTGGTGGATACCAGCGATTGTGATGTGATTGTGATTGGTAGCTTGATAATTATATGGATGGCAATGCATACAGGGAAGGAACCACTGCCCCGAGAAAGGGGTAGGGTCGTTATAAGTGGTCAGCGAATTTGCTGACCGTTACTTTGTTTTCTGCTTTGGATTGGATGGCTAATATCAGATGTTGATGCTCGAATGGATTGACTTGAGCAGAATGGAAAGATTGCTACTAAATGCCCTTGCCCTTGAAGGTCATGCGAAGAAACGTAGTTGGATTTCATGTGTGGCCGGCCTGCGTGCTGATGTACGAAATTGTATTTATACAAAGAGAAACTTGTAAGGCCTTAAGGTCAGTGTGTGTGTGTTGTATACATTCCTGGTTTGATATATATAAATGTGGCATTTATATAGGAGTGAACATTCTCTGGGCTGAGTTCATGCTAATGTAAAAGGCTGTGCTAGAATGTGTTGAGTTAGGGTGCGAGTAGATTTTGATTTCCACAAGTAATTCCGTCGCCTGTCTGTGATATATGGCGTGGGTCCCCTGCCGGACCCATCATTATATGCCATGTGACGAGTGGGGGTGTTACAAAGTGGTATCAGAGCCAGGTTTATATTGTTTGTGACGAGAGAACATAATTGAACTCGTGAATGTCCACTATGAATGTATTTCATGCACATAATGTGCGTGAGTATGAATGGATACTTAATGGTGTTTTGTACATTGATAGGTGGTGAGGAGTGGTGCGGGGCATTCTGAGCCACACCTGTCCGATGGGAGTGCGGCACCAGTTGAAGCGCCTACGCCTCTTTCGGCGGAGACTATCCGTGTGGTGACTGAGACAGTGCTCGCAGTGTTACAGGCACAGCCTCCTGGGCATGCAAGGCCTGCAGGGGTGCCAGTATGGCCTGGTGCAAGGCAAGGGTGTGCTGAAGTTATAATGGCAGAACAAGGAGCGGATGAGCAGTTGAAGTAGCTTATGGACTTTCATCTACCTACGTTTGGTGGGGCGGTCTCCCCAACGCAGGCGGAGGATTGGCTGGCAAGAGTGAAGCGGATCCTGACGGCACTCAGGACTGCGCAGGCACAGAAAGTGAATTTAGCCACATTTCTATTGGAAGGCGATGCACGGCTGTGGTGGGATGAGATAGAGGTGCATTACTTGGCAAGTCGAGGTTTGATGGAGGTTTCACTGGATGAATTCTCCCGATTATTTCTCGCCAAGTATGTGAAAGTATTGCAGTGGATTGTGATGGAGAATGAGTTTCTACTTCTGGTGCAGGGCGAGCGTGATATTGATACTTACCTGCATGAGTTTACTAGACTGGGATGCTATGCGGGATCTACCTTTGCGGAAGAAGCGTGAAAGACGAATAAATTTTACGAGGAATTGCGTGACGAGTTGAGAATGACACTCCCGAGTTCAGTGAATCAAGTCTTCCAAGCGTTGGTAGAAACAGACCGGGTGTTGGAGAAGGATCTAAAGCGGGTACAAGAGATGAAGAGCCTGGCGGTGGAGAAGCCAGAATTCAAAGTTCCGCAGGTAGACCAGTTGGAGTTTCGAAGACGAGATAAGAAAAAGTTTAGGCCTGCGGAACCAACTCCGTCTACTATTTTATCGGGGGAAACCTATGGGCAAGAACGAGTTGAAACACGCACATGTTTTAAGTGCGGAAAGTCGGGACATATAGCTTGTGATTGCTGGAGTGGCCCTTCAAGAAGTGAGAAAATGACAGGTGCGTCTTATGAAGAAAAGGGTAAAGCAGTGACCGAGTCATCTGCAGCCCGGACGCAACCTCGATTGCATGCTATGGAAGTGCAAGAGACGCAAAGCTCGATTGGTGAAATTCAGTCTCGAGTGTTTAATTTATCTCTTACGCGAGAGATGCAAAATCGGGAGGCTGAGCGGAAGTAAGGATAGTGACTTGAGTCACTTGGATGATGGGACTACTTGATGTGTATGCAAAGTACGATTGTACATATATCTGATGATGTCAATATGAATAATAAGATTCTTGTACATATATAAAATCTTGGTGCACTTGTGAAAGTGAGGTGATCGATTGATCATGGTGTACAATATGATGTGTTTGGTTATCGATCACTTGATCACTTGATAAATTTTGTGGCTTCATGGGCACAGATGGAAGTTAGGGATGTATGTATGTGCTGAATGATTGTTTAGATTGTGCGATGCTTTGGCACAAACCCGGCTAGTTTTATTTGCGTACGGGGTCGTGTATGTGTGCAACATCGAGTGGTTATGTGACTGATTGGATTGAGGCAAATTACGAGGACGAAATTCTTTGAAGGAGGGGAGGATTGTAACACCCCAAAGTCCATTTGGGTTTTAGGTGGGGTGACACGGCCTGGGATACGGGCGTGTCCCAGGGCGTGTCATGCCTGGATTGAGGAGTTGGGTGTCTAGTTGACGAAATTGGGTCGATGGAAGGAACACGCCAGGGGACACGGGCGTGACCCAACTGACATGGGCGTGTCCGTGGGCGTGTCCCTCTGGTCGACACAATTCGCTCGACGATTGTCGAGTGTCGAGTAATGTGTACACGGCCTGGGACACAGACGTGTCCCAGGGTGTGTTTGCGGGATACAGGTATGTCTAGGTGCACACGGCCTGGGACACGGGCATGTCCCAGGGAGGTGTGACTCTCGGGTAAGATTGAGATGGTGCTGAGTGAAGTACACGGTTTGCCAACACGGGCGTGTCTGGTATGACACGGGCGTGTAGGGTGTGACACGGGCGTGTCACACGGCCGTGTACTGGTGGGATTTGAGTCGGTTGACTGCCGCTTAAGTGACACGGCCTGTGACACGGGCGTGTCACAGGGCGTGTCAGGCCGTGTTCAGGATTTTTTGGACAATTCTGAGTCGTTTGATTCCCTGGTTATGGACCCAATGACTAGGCTCTGTCCATGTGTTGATAAGGCCGGAAAAGGAGTTTAAAACACTTTCTCTTCATCTCCTTCTTCATCTTACTCCAAGAGAGAGAGGGAGAAAGGCCTAGGGAAAGAAGGAAGGGAGGAGACTACCAGCTGCTGGAGGAGCTGCGGAGTGCGGAGCGAAGATCCGAGAACGGATTTATGAAGGCAAATCCGACGCGGTGACTTCCATACGACTACTTCATGGCGCCGAAGTGATCTTCAAGGGTAACGATATCCTTCTTGGACATCAAAGTCCTCTCTTTATGCATGTGCATGGAATCCTCCACCAAGAGGTGGATCGTGGAAGTGATTCCTTGGTTGAGTTTACATCTAGAGCCGGAAGTGTGGAGCACGGCATAGGCATGCTGTGTGAAGCCCATCTTGACAGATAGTCTGGATTGGTGATGATTATGGATAAACCGGAGAAGACTCTGTGGATTTGATAACTGTGCATGCTTTATAATTCTGGATGGTGTGTATGAATGTGTGACTAAATGGTTGGATGGATTTGGGGTGCTTTGTGTATGCTCCTTGTGGTGTGAGCGCTATGAGCGCTAATGGCTCTGAGAGAGCGAAAAGTTGTAGTAATTAGGAGGGAAGGCCGACCCGCGTCTAGTACTGCGCTACTGATGGTTTGGGCAACGGGAAAGGCTGACATGCCCTGGTTACAGGAGGTCGATATGGCAAGGTGTGGGAGGAAGTGGGGCAGACCCTACTTGCTGCAACGTAATGGTGGATCGATTTGTTAATGCTCAAATTTGTCGTGAGGTTCTCACCTCTGAGTGGTCTGGGCGGAATGTTGCCGGTCTGCGCGCTGGTGGACTAGGACTGGCCAGCCAACACGTTAATAACCTCTAATCGGTGGTGTTGCCACGGAGTCCGGTACACCGTAAGGTGCCCTGAGTGCACGGAACGTCTGGTGGATACCAGCGTTTGTGATGTGATTGTGATTGGTATCTTGATAATTATATGGATGGAAATGCATACAGGAAAGGAACCACTGTCCCGGGTAAGGGTAGGGTCGTTATAAGTGGTCATCGAATTTGCTGACCGTTACTTTGTTTTTCGCTTTGGATTGGATGGATAATTGTCGATGTTGATGCATGAATGGATTGACTTGAGCGGAATGGAAAGATTACTGCTAAAGGCCCTTGCCCTTGAAGGCCATGCGAAGAAACGTGGTTGGATTTCATGTGTGGCCGGCCTGCGTGCCGATGTACGAAATTGTATTTATGTAAAGAGAAACTTGTAAGACCTTTAGGCCAGTGTGTGTAAGTTGTATACATTCCTGGTTTGATATATATAAATGTGGCATTTATATAGGAGTGGACATTCTCTGGGCTGAGTTCATGCTAACGTAAAAGGCTGCGCTGGAATGTGTTGAGTTAAGGTGAGAGTAGATTTTGATTTCCATAAGTAATTCTGTCGCCTGTCTGTGACATATGGCGTGGGGCCCCGACCGTACACACCGTTATATGCCATGTGACGAGTGGGGGTGTTACACGGCGATCAACGAGCTGAGTTTGATGAACTTTGATTTGAGTTCGACGAAATTTGAGTTGACTGCCCAAATCATTTTTATTCACTTGTCCAATCATGGACTACCTACATGCATGAACTAAAGCACACATCAAATACATTATGTGTGTATGTTATTGACCCGTTTTACTTCTTACAAATATGGGAAAATAGGATCAATAGACCCAACAATCTCCCCCTATTTGAAGAAGTCAAAATTATACAGGTCATTGACAACACAACATTTCATCATAACACAATTTAACAGTAGTAGAGTGGACAAGTGTTACCATTTTTCCATCCTATGGAGAATTACTTACTCCCCCATGCATGCTGCCATCCTTACTATTCCACATGGTTGTACTTCTCAGCCCTTGACTTCTTTCCTCCCCCTTTTTGACTTCTGCAATAGGGAACATATTGATAGGTTGTTCTCCCCCTATCTATATCAGTTGTTGCGCTAGCTCGCCCTTAACAGTTGCACACCATCTTCAGTATCTGGAGGAACAGCTTGTTCAACCTGCAAAATAAACAATGCAACATATGGTAGAAGAGAGAATTGAAGCTACACAAGATTCAATATGCCCAATTCAAATTTGATGGTGTTGAACATAGCTTCATCTAGCGGCTTAGTGAAGATATCAGCCACTTGCTTGTCTGTGAAGACAAACTCAAGGGAGATGTCTTCCCATTCCATACGTTCTCTAATAAAATGATACCTAATTTCTATATACTTAGTCCTGTTGTGGGAGACAGGATTCCTAGCTATAAAATTGCACTAGTAGAATCACAAAAGAGTGGAGTACTACTTAGCTGAACATTGTAGTCTTGAAGTTGATGCTGAATCCCCAGCAAGTAAGCACAGTAGCTTCCAGTTGAAATATACTCTAACTCTGCTATTAAGATTGCAACACTTGTCTGTTTCTTGCTGCTCCAAGAGACAAGCCTTCCACCTAGAAATTGACAGGAGCCTGAAGTGCTCTTCCTGTCCTCCTTACAGCCTGCAAAATCTGTATTTTATAGCCAATTAGTATAAATTATCCATTCCTGGGGTACCATAGGCCAAGATCTGGGGTACCCTTATGATATCTCAAGATTCTTTTCACAATAGTATAGTGAGACTCGTTAGGGCAGGCCTGATACCTAGCACAGACACATGTTGTATACATAATGTCAGACCTACTTGCTGTGAGGTAGAGAAGGGAGCCAACTACACCTCTATACAGAGTTTGATCAACAGGCTTCCCCGGATCATCTTTGCCTATATGCATACTTGAGATCATGGGAGTTCTTATGGTGGAAGCATTCTCCATGTCATATTTCTTGATTATCTCCCTGGTGAATTTTGACTGGGATATGGTTAGACCATCATCAGTCTGTTTTTGTTTGAGTGCCAAGAAAAACTTCAATTCACCCAAACTACTCATCTCAAACTTCCCCTGCATAAGTTTTGCAAACTTCCTGCAGAGGTTGTCATCGGTAGAGCCAAATATTACGTCATCAACATGAATCTGGACTAGGATGATCTTGCCCTTAGACTCCCTTAGGAATAAGGTCTTGTCTATCTTCCCCCTTGAGAATTTGTTCTCAATGAGGAAGTTAGACAATGTCTCATGCCATGCTCTTGGGGCTTGCTTGAGCCAATAAAGGGCTTTCCTAAGTCTATATACAACAGTAGGAGAGTTAGAATCAATAAAACCTGGAGGCTGCTCTACATAAAACTCTTCTTTCAAGTCTTCATTCAGGAAGGCTGACTTGACATCCATCTGGAATACCTTGAATACCTAGAACGCTGCAAATGCAAGGAACAGTCTGATTGTTTCCAACCATTCAACTAGAGCAAAAGTTTGATCATAATCAATCCCTTCTTCCTGTCTATACCCTTTGGCCGCCAGTATGGCTTTATTCTTGATTACAATGCCATTTTCATCAAGTTTATTTCTGAAAATTCACTTGACTCCAATGACATTGAGGCCATCTGGTCTAGGAACCAGCTTCCAGACCTTGCACCTTTTGAAGTAGTTCAGTTCTTCCTGCATTGCACCAATCTAGAATGGGTCTTGATTTGCTTCTTCAAATTTCTTGGGCTCTTCTTGTGGCGGGAAGCTGGAATAGAGTGTTGTATTGAGACTCCTCCTTCTGGTCTGTACACCTTGGCTAGCCTCACCTATTATCTGCTTTGGAGGATAATCTTTAAGATATTTGACTACAGGGGGTAGTATGACTGATTCCTGCTGATTATCATTTTCTTCAGCAGGTTGGTCTTCATTTCCAGCTTGACTGCCATGTGCTTCCTCTGGACAGCAACCCTCTCCACAATCCTCTTGCAAAGCTGGGTCTTTATCTTTAATGGAGAGCGTTTCCATCATGACTTCTGTTCCAGCAGAGCTAGGCTAAGAGCTTGATAGCTCACTGTCAATCATGCATGACTCATCAAACATTACATGGACAGACTCTTCTACAACTTGATTTGTCAAGTTATAGACTCTATATGCCCTACTATTATTATTGTACCCAACAAATATCCCCTCATGGGATTTGGCAGCAAACTTAGTCATTTTTGACTTACCGTTGTCCAGGATGAAACACTTGCAACCAAAGATCCTGAAGTAGGATATGTTTGGTTTTTTGCCCTTCAAAATCTCATAGGGAGTATTCTTGCAGCCTTTGGTGATAGAAGCCCTATTGAGCACATGACATGCAGTGTTAACTGCCTCAGCCCAGAAATATTTAGGTCGAGAAGTGTAACTCAATAGTGTTCTCCCAGCTTTTGTGAGAGTCCTGTTTTTCCTCTCAGCTAACCCATTTTGCTGGGTTGTTCGTGGAGAGGAGAACTCTTGATGAATCCCTTGCTCTTAACAGAATGTAGTCGTAGCATCAGACTAAAACTCAGTTCCAAGGTCACTTCTCATTCTGAGCACAGAGCATACAAACTCATTCTGAATTTGCCTGACAAAATTTGTGAAGATTTCAAGGTTTTCATCCTTTCTTTTAAGTAAAAACACCCAAGTAAACCTGGAATAGTAATCAACCACCACAACGGTGTAAACCTTCCTACCTAGACTATGAACAATCATAAGACAAAATAATTCCATATGCAGGAGATACAAGCATCTCACATAGTCCTTCGCTCCAATTATAACACCCCCATCTGTCGAATGACATATAACAGAAGGTCCAGCTAGAACCCGACGCCATATACCACGGACAGTCGGAAGGGTTATATAAGAGTTTCAAAAATCCAACTATAACTACTTTCCCTAACACAGTGCATTCTAGCGGAAGATTTTAAACAGTTGGAATGAACCCATAATTGAATAACAACTATCATGAATGTCCACATACTACCATAGGGATGAAATAACAAATACACTGAAAGTACTTGGCCTTATGGCCTTACAAGAGTTTACTTAACAAATTAATTATTTACATACATCGACTCGCAAGCTGGCCACACAAGACAAAAATAAAAACAACAATTTGCTTTGGCCTTCGAGGGCCAGCTCAACAACATGCGCTTCAGCCCGTTATTTGGTACTTGGCTCCGCAGCACCTACAAGCAACATTCCACCGCACGGTGGCAAACAAAGTAACAGTCAGCCAAAGCCGACCAAATTATAACGACCCTTCCCCTTACTCGGGACGGCGGTGATCCTTCCCTGCATTTCATTAGCCCAGCTAAACAATAAAGTATAAACAAACTTCGCCACAGGTATAGGCTCGTGCGGTCAAACACCTCGTGCACTCAGTGCACATTATCGGTGAATCCAGTCAATTCCGTGGCTTCACCACCATCCCTGGGATGGCAACATCGTGAGCAATTTATTCTTTCTAACCATATTCTAAGACTCCCGACTATGCTAACGGCCAGTCCCCCTTTTGGGTCTCTAGCACCGAACCACATAGCCCAGGTCCGATTCCACTTTCCCGTTGCTCACTCTGCATAGTCACTTTAAGATGTATGCACGGGCCAAGCTTCTCTCGGATCCCAAAACATTTCCAATCATCGCATAACCCAGTTATGTTCAAGGCTGGCTCCCCGGCCGCCAAGTTAGCAGAACTTCGTTTCTGCTTAATTTTTCGGGTGCTCCTCGGAGTTAATCCACAAGGATCCCTGCTACAATCTACCGTGTAGAAACCCGAAAATACAAAGCACGGAGTCTTCTTTGGCAGACCATATAATATGAAATATCACCGATCCAAACCAACACGTCTGGATAGGCTTCACACACAATGCCTATGTCCGTGCTTCGGTTTCAGACTCTATATGCAACACAAGGGGGATTATTCATGTCAACCCCAAGGAATACCGCACACTCGCGGGAGCAGGTTTCCTTATATAAAAGAAAGAGAGCTTCACGTGCTCAAGTAGAGAATCTTTACCCTTGTAGTTCGCTTTTACGCCATGGGAATCTATCCGAATGGAAAGCTTCGCAAGGGAATTTCCTTCACGGATCCGGACTCGGTTCTCGATTTGGTGCTCTGATGCTGCGTTGGCGGCCGGAATCCTCCTCTTCCTCCCTCCTTGCTCTCTCCTCTCTCAAACTCCTTAGAAAGAGAAAGCTTAAGAGAAAATGAGGAATTAATCCTCAATTCCCGGCCTTAACAAAGTAGGAACACACCTGGGCCGTCAGATCTTATTTAAAGAAACGAACGGCTCATATCCGCCCAAAATTCCTCAATCATGCGCCGAACACGGCCTTGCACACGGCCGTGTACCAGGCCGTGTGCACCGATCCAGGCACAATCGTCGAGCACGGAAAAGGACACAGGTCAAGACATGCCCGTGTCTCAACCTAACACGCCCGTGTCGTGCCCTGACACGCCCGTGACCTAGGGGCGTGTCACTGATAACTGCCACGCCAACCGTCATGTCCCTTGGGAACACGGGTGGTGACATGGGAATTCACACACCCGTGTCACGCTTGACACACCCGTGTCGCTGCCGTGTTTCCTATCGTGTCCTTTTCTGGACACAGCCGGCCAACACAGAGAAAGACACGGCCTTGGACATGCCCGTGTCCCAGGACATGTACCCCTATTAAGGCACCAAAAATTCCTTAAGACGCGACCGGTTCGATTATGATTTTCAGGGTGTTACAAATCTCCCCCCCCCCCCCTTAAAGAATTTCGTCCCGAAATTATGTAAAGGTACACATAATTTAAATGTTACCTGAGTGGAATAACTCGGGGTATTCCTCCAACATAGCCTGCCCTCGCTCCCATGAAATCTCCTCATGTTCGCAGTTATCCCAATGGACTTTAACCATTCGGATTTCCTTATTACGGAGTCATTTGACGTCAAAGTCTTCAATGCGTACAGGCTTGACCTTTGCTGTCAACCCGTAATCAACCGGCACTTGATCGACCGCAATGACCTACGAAGGCTCTTGCACCGCCTTCCAAAACACCGATATGTGGAACACATCGTGTAGCCTACTCAACTCCACCGACAGCTTCAATAGATACACTGCTTCGCCAACCCGCTCTAGGATTTCAAACACTCTCAGGTATATTGGACTCAGCTTCTTCAAGCATCAAACCCGCGAGACACCCTTGAATGACTTGATTTTCAAATACAACAAGTCGCCAAAACCGAACTCCACGTTCCTATGCTTGGCGTTATAGTATTTTGCCTGCCTGTCCTGAGCGATCTTCAACCGTTCCTGAATTGTACGTACCATTGAAGTGGTGTCTTCCACCGCTTGACGTTTGTATAACTTCGACTCGCCTGTCTCCAACCAAGACAACAATTTGCGACACTTTCTCCCATACAAGGCCTCGAAAGGCGTCATTCTAATACTCGCATGATAGTTGTTGTTATATGCAAACTCCACCATGTACAGGTGATCTTCCCACTGCTCTCAAAAATCCAGGACACACATGCGAAGCATGTCCTCCATCATCATGTTGACACGCTCGGTCTGACCATCTGTCTGTGGATGAAAGGCTGTGCTGAAACTCAACTTAGTTCCCAGCAGACTATGCACTAGCCTCCAGTCACTTGACGTGAAGCGTCCATCTCGGTCACTAACAATACTGCGGGGCACACCATACAATCGAACAATATTATCCATATAGAGTTTGTCTAACTTTTCCACCGGATCTTCCTTCCTGTTCGGGATGAAGTGCGACACTTTTGTCAATCTATCTACGACCACCCAGATGGCGTTGTTTCCCCTCCGCGATTTTGGCAAACTATGCACAAAAGAAATAGAAATGTCGTCTAACTTCCACTCTGGGATAGGCACGAACTTCAAGAAACCTCTGGGCTTCTAGCACTCCTCCTTCACCAGGCACATGTTTGGCACTTGGCCACATAAAGTGCTACATCCTTCTTTAATCCTGGCCACCAGAACAACTTCTTCTTGTCTTTATACATCTTCGTGCTCCCCGGGTGGATTTAGTACTTGGTATGATGAGCCTTGTACATCAACTCCTCCCGAAGATTATCCGCACTAGGGACGCATAGGCGACCGTTCATCCATAGCAGTCCATCATCAACAGCAAATTGGGAATTTGACCTATCCAAAGATTCATCTAAGATCTGCTTCATGCTGCTATCCTAAACCAAAGCTCGCCAAACCCTATCAGCTAGGTCATACTACACCTCTGTCCAATATAATTTCGCGTCGAAACTAGTATGCTTGTCGATGTAGGAGATCTCTAATGCATCCAAATCACGGACCAAACTCTAACTATGTACCGACAACCTAGCTGACTTGCGCAGGAGCCCTGCAACTCAATGCATCCACCACTGCATTTACTTTCTCAGGCACATAGTGTATCTCGAAGGTGTAGTCCCCCAGGAACTCCATCCACCTCCACTGCCTCATGTTCAGGTCCTTCTGATCTAACAAGTACTTCAGGATCTTATGATCGGTGTAGATATCGACCTTCACACCGTACAAGTAGTGCCTCCACAGCTTTAGAGCAAATATCACGGCCGCTAACTCTATGTCGTGAACCGGATAATTCCTCTCATGAACCTTCAATTATCGTGAACCATAGGCTATCACGCTCTCATGCTGTAGAAGAACACAGCCCAAACACTGCCCGAAGAATCATTATAGATTTCAAACCCTTTAGTCCCACTCGGCGAACATAAAATAAGCGGTGTGGTCAACCGCCTCTTCAATTCTTCAAAAGCCTGCTCGCACTCCAGCGACCACACAAACTTTTGATGCTTCCTTGTCAACGTCGTGAGTGGTAGTGCTATTCGCGAGAAGTTCTCTACGAAGCGCCTGTAGTAGCCGGCAAGCCCCATAAAGCTCCGGACTTCCGCCACTGTAGACAACACAGGCCACTCCCGTATCGCCACTATCTTCGCCGGATCCACCGCTATCCCTTCTCCACTAACAATATGACCAAGGAACGCTACCGAGGATAGCTAGAACTCACACTTGGAGAACTTATCATACAACTGATTCCTTCTCAATGTCTCCAAAACAATATGCAGATGCTTGTAGTGATCATCCTCACACTGCGAGTACACCAAGATATCGTCGATAAATACTATCATGAAACAGTCCAGGTACTCTCTGAACGTCCTGTTCATCATATCCATAAACATGGATGGCGCATTGGTCAACCCAAATAGCATGACCGTGAACTCGTAATTCCCAAACCGCGTGCTGAACGCTATCTTTGGGATGTCGCTTTCCCTTATCCTTAATTGGTAGTAGCCGGATTTCAGATCTAACTTCGAATATACTGTTGACTCAACCAACTGATCAAATAGATCGTCAATCCTTGGGATCAGATACTAATTCTTTTCTGTAAGCATGTTCAACTCCCGATAGTCGATACAGAGTCGCAAGCTCCCATCCTTCTTCTTAATGAAGAGGACCGGTGCGCTCCAAGGAGACGAACTTGGATGCACATACCCTTGCTCCAACAACTCTTACAGTTGTACCTTCAGCTCCGCCATCTCCCTTGGCACCATCCAATACGGAGAGCGTGACACCGGTTTGGCACCCAGCACCAGCTCAATTGTAAAATCAATCTCCCGCTGAGGAGGGGCTCCTGGGAGATCATCTGGGAACACATCAGGATACTCGGACACAACTGGAATACTGCCTAGACTTGGCTTAGGCGTTGAAGCCTGCACTAATGTGACAAACAGCTCTGCCCCAGACTGAACTGCCTTAATCACCTGAAGGGCGGACATCAAAATCTTACTCGACCCATTCATGCTCGTAAACGTAGTCTCCCGATAAGTATTCAGTCCCAACTTAACCTTCTTTCAGTTGCAATCAATGCATGCTCGATGCTCTGAGAGGCAGTCCATACCAAAGATTACGTCGAACTCCACTAACGGTAGTACCGACGCTCGCAAATCAAACTCCTGGTCCCCAATCCGTATCTTTACCACACAGATTCTATCTGCGCGCATTGAGCACCCATTGGGCAACAACACATCCAACTTGTCTTTTGCCATCGAGGAAGGGACTCTGATGCGCGATATGAATATTTCAGACAAGAAGGAATGCGAAGCTCCCGTATCAAACAGGGCTCTCGTCGGACAATCGAAAATCAACACAAAGCCTAGCACCAACATAATGACACAATAGTGTAAACTTGTGGAGATACTCATCCACGCTTCTGTCTCCCTGAGTCAAACCAAGGTACTGATTCTCCATCTCAAGCTTCTGAGCAGAGGATAGTTATCTGGCAAGAACAACCTTGAGAATTCCTCCATAGGCACATCTAGAAGTTGCCTTCCCACTAAGAGGTGAACCTCCAACTCGTCCCACCATAGCCTCGCCTCACTAACCAATAGGAAGGTCGCTATGGTGGTCTTCTACCGCCCCTCAGTTAACGTGGTCGTCAAGACTCTTTTTATCGTAGAGAGACAATCCTCAGCTTGAGTTGGCGTTCCAATCCTGTCGAACATCAGAGGATTAAAGCTCATTACATGCTTGAGCTGCTTCTCCGTAGCCATCCTTGGTGCAACTTGATCAACTGCCACGTGTTCTACCACTCCCTGATTAGCCACCCTAATCGGTTCTTGCTCATCAACAGGTGGTGCATGGTGCATTTGCCCTGTTGGTTGGGCATTTATCATAGCAAAGACTGCTTCATCCACCAATCTGATGGTTTCTGCTGAAGTAGGTGTTGTAGGCACGTCATTCAGTGCACTACTTCCCACCAATCACGGACATTCCGTTTGCCCAACACCGCTCCTAGCTGCCTATAATAGCATAAACCCTTGATTAGGTGACAGATAGATTGCTAAAAAAATTCATTGGAACACTCAGGTTCCTCAAAATAAGTGTATTTTTCATTCCTAAGTTGACATTCATGGGTTCTTTTATGTTATAACGATGGCGCACATACATGTGCTCACCACCCCTTAAAAGAATTTGCCCACGAATTCAAATAAAGAAGACCGACACCGAGCTCTGATACCAAATTGTAACACCCTCATCTATCGAATGACATATAACAAAAGGTCCAGCTGGAACCCGACGCCATATACCACGGACAATCGGAAGGGTTATATAAGAATATAAAAAACCAACTATAACTACTCGCCCTAACACAGAGCATTCTAGCGAAAGCTTTTAAATAGTTTGAAAGAACCCAAAATTGAATAATAACTATCATAAATGTCCATATACTACCATAGGAATGAAATAATAAATACACTGAAAGTACTTGGCCTTATGGCCTTACAAGAGTTTACTTAAAAAATTAATGATTTACATACATCGGCTCGCAGGCCGGCCACACATGACAAAAATAAAAACAACAATTCTCTTTGGCCTTCGAGGGCTAGCTCAGCAACATGGGCTTCAGCCCGCTATTTGGTACATGGCTCCGCAGCACCTGCAAGCAAAATTCCACCTCATGGTGGCAAACAAAGTAACGGTCAACCAAAGCTGACCAAATTATAACGACCCCGCCCCTTACTCGGGACGGTGGTGCTCCTTCCCTGCATTCATTAGCCTAGCTAAACAATAAAGTACAAATATACTTCGCCACAGGTGTAGGCTTGCATGGCCAAACACCCCGTGCACTCAGGGCACATTATCGGTGAATCCGGTCAATTTCGTGGGTTCACCACCATCCCCGGGATGGCAACATCGTGAGCATTTTAGTCTTTCTTGTTAAAATTCAACAAACCGCAGACGCCCCCTTGGATACCCTGTTGAAAACTTAACAAACCGGAGGAGGATACGCCCACTTATAATGTTGAAAGTTTTCCCGGATCGTGGAGTTAGCAGGGGTTATCTCAACAAAGCAGTAACAAACAGCAACACATGCAGCACAAGCTTCTTTATTGACCAAGAGCAAACTTCTTTACAAGGAGAGACATACATGGCGAGACATGCTTCACCAAAACCCACCACCGGGAGAGCAGAGACAGTTACAAAGACAAGAACAAAAAACAAGCCGCGCGGACTCAATCAACAAGCCGCCGACCTACTGCTGTGGAGTCCGCTCAGTCCGCCAGGTCGCCAGACCGCAACCCAAGCCGCGCGGACTCACCCTTATTCCAATGCTTAGCTCTTCCCCGCCGATCTGCAGGCCGCCTGACCGCGAGGTCGCCTAGCCGCCAGACCGCACAAGCTGCGCCACCGAATGGAACAGTCCGCCTGAAGCAGGCGACTTCCTGAACCCCGAACCAAGTTGCCAAAGAGGAGACCGCCTGGTCGCTATCCGCGACCTGCTGTTTACCGCCTGTTGCTTAACCGCAGAGTCCGCACTGTCCCTGACCGCAATCAGAGACAAGTCCTGGCTTTCTAGCACTATCCGCACAACCTACACAGCACAACCGGGTCAACTCTCTATCCGCGCGGACACCAAAGTTCAGACCGCAGCAACTTACACGAGCTCAATTACTGTTCACTTACTTTGGTTATGGTTCTATTACTCCTGATGTGACATGGGTCCTATTTATAGGCACGATGATGAGTATGGTCACCGCCCTAGTCGATAGGATCACCGCCACATCCCGCAGCAAGAACAAGTGTATCCGCAAGCCCGCGGATACACATTCCAGTCCGCCGCTCCTGTGCAGATAGCCAGTCCGCCCCAGCTTCTCCAAGGCCGGACTCCAATATCCAGCCCGCCTTGCCGCCAGAGGCCAAGCCAGGACCACCACAGCCAGACTCCACAACAGATGTGTCCGCCAATCTGCGGACAAGACATCAGCCCGCAAACCCCGAGCCCGCAGCCTCGCCATCAAGGCACCTGCCGGACTCAGCGGACACCCGACTTCCGTCCGCACATCCCAAGTCCATTGCCTCATCTCCAAGGCACCTCCGGACTTAGCGGACAAGCCAATCCAGTCTGCTTACATAGCAAACTCCAGTCCGCATGCACTGCAGACTTCTCTAGTCCGCATCCCTGCTGACTGCCTCAGTGCGCATCCCGGAGTCCATAACCTCATCACAAGGCTATACAGGACTCAGCGGACTCCAGCTCCAGTCCGCACGCTCTTGCACAGGCAATCCTCCAGTCTGCATACCCCAAGCTAGCAAACAAGTCAACAGCGCTTCTACTAGGTTTGGCGGACTGAGAAACCAGCCCGCGCTCCACTGCGCGATCTCCCCGGACTGAGCCAACCTGGACTTGGTTCAGATCACACCAAGTCCAGTCCACTGGCCACAAGGGCCAGTCCGCACTTACTGGCGGAAACTGGATCTAGCCCGCCATACCGGGCGACCTCCAGTTTCTGTCCGCGCTGACCGGCGATCTCCGCGGCTTCCCGCTGCACCAGAGCAAGACCAAGGAAACTGCCAAACCGGTCTGCCGAGCTCCAGTTCTTCAGTCCGCTTCATGCCGGACTCCGCGGATAGCATTTCTATCCGCCCGGTTACTTCCTGGGAGTCAACCGCCTGCTGAGCGTACACTGGCCTGTCAGACCGCTGCTGCTGTCCGCGTAGTCCGCGCGAACAGACCGCCCAGGCCGCCACAGAGCAGACCGCCTACAACATCCCTGCCGACCTAGCAGTCTGCCAACCCTGTCCGCGTAGTCCGCGCGGATAGGTTTCCCAAGCCTTCCATTCACCCACTTTCACTTCACAGAATTCAACACTCCCCCTTGAAGTGAGAAGTGGTGAATAACTCCAGCAGCTCCCGTAACCTTGCACCTGGTCCTTCTGATAGCATCTATGAAGAGATCTCCAAGACATAGTCCTCGCCCCGCATATCATGGACCATGAGGGAGCCCTCCAGCATCTCCAAAAAGGAGTCATGCTTCCCTCTGCCTTCTTCAGCTTCAACCTCCACTCATGCATCACAGGAGTATCACCAACTTCCTTGGACACAGAAGCCCAAGCCTTGTTATCTCTGAGAGGAGTCACCTCTTTAGCCTTGGTGTCAAGCACCTCCTTGATTCTAGTGGGGTCATCACAGCCAGAAGAACCTTGCTCGACCTGAGGGCTAACAAAGAAACATGGGACCAAGTCCGCTGTGTTCCCTTCGCTATATCGAGCTGGTGGCTTACTGATCCTCTTCGATCTTCGAAGAACCGGATCATGGCTAACCACCTCCGTTGCTTCTGAACCAGCTCCGTTCCCGGGCAAACCCGGAACAATGCTCCCCTTGCTTCCTGAACAAGACGCCTCCTTACTGGAACCAAGAGCACCTGGAGCAACGCTCCCCCTGCTACCTGAACCAGAAGACTCTCCTCTTGAACAAGAACTGCCTGGAACATCGCTCCCCCTGATTCCTGAATCGGAAGCCTTCGCCTTTGACCCAGAAGATCCTGGAGCATCGCTCCCCCTACTTCCTGACCCTGACGCCTTTGCCCCGGAGCTAGAACAACCTGGAGTACCTGGTGACTCAGGCAACTCCACTTCCTTAGCAGCAGCCTCCTTCAGCCCACCATCTAACCTGCTTATCTCTAGATCTACATAAGAGCTACCCCAATACGACGTCAACTCATCTAAAACAATGTCTCTCGACACTATGAGTTTCTTCGTCACAGGATCCATACACCTCCATCTTCTTCTCTGCTCATCATACCCAACAAAGACTAGCTTTATTTTGAGAGCACCTGGAGAGTGTATATAGCAGGTAGATCCAAACACCCGAAGGTGCTTCACTGAGGGCTTCACTCCGAACATCAGCTCATAAGGAGTCTTCACTATGATCGGACTAAGAGGCATCTGGTTGATGACATGAGCAGCACAGGCCATTCCTTCCGCCCAAAGAGCCTTCGGAACGCCTTTACTCTGAAGCCAACACTTGCAGGTCTCCGTTAACCAACGGATCATCCGAGCTGCAATACTACCTTGTTGTGAAGTATGTCCACAAGAAAGCTCCAACCGGATCCCTTGCTTCCTGCAAAAGCGTGAGAACTCGGTTGAGCCAAACTCACCACCGATACTTGTCCTCAACACCTTGATCCTCCGGCCAAGCTGGCCTTCCACAAGCTTCTTGAACTCCACAAACAAGCGAACCATGTTGGACTTCTTCTTCATGAAGTATACCCATATATACCTAGAATAGTCATCAACCAATATCAGTATGAACCTGCTGCCTCCAAGACTGGCCGTGACGGTCGGTCCCACCAGAGCACAATGGACAAACGCCAATGGTGCTTTACATCTGGATTGTGCTTTGTCAACCATGAAGTGATAGGCTCAACTTTCCTGACATCCCGCACACCCTCGACCATCGCCATAGGATGACAATCTAGGCAAGCCTCTTACGAGTCTTCTTTCCGCCATTGCTTTCAGCTTGTCCATCCCAACATGCCCCAGTCTTTCATGCCAGATAGCTGCACTATCACTGGCATTCATCCGATCAGATCCAGAACTTGTTGATAACCCAACAAGGTTCTTCTCCTTCCTCCCTACCTGAGCAACGTTCGTCGAGAGCAAGACAACCTTGCACTCCTTTTGAAGATGACCTTGCTGCTTGTATTTATAACACCTTGATCCTTCCTTCCTCTTCCTATCACGCCTAGGAGAAGCACTCCTTTCTTCCTGATACGAAGTAGAGGGACCAGCGTCAGCAGCAACCTACACCTCCTTCCTAAACAACCCATCAAGGGAAGTCCAAACATCCGCAGCTGACCGACATCCACTGATGTGGTCCAAGAGCTCCGATGAGATCACCTGCTTGAGAATAGACTCCGCTTTCGCAT
Organism: Platanthera guangdongensis; assembly: GCA_039583875.1. Lineage (NCBI taxonomy): Eukaryota > Viridiplantae > Streptophyta > Magnoliopsida > Asparagales > Orchidaceae > Platanthera > Platanthera guangdongensis. The sequence continues at coordinate 65,163,414 of CM077158.1, forward strand.
TTGCCTCCTTCCAAGCTCTCATCGCCTCAGCATTGCTAGCAGTATCATCTTGTCTTCCTGCTCCGCATACAACCTCCCAAAGGTCCTCGCCAAGAAGAAAGCTCTTCATACAGGACTTCCACCTTTCAAAGTTCGTCTCTGTAAGAAGATCAATACCAAGACAACTTGCATCCTCCACTGCCATGGTTCTACCACTGGTTTCCTCTACAGAATAGCAACTACTTCCATTGAGCACTGCTTGACCACTCCAACAACCTCCCTCTGTTACCATGTTAAAATTCAACAAACCGCAGATGCCCCCTTGGATACCCTGTTGAAAACTCAACAAACCGGAGGAGGATATGCCCACTTATAATGTTGAAAGTTTTCTCGGATCGTGGAGTTAGCAGGGGTTATCTCAACAAAGCAGTAACAACCAGCAACACATGCAGCACAAGCTTCTTTATTGATCAAGAGCAAACTTCTTTACAAGGCGAGACATACATGGCGAGACATGCTTCACCAAAACCCACCACCGGGAGAGCAGAGACAGTTACAAAGACAAGAACAAAAAACAAGCTGCGCGGACTCAATCAACAAGTCGCCGACCTACTGCTGCAGAGTCCGCTCAGTCCGCCAGGTCGCCAGACCGCAACCCAAGCCGCGCGGACTCACCCTTATTCCAATGCTTAGCTCTTCCCCGCCGATCTGCAGGCCGCCTGACCGCGAGGTCGCCTAGCCGCCAGACCGCACAAGCTGCGCCACCGAATGGAACAGTCCGCCTGAAGCAGGCGACTTCCTGAACCCCGAACCAAGTTGCCAAAGAGGAGACCGCCTGGTTGCTATCCGCGACCTGCTGTTTACCGCCTGTTGCTTAACCTCAGAGTCCGCACTATCCCTGACCGCAATCAGAGCCAAGTCCTGGCTTTCCAGCACTATCCGCATAACCTGCACAGCACAACCAGGTCAACTCTCTATCCGCGCGGACACCAAAGTCCAGACCGCAGCAACTTACGCGAGCTCAATTACTGTTCACTTACTTTGGTTCTGGTTCTATTACTCCTGATGTGACATGGGTCCTATTTATAGGCACGATGATGAGTATGGTCACCGCCCTAGTCGATAGGATCACCGCCACATCCCGCAGCAAGAACAAGTGTATCCGCAAGCCCGCGGATAAACATTCCTGTCCGCCGCTCCTGTGCAGATAGCCAGTCCGCCCCAGCTTCTCCAAGGCCAGACTCCAATATCCAGCCCGCCTTGCCTCCAGAGGCCAAGCCAGGACCACCACAGCCGGACTCCACAACAGCTGTGTCCGCCAATCTGCGGACAAGGCATCAGCCCGCAAACCCCGAGCTCGCAGCCTCGCCATCAAGGCACCTGCCGGACTCAGCGGACACCCGGCTTCCGTCCGCATATCCCAAGTCCATTGCCTCATCTCCAAGGCACCTCCGGACTTAGCGGACACGCCAATCCAGTCTTCTTACATAGCAAACTCCAGTCCGCATGCACTGCAGACTTCTCCAGTCCGCATCCCTGCTAACTGCCTCAGTCCGCATCCCGGAGTCCATAACCTCATCACAAGGCTATACCGGACTCAGCGGACTCCAGCTCCAGTCCGCACGCTCTTGCACAAGCAATCCTCCAGTCCGCATACCCCAAGCTAGCAAATAAGGCAACAACGCTTCTACAAGGCTTGGCGGACTGAGAAACCAACCCGCGCTCCACTGCGCGATCTCCCCGGACTGAGCCAACCTGGACTTGGTTTAGATCACACCAAGTCCAGTCCACTGGCCACAAGGGCCAGTCCGCACTTACTGGCGGACACTGGATCTAGCCCGCCATACCGGGCGACCTCCAGTTTCTGTCCGCGCTGACCGACGATCTCCGCGGCTTCCCGCTGCACCAGAGCAAGACCAAGGCAACTGCCAAACTGGTCTGCCGAGCTCCAATTCTTCAGTCCGCTTCATGCCGGACTCCGCGGATAGCATTTCTATCTGCCCGGTTACTTCCTGGGAGTCAACCGCCTGCTGAGCGTACACTAGCCTGTCAGACTGCTGCTGCTGTCCGCGTAGTCCGCGCGAACAGACCGCCCAGGCTGCCACAGAGCAGGCTGCCTGCAACATCCCTTCCGACCTAACAGTCCGCCAACCCTGTCCGCGTAGTCCGCGCGGATAGGTTTCCCAAGCCTTCCATTCACCCACTTTCACTTCACAGAATTCAACATTTCTGACCATAGTCTAAGACTCCCGACTATGCCAACGGCCAGTCCCTCTTTTGGGTCTCTAGCACCGAACCACATAGCCCAGGTCTGATTCCACTTGCCCGTTGCTCTCTCCATATAGTCACTTTAAGACGTACGTACAGGCCAAGCTTCTCTCGGATCCCAAAACATTTCCAAACATCATATAACCCAGTTATGTTCAAGGCTGGCTCCCCGGCCGCCAAGTTAGCAGAACTACATTTCCACTCAGTTTTTCGGGTGCGCCTTGGAGTTAATCCACAAGGATCCCTGCTGCAATCTACCGTATAGAAACCCGAAAACACAAAGCACGGAGTCTTCTCCAGCAAACCATACAATATACAACATCACTGATCCAGACAAACACATCCGGGTAGGCTTCACACACAATGCATATATCCATACTTCGGTTCCGGAATCTATATGCAACAAAAGGGGGATTATTCACGTCAACCCCAAGGAACACCGCACACTCGCCGCACACTCGCGGGAGCGTGTTTCCTTATGAAAAAGAAAGAGAGCTTCACATGCTCAAGTAGAGAATCGTTACCCTTATAGTTCGCTTTTCGCTATGGGAATCTATCTAGATGGAAAGCTTCGCAAGGGAATTTCCTCTACGGATCCGGACTCGGTTCTCGATTCGGAGCTCCGATGCTTCTCCGGTGGCTGGAATCCTCCTCTTCCTTCCTCCTTGCTCTCTCCTCTCTCAAACTCCTTAGAAAGAGAAAGCTTAAGAGAAAATGAGGAATTAATCCTCAATTCCCGGCCTTAACAAAGTAGGAACACACCTGGGCCGTTAGATTTTATTTAAAGAAAATGAACGGCTCAGATCTGCCCAAAATTCCTCAATCCTGCGCCGAAAACGGCCTTGCATACAGATGTGTCCCAGGCCATGTGCCCCAATCCAGGCACAATCGTCGAGCACAGAAAAGGACACGGGTCAAGACACGCCCGTGTCTCAACCTGACACGCCCATGTCGTGCCCTGACATGCCCGTGACATAGGGTCATGTCACAGGTAACCGCCACGCCAACTGTCACGTCCCTTTGGAACAACGGTGGTGACACGGGTATGCATATTCCCGTGTCACGCTTGACATGCCCGTGTCTCTACCGTGTTTCCTGCCGTGTCCTTTTCTGGACACAGCTGGCCAACACAGAGAAAGACACGACCTTGGACACGCCGGTGTCCCAGGCCGTGTACCCCTATTAAGGCACCAAAAATTCCTTAGGATGCGACCAGTTCGATTACGATTTTTGGGGTATTACACCAATGCTCTTGAAAGAGGTCTTAGTCTGCTTATCCTTTTGGCAAGCAGTATAGATACCCTCCTTGGAGCTTTTCATTTTGGGACCATTCCTAATAAGCTCATCACTGAAGAGCTGAACAATAGTCTTATAATTCAAATATGCTAGTCTCTTGTGTCACTCGACATAATATAAAACTTTCTCATCTACAACTAGGCATATAGGGGAACTATTATCTAAGCAAGAAAAATTTAAGCAATAAACATTTCCACTCCTAGTGCCTATTAAGATGACGCTTTGATCACTTAACCTTTTGATGTGGCACTTATCCTTGTGGAAGGAAATGTCATAATCAAGATCACTTAGTTGGCTTATGCTTATGAAGTTGTGTTGCAACCCCTCCACAAAAATCACCTTTGTGATGGTGATTATGCCATTTGAGATATTACAATAGCCTCTGGTTATCCCCTTGTCTGAGCCTCCAAAAATGAGCTTGGGTCCATTCTTTACTGGAGTGTACTACTTCAATAGCTCCTTTGTTCCAGTCATGTGCCTGGAAAATCCACTGTCCAAGCACCATTTAGGGTATTTGGTACTTGAACTAATCTGAAAAGAATGCAAGTAACCTTACCTTAGGACCCCAATTTCTATTGGGTCCTATGTTCACATTAGACTTGAAATAACCATGCCTTCCTGCAGAATTCCTGACAGGTTGGCAACCTTTGAACACTAAGGGATTGTGTCAGCAATCTACAGCATAGTGACCCACTTTGCCACAACAACAGCACTAATAGATATTATATTTCCTTTTCTATTTGGGACCAGCATTTGGTGGCACTGCTTCCTGAATAGTGGGGAGATATGCTTCTCTATACTTCTGCCTTCTATCAGCAGCAATTTGACTGAAGGACAGTCTTTCAGCTGGCTTTGTTGGTCTTCTCTGAGAACCTCCACCTGTATGTCACTTTTCAGCTAATATGCATCTGATAGCATCTGAGATTGTCATTCATGCCCTGCTAGAAGACTCACCTTGAGTCACAAATTTTGCTTGATTATTTAGATTTTTAGCAGCAGCAATATCTTTGAGTTTTGGGGCTGAGGCACCAAAAATAAATGGTCCAGGATGAGCCATTTGGATTTCCTCATGGGCGGCCTTAAAGGCTTTCACATGGCTGTACCTTCCACCATGGCTGGGGCCACATTGGTCCATACTAGTGGATCTGTCATTCTCCCAGGGACCATAACAACTTTCATGGTCATACCTATTAGAAGGCAACAACACTCTTTGAAAATAAATTTGAGGCAGTGAGGCTAGAGTCACAACTGGTGCCTTCCCTTTTCCATTTTCTCTTGTATTGGAAGTTCTAGCAGGTACCTTAAATCCCAACCCTTTCTTACCAGCTTTGGTAAGGTGGGTACCAATTAAGGGCAACACAGTGCTTGGCTTAGAAAACTTTATCACCAACAATTTCTCATTAAAGAGATCTTTTTCAAGTTTCTGGATAAGTTTCCCATTTGACACTCTTACCACCGACTCACTGTGAATGATCTCCTTGAGCTGGCCTACATGTGTACCCATGTCAGTGAGGGCTTTTTCTTGGTCTTCACACTTGCTTTTAAGACTAATAAGCACTTTTGTCTGCCTATTGGCAAGTAGCTTGCATTTCTTGAAATCCTCAAGAAGTTCTCCATACTTGGAAATTATGGAGTTTACATCATCCTCAGAGTCTGAATCCCCTTCATCTCTTAATGATTGAGCTTCAGAGATTGAGTCAGCCTCATGACTAGAAATAAAAGATTGTGGTTTAGCATGTACCTGAGTCTGAGCAAGTAGATCCTGGCTGCTTTCTTCATATGTCATTGCCATCAATCCATGGCACTGAGCATCTTCTTCATCATCTTCATCCACCTCTGAGTCACCATCTGAGTGTGATAGAGGGGCCCTGATCCCTATTCTAGCAGCAAGGAACTCTTCAGGTTCCTCTTCATCAATAGTAATAAGCCCAATGTAGGCTTCATCTTCTTCACTGTCTGACTCAGAGGAAGAGTCAGACTAGGTCTTCTCCTTCTTGGCCACTAGGGACTTCTCTTTCTTCTTTCTCTTATGGTGCTTCTTCACACTTTCTTCTTTCCTCTTTACTAGGCAGTTAGCAATTACATGCCCAGGTTTGCTGCAGCAAAAACAAATAATGTTAGAGGAAGATTGTTTATTAGAGTTAGGAGCATACCTGTCCTCCTTAGAGGATTTCCTTCTGTGCTAAGAGGAGGAAGAAGGCATTCCATTCTTCCAATGCCCCTTCTTCATGAATTTCTGAAACTTCCTGAATAAGGTAGTAAGGTCCTCATCAGATGTATGGCTGTTAGATGAGATGGACCTGGAGCTCTTAGATTCTGACATAGCAGTTCTCCTCACTAGAGAGATCTTCCTTCTGCTCCTGGTTGAAGCATCAGCTTTGAAAGCCACAGATTTCTCCTTGCTATATGACTTGCTGGTCTTCTCTTCTTCTTCCTTCCTTGCAGTAAGCTGCATCTCATAGGACAGTAGCTTTCCAAATAGGGTTGGAGGAGGTGTGTTTGCTAGCCTGCCCATCTCCCTGATGTCACAGATCTTTGTGTCCCAATGCTTGGTGAGGGACCTGAGAAATTGGTCATTCAGCTCATAGGTGTTGAAGATCCTTCCATATTTTCTCAGTTCATTGACATTTCTGAAAAATCTCTCAAAACTTTCAGCAATGCCCTCAGACTTTCCCGGTCTGAAGGACTCATACTCCTTATTGAGCATGGATTTTCTGTCATCCCTCACAACTTCTGAGCCCTCCATGAACACCACTAAGGTCCCACATCTCCTTGGAGGTCTCGCTGTGCACCAAATTCTGGAATGTTGAATCATCTACTGCAGTGGCAATAATATTTTGAACTCTCTTGTCCATAGAAGCAAGAAGGAGCTCATCCTTGTTCATTTCTTCATATGATTTAGGTGTCTGGATATTGGCATCCAGAACAGAGATCTTCATGGGGATGAAGGATCCCTCTTGGACTGTGATGTAGATCCTAGGGTCAGCAGCTTCCATAAATAGCCTGACCCTTTCCTTCCAGAGCCCAAACCATTCCTTTCTACAGATTAGTAAATTCATAGATCCTAATTCCTTGTAGTTTACACCAGAGCCCATTACTTATCTTTTAGCTAACCTTGGAGCTATACACAGATTGTTAAATCCTTTTTGAGTAACATCCCTTTGATAACACTTGAAAGTTATTTAACTTTAGGTTAGCTAATTGCCAAGAGGGGGGTTGAATAGGTCTATGAGTTTTTAATAAACCTTTTGTTGATTTTCAACTTGTTCTATCTAGAGCCTGTCCTTAAATCCTGCAATCACAAGGAAAAACAAGCACACACAGCAAACACTAGGATTTATAGTGGTTCCCCAATTGGGTACATCCACTTTCCATCTCCACCTATCCGACTTATTTGTTGGACTCGGCAAAAACTCCTCCACTTATGCTCCTCAGAGCTTAGACCTCAGGCCCTCAGCCTTACACGCTGATTCTTCTCAGAATCCAACTCAGCACCACAAGGGTTCCTACCTCAGAGCTCTACAAAACTCTTACAACACAGTGATCCACTAATCACCTACCTCAGCCTTTTTTCTATGGCCTACACTCAGTCACTTTAGCCCTATAGCTTCAGGCACACAGCCCTACTCTCAGTTTGTTGTAGAACTCCTACAACTCAGTACACATCAGGTACCTATAGCTCAGCCTCCTCCAAGGCATATAATCTTAGTGTCAAACTTGTCACCTACAGCTCAGTGACTCTTCAGTCACGTACCTCCCCCTACACTCAGTCTAGGAGGACAGTCCTAGCTCTGATCCACACTCGGATCCTACCTCAGAGAGAAGCACTCTCATACCTTAGGCACTTAACCCTTATAGCTCAGATCCTCACTTGGATCCTTCCTCAGTGCCCCAATAGGGCACATAACTCAGTGATAAATTTGTTACATTCTTCAGACACAAAGTGCCCTACACTCAGATTCAGGAAACCCAAATCCTAATGAAAATAAAATAAGATGTTGAAGAAAATAGAATAACTTACTCAAAGAGGTATATCTGAGACAACCTTGTTGGACTGAGCAGATATCAGTCCAACTCACTTGCTGTAGAAGGAATCAGCCTTCTTCTACAACTATCACTTTTTACTGTTGTACAGATGAGCAACTTCCACCTTGCTGATGAGATTAATCAGCTAAACTGTTCTGTTGAGAACAAACTTGATGAGCTTTGAAGTGCTTTAGCTAACCTTCTTTTCCTTTAGGATTTCTTGGCTGGACTTTAGCTTTCAAGCTTGATGGAAGATCGTCCAGCCGCATCTTTTCAATTTTCTTTGAATTCGTTTAATTCGTTAACACAAATCCCATTTTTGTTTCTACATTTATATGCATTGATTTGAATCAACGACACCATAGTATGTGGGCCCACCAAGGATTGGTGAGCGCCAACTCCATCAGAAAGGGACAAAACATCTTTTGGTGCTATAGCAGCTGTCTCGTAAAGGCTTCCTACAATTTTGACTTTGATGGCGTCAGTAGTGGTCATCAACATCTGAACACAGAAAATCTTTCAGAATCGCATCAAGCATTGAGTGATGTTGAGACACTCAACGCCATCAGCCTTGGCTCTCAGCACTTCTAGACTTAGCAATTTTCATGGCTTTGTCACAGCGATTTTGTCTCAGCATTTTCAGCGGTTTTTCATTATCAGCTGAGACAAGCCATTGTCTCAGCACTTTCTTCTTGTCTGCTGTCTCAACGGTTTTTTGCACTTAACTATCTCAGCGGTTTTGTCTCAGTGGTCTCAGCACTTTTTCATTATCTGCTGATACAAGCCATTGTTTCAGCGCTTTCTTCTTATCTGTTGTGTTGGATCCCTAGTTTGAATTGGGCTAGGTTCACTAATTAGGATGATTGACCCAATATGTATAGTCATGGTTATGTCTATGTCCTAGAGTCTAGTTTATTTCCTTAGAGTTAACATTACTTGGACCAGCCAACAGATGACAGCAGAAGACTCAAGACTTAGAGAAAAATTAGCTCAGGAAAGGGAGTTTGATGTTAATTGAACTCAGCTCGACGAAAGTCGTGCTCAGCTCGACGAACTCAGAGTAAATTCTCTGAGTTGAGCTCGATGATATTCAAGCTCAGTTCGACGATTTCAGGAAGTTCAACTTCAACATTCTAATTCCAGAATCCTCTCACTAAACTCCAGTCGATGAATTTATGTTATCAGCTCGACGAACTTAGAGCACAGAATTGGCAAGTTTTATCAGAAAATAGTTAGTTGTTCTCAGGTCGACGAACTTAGTTCTCAGCTCGCCGAACAAGGATTCCCAGGTCGACAAACAAGATTTCTCAGCTCAACGAACTCTGGAGTCCGATCGGCGAAATCTGTTCTTTGCTCGACGAATTCTGTGCAGATCAAGACTTGGATTTTTCCTTCTTTTGTTCTTACTCTATTGCAGTAATTCTTGAATAATCAATGTTTAATATTCTCTGAATATAACCGTTAGGAGCAGCTTTGATTATGGTATTCATCAGGATTATTGCTTGTCGCTTTTAAATAAGACAGTTGGGGAAATCCAATAATGCAGATATTCTATCCAGCTGTATTACATTCTCCAGGCCGTCAGTAATTAATGCCAAAGGAATTCAAAAATTCAATGGAGAAAATTCGACTGATCATATAAAAGAGATTTTCTCTTTTTTCAATATATAGACTGTAACGGCCTCCCCAGCACCACGCTCGCAAGGACGGCCGCTGTCACCCCCAGCGCCATGCTCTAAAGGGTTCAGCCTAACCAGGTCTGCTGACCATGCACCCCAACCCCTCTCCATCCACAGGCGGGTTGTTGAGGCCGGGGATCGAACCCGAGACCTCCTTCATAAGGAGTTTTCAAACCACTCCTTATCACCAACTGAGCTGATAGGGCATGGACCACCCACACCACAGTTGTGCTATCACTGCCATCAACTAGGGCACATTCAGAGTAATTTTCGTATGAGGAATGGGGCCACACCTGCAGCACAGGGTGGCCCACCAGCTCACCAGATGGGAGGTCGTGGACGTGGTCGCGGACGCAGATTTCAGGGCGGTGAACATAGGCAAGATGGGGAGCAGGTCTACGCTATGGAATTAGCGCAGCCTCGGAACCCGAACAGGGTTATTGCAGGTATGAGAGTAATTTTAGTTTTGAATTTATTCCCTGCTCATTTTAGTATTGGTAGAATAATTACACAACCTAGGTTAGAAAACTTTAGACCTAAGTTATTTTTCCTTTAACTAATTTAGGAATAGTGATGGCGTGCGGCAAACCTGCCCGTACACTGTTCGACACGGGGGCATCACACAACTTTTTGTCGGAGGATTTCATCAAGGATCTCGGCCAGATTCAATATTATACGAGAGATGCCAGGAGGGTGCGTCTCCCCAATGGGATGGAGATCCAGTCCACAGAGAAGTGCCTCCTGACGGTTACCATAGACTGGTTAATACTCGAGGCCCCGACGACGATCCTGAGAATGCCGGACTTCGACCTTGTCTTGGGCATGACATGGCTTATCTGGAACCATGCCCAGATTGACTGCTCGGCGAGGGGGGTCGTGCTGAGACACGACGAAACTTATGCGACATTCGAAGGTACTACTCCGGTTTCTCGCCGCCTCCTTTCATCTATTCAGGCCGTCAAGGCCCACATGCAGGGAGACGAGGTATATCATGTGCTGTTCGAGATGACTGAGGAGAATGACCCGATTGTTAGCATTCCGGTGGTCTGTGACTACGTTGATGTATTTCCAGATAAGCTGTCAGGACTGCCTCCGCAGAGGGAGAAGGACTTTCAGATTCAGTTGGTTCCAAGGGCTAAGCCGGTATCCAAGGCCCCTTATCGGATGGCCCCAAGGGAGCTGGAAGAATTTCGGACACAGTTGCAGGAGTTGGTGGAAGCAGGATTCGTGAGACCAAGTTCCTCGCCATGGGGAGCTCCGGTCCTATTCATGAAGAATAAGGATGGAACTCTTCGCCTGTGCATCGACTATCGAGCACTAAACAGGCTGACCGTCCGAAATACCTATCCGCTCCCAAGGATAGACGAGTTGTTCAATCAGCTGGAGGGAGCTCATTATTTCTCGAAGCTGGACTTGAGGTCAGGCTACTACCAGCTACGGATCTAGGAGGAGGGTATTCCAAAGATGGCCTTTAGTAGCAGATATGGACTGTATGAGCTCATCGTGATGCCCTTCAGGCTCACGAATGCTCCATCAGCGGTTATGAGCCTCATGAACCGGGTCTTCGAGACTTATTTGGATGTGTTTGTCATAGTATTCATAGACGACATCCTTATCTACTCTAGGACAGAGGAGGACCATGCACAGCACCTTGCACTGACTTTGGAGAGATTGCAGGAGCATCGCCTCTATGTAAAGTTCAGCAAGTGTTAGTTCTGGTTGAAGGAGATGGCTTTCCTGGGCCACATTATCAGCGAGCTGGGTTAGCGGTGGACCCTGCAAAGGTACAGGCAGTCATGGATTGGCCAACACTGAAGATGGCCACGGACGTGCCGAGTTTCCTGGGGCTTGCCGGTTATTACTGGAAATTTGTGGAGGGGTTTTCTCAGATCGCCCTTCCACTCACTTCGTTGACGAAGAAGGACGTGCCCTTTGTATGGATGCCACCGTGTGAGGCAGCCTTCCTGGAGTTGAAGAACCGACTCATCTCAGCCCCTATTCTGGCCCTTCCATCTGGGAAGGAAGGATTCCAGGTGTATACCGACGCATCATATCAGGGGATGGGAGCGGTGCTAATGCAGAACGGACACGTCATAGCATATGCCTCCTGCCAGTTGAAGACCCATGAGAAGAACTATCCAGTGCACGACCTGGAGATGGGAGTAGTTGTATTCGCATTGAAGATATAGCGACACTACCTCTACGGAGTCCACTGTGATATATACTCAAATCATAAGAACCTTAAGTACGTGGACACACAGAAGGAACTGAATATCAGGCAGAGGCGGTCGGTGGAGTTTCTATCTGACTATCAGTACGAGATGCACTACCACCCGGGAAAGGAGAATGTGGTAGCTGATGCACTGAGTAGGAGAGCTGCCATAGCGGGAGCAGAGCCTCAGCTGATGTCTATGGAACTGCTGTAGAGACTAGAGGACATGCACATTACTCTAGTGTCGTCTGACGACCCTGAGCTCTATGAGGAGTACTTGGCCGCGATGGGCGTCACCGATGACATCAGAGACCGAGCCAGAGAGGGAGAGAGGCAGGATGCCAAGTTAGAGCCCATCTTCCAAGCCATAGAGGCAGGCACTACAGGAGACTACACACTGATGGATGGTTTGGTGTGCTTTAGAGTACGGGTGTATATACCGGAGGGAGGTCAGATCTGGGAGGACATTATGACGGAGGCGCACTGCAACCGGTATTATGCGCACATGGGGATCACAAAGATGACGGCTGATTTGAAGAAGACTATGTTCTGGCCAGGCATGAAGAAGGATGTCACATACTTCACGAACCATTGTGAGACATGTCAGCTAGTGAATGCGGAGTACAGGAACCCTGTAGGACTATTGCAGCCACTCCCGGTGCTGGAGTGGAAGTTTGATGACGTAGCCATGGACTTCATACATGGGCTTCCCCGATCTCGGACAGGGAACGACTCGATCTGGGTGATCGTTGATCGGTTGATGAAGGTGGCTCGATTTATACCGATCAGGAAGGACGATTCAGAGGGAGTACTGGTGCGGAAGTTTGTGGAGCAGTTCATTCGCTACCATGGAGTGCCCAGGTCAATAATGTCAGATCATGATGGACGGTTTACATCCAGGGAGTGGCGGTCAGTTCAAGCATACCTGGGCACCCAACTAACCTTTAGCACAGCCTTCCACCCTCAGACGGACGGGCAGACAGAGCACACAAATCGGACATTGGAAGACCTGCTACGTCTGTGCATTCTAGACCGAGGAGATCCATAGGAGAAGATGCTGCCACTGGTAGAGTTCTCTTACAATAACAGTCATCAGGCCAGTATAGGTATGGCCCCCTATGAGGCTCTATATGGACGGAGGTGCAGGACTCCCCTGTCATGGATACAGGATGAGGATCCAAAGGTCATGGGCTCAGAATTTGTGGAGGACACTGAGGCCCAAGTCAGACTGATACTGGGCCGGATGTTGGAGGCACAGAGCAGACAGGCCAAATATTATGACGCACGGCATCGACAGGTGGTGTTTCAGGTAGGAGACAGAGTGTTTTTGAATATACGGCCGATGCACGGAGTCTCTCGAGTTCGTGGGTGGAGGAAGAAGCTCAGCCCGAGATACATGGGGCCCTACAGGATCCTGGAGCGGATCGGCCCCTTAGCATATAGGCTGGAGCTGCCGCCAGAGCTGGAAGGCCTGCACGATGTTTTCCATGTCTCCTCCCTCAGGAGGGCCCTATTACGTCCAGAGCAGAAGATAGACACCATGGATGGGCCAGTAGCATCTGACCGTTTAGTGCACATGGAGCCCGTCCGGATTGATGACACGGGTATGCGGGTCTTACGCCGCAAGAAGGTCCCACTGGTCAAGGTTCTTTGGAGAAATCACGGCCAGGAGGAGCACACTTGGGAGCCCCAGGACTTGATGCAGCAGCGGTACCCGGAACTCTTCAGTCAGGTATTACTCCCAGCCTTTCGGGATGTTACAATTTTTCTTGCATACTTGAAATCCCGTAGGCCTAACTAGAATTTCGAGGACGAAATTTTTTGTCATATATTGGGATTTGTAACATCCCATTTCCGACTAGACCTCCAAGAGTGGTTTCGGTCATGTCAAAACCCTAGGAAGCCCAAGTGACCAAATGAAGAAGGCCAAGGTGAAAATCACCTTGGTCTGCCTATAGCTCAGCCTTATATCAGCAAGGGGAGGTCTGAACCGTCAGATCCTATAGGAAGAAATAAACAGCCACACAAATTCCCTGAAAACAACTCTTCCGGGTCTGACACGCCCGTGTCGGCCCAGACACGCCTTTGTCGTCAAGCGTGTTGTTAGCTCAACGATCATCGAGCTCATTTCATCGAACAGAGTGGATCACGCCCACCCGACACGCCCGTGTCGGATGATACACACCGTGTCACCAGGCGTGTCCTCAGCTCGACAATCATCGAGTTCATTTCGTAGAACAAGGGGGAACACGCCCCCGACACGCCCGTATCGCCAGGCATGTCGTCAGCCTGACGATCGTCGAGCTCAGATCGATGATAGTCGAGTTCACTTCATAGAACAGGGGGAACATGCCCCCGACACGCCCGTGTCGCCAGGTGTGTCGTCAGCCCGACAATCATCGAGCTCATTTCGTCGAGCTCATTTCGTCGAGCTCAGCTCGACGATCGTCGAGTTTAGTTCGTAGAATAGGGGGAACACGCCCACGACACGCCCGTGACGCCAGGCGTGTCATCAGCGCGACGATCATCGAGCTCATTTCGTCGAGCTCAGATCGACGGTCGTCGAGTTCATTTTGTAGAACAGGGGGTAACACGCCCCAGACACGCCCGCGTCGCCAGGCGTGTCGTCAGCCCGATGATCGTCGAGCTCATTTCATCGAGCTCAGCTCGACGATCGTCGATCTCATTTCGTCAAACAGGAGGGAACACGCCCACCCGACACGCCTGTGTCGGATGATACACGCCCGTATCACAGCCGTGTCATCCGTGTCACCAGGCGTGACATGGCGGTTCCGGGCAGAATCGCCGTGAGTAGGAGAGAGAAATGATGAAAGAGAGGGAAGGAAACGGTTCGCCAAAAGCCACATTTAATGGCTGAATTCAATTTCCCAGGGAAGGGGAGAAGTTTCCAGCCGTTTCCCCTGGCCGTCACACCTGATTCAGCCCCCCTCCTCCATGGCCGAGCCTAGCCATTAATGGCTTTCAAGGATATTGATGATTCAGCCCCCCTCCTCCATGGCTGAGCCAAGCCATTAATGGCTTTGAAGGACATTGATGATCCAACCCCTCCTCTCCCAATCTGAGGCTTTAAACACCACTAGTGGGTTGAGAGAAGCCTTTCCCAATCCTTACCTGAAGAACCCGAACCTCCCCACCTTGCAGTTGTAGAAACCGAGCGACGCAACTTTCAGAAATGGCTTCCCGACGATCTTCCCGACTTCCGGCCGCCGGCAAGGTCCAATTCTTCTCCTCTCTATACATGCTAGATCTAGACTTATTTAGGTAGACAAATCGGGCTCAATTGAGCCTGATTAGGAGCTTGTATTTCAGATTTTTCATGGAAAAATGGAGGTGTGAGTTTGTCGGAAACCGCCGCCTCCGTCGGCATGGTCGCCGCCAAACGCTGGCCACCACCTCAACAGAGGTGGTGGTGGTGGTGGCCGGCCAGGGAGGTGGTCGGGGTGGCCAGAAAGTTGGCTGGAAGAGGCTGCAGCTCGGGCCAATCTCGGCCCTTAGCTGGAGGTTGAGGATGAGCGAATGTCGTCCGTCGTGATCAAGTATTTTAATAATATTAATTGATTTCCTGAAAATTATTAGCAGTATATGGGTTTAATTATTAAAAATACTTAACGGCCTCTACTGCAAAAGTGTTCAACATGAACAATGTAGCCTTTGCTGTCTAGTGTAATTTAAAATTGATTTCACTCAATTTGGAGTCTTAGTTAGACCACAGCACTCATTTTGGTGCAACCTATACATAGGCATGATCAGACATTTGAATTAGTGCCCACTCCAAACCATACATCCAAATAATCTGAAATTTGGGGGATGTGCTATTCTTAACTAAACATATCCAAAAATCAGAATTTTTGGAAAATATTTCTATAGTTTTTAGAAATATTTAATAAACCATGTATAAATTAGTTAGGTGTCATAAACACCTCAAAATCCCCCCAAATTTTAGTGGGTGGTCTTAGAGAGCATGTTAGGGCTCTGATAAAATTTCATCTCCTTTGGAGATGTTTTGATTAGGTTTTATCCAACCCCAGTTTGACCCTTATAGGGTTAATTAGGTCAAAGCACCCCCTTTGGCTTTTGAGTGGTCAAATCACCTCCACAGAGGATGATATTTTGGCTACTGACATTAT
Source organism: Platanthera guangdongensis (assembly GCA_039583875.1). NCBI lineage: Eukaryota > Viridiplantae > Streptophyta > Magnoliopsida > Asparagales > Orchidaceae > Platanthera > Platanthera guangdongensis. The sequence continues at coordinate 65,179,022 of CM077158.1, forward strand.
ATGGCATGTAACACCCTCCAATGGAATTTGGGGTGGTTAAGAGCAGGGTAACCCTAGAACCCTAGGAAAGGTCCCTTGATGGGGATTTTTAGGGTTTGAAGGTCATGGGGGCAAATGACCTTGGAATGGCTTGAAAATTGGGGGCGAGGACCATAGGGTTAGTATAGTCCTCTGGTTAAAATTTTAGGGAATTTGGAAGTCTTATACCCCCTCAAAACCCTAACCCTAGTTTATGGCACCAAACCTAATTTGGATAATTAGGCTATCAAATCACTTTAAAATCACTTGAAATTTGGGCAGGGTAGTTCTCTGGTAGAAATATTCCTAAATTAAGTTTGGTGGAATTTTTGGGCTAATAAAATCAGTACTTCCTTTACAACCCTATATGTGCCCTTAAAGATTACTATGATGATTGTGAAGTTTATGTTTATTGAAAAATTGTGAAAACTTGGAATAGGACTTCTTATATCATGATAGAGCCCTCTGTATTTTTGTTTAAATTTTTAGATGTTTGTTTCAAGTACTTGCTTCATAAAATTATGATTAGTGGTTTCCGATCAAATATAGGAACAGAGCCCCAATATTGTCAAGAAATTATGAAATTAGGTCAGAGAGTGTTTTTGACCATTATTATTGTCCTGTAATTTTTCCATGATTTTTAGATGAATAAAACCAGTACTTACTTCACAAGTCTGTAAATTTGGAAGTTTACATTTAATTAGATTTAGAACCCTTCATATGTGAGGAAAATTGTAAAACTTGGTTACTGTGAATTTTAGATTATTATCAGACTTCTAGAATTTTCTTATAATTATTTGATGAGTATTTACAGTACTTGCTTCATTAATCAATGATGATGGAATTAATGGTTATAAATTAAATTAGGGGCTACTATTCACTGTAAAAATTATGAGACTACTCCTAGGGCGTTTTTAGGCCATGATAGTCCTACTGGAGTTTTATTATAATTTTTAGAACAATATAGCTGGCCTTTTTATCATTAGATGCTATTATTAACCTTAAGATCTAAATTATGAAAGGTAGGTCTAATCACCTCTGAAAATTCTCAAACCTTGGATTAACTGTTTAAATATTACTTAGTATTCATCATAATTTTGTGGTGATTTGTTTCTGAACTTAGAGAGAACTTCATGTTCAAAGTAGGGCATTTGGATTCTAGGGTTAATTAAATTAAATACCCACATAGTTAGGAAAATTATGAGACTCTAGATTTAGTCTTAATAGGTCATGGTAGACTCCCAGTAATTGTTAGGGATCTATTGGGAGAGTAATTAGGGTACCCCCTAATGGGAACACCATGTAGCTTAACATGGTTTGCAAATAGTGGATAGGTCGGAAATAGGTTAACTCGGAGAGCTCAAACACACTTAGGGGAGCCACACCGAAACAAAAGAGAGGTTTGGTCACGGGTAGGAATCAATAATATTAAGTGCCTTGCAAAAGGGAACTTTGGGCGTAATCCCATCATAGTTCCTAGTGCCTTCGAGAGCCCTTCACGGGGAATACCTTGGACAGTCCTAGGCTAACGTAAACCTTAGGAATAATTTGGGTAAGAGTAACCCTAATAATAGTTTCACCTTACACTCACACTTGTACATGTAGGGAGATGAATTGGTAGTGAAAGGATAGCGTAGGCCCGTGGCCTAAGGGCTTACTGGTAGAGTTAAATGGACTCGGTATTGATTTGGAAGTCCGGGGAGCTGGATGCTCGGGGACTTGGAAAAAGAAAAAAGAGACTTGATTAGTCCAGGGAGCCGTGGGCTCGGGAATATGGTGAACTAGTAGGCTTGGTAGTCTAAAGAGCTAGAGGCTCGGTACTATTATTAGATACAAATTATCATGGTTGCATGTGCATAACAGTGGTGGGTCCTCGGTATTGGACGATCGATTACACCGTCGTCGGTACGTTGACTCGGGGAGACTAGCTGATTTGCTAGGAATAGTACAAAAACGTACGTGAGGGGCTAGACGGGGTAGTGTGATTACCAGTCTAGGAGTGGAGAGGCCCAACCCACTCTCTCTGTTGGCCACGACGAGAGGCTCCTAAGAGTTTAACTAACTCCAAAAAGGGGAACTAAAGGTCTGTGCACATATAGTCGTGTGTGTGAGTTGCACTTGCATGTGCATACCATAGCATACTTGTATGTCATAGCATAATCATTTCATTTAACCCCTGACACCTAACGTATAAAATGGTATGGGATGTTTTATACGATAGGCCCCACAAAACGATCCCTTGGTCTATAGGGGTAATCCCTATAAATCAACGGTTATATTTCTCGTTGCACTTACTTACTTTTCTTACTGCTTTTACTTACTTGCTACTTCTTACTGTTTACTTTTGTTACATACCTTTTTACTCATGTTTAATTATTGTGATACCCCTGGCATACGCTATTATTTTATTCCTTAGGGTAGATGTCACATGCTTGATTACGCCCTACTTTTGGTCCTCCTTTTCACTCCTTTCCACCCATTGCCTAGGAGCCACGGGTAGAGGGGTGGGGGATTATTGACTGAGTATAGTTTGACTGATGGTCGTTTGACCAACATATTTTAGGTGCCACGGATGGGAGACAGGGAACAGCCCCAGGAGACGCAACACCACCAGGGTACGGTGTAGATGGAGATGGGCCAGTGTAGCTTGGGTGAACAGGAATCCGGATCCGTGAGTGGAGCCGAGTATTACTAGTTTTTACTTTTATGAGTGGATTGTAGTGAGTTATCATGTACCGGGCTTAAGCCCGTGTTCACTTTCTGGTGTGGACTATTTATTTGTCATGTTATTTCCTCCTTTATTCTATTGTGGACTTGAATGCTTACATTTTCATTCATTATGCATTCTGTCGATGGTGATCGATTTGGCCAGCAGGATTGGCGTTTTGTAGTGATGACCTTCCCGAGTGCGAAGGTGTCACCGCAAAGCGGCGGTTCTGAGCCTTAGACCCCTGTGTTTTAAAAGAAAAACGTGGGTCTTACATAGACAGTCCAGACCAGAAAGAGAATACAAGGCACACAAAGAAGATCAACAGAATTACATTCTAATCATTCTCTGTGCAGAAAATAATCTGGTCTTCACCTTGACATTGCTGAAGAAGAAGAAGAACATTCATTCCAACTCAAGAGTCTTCTTCAATCTTCACTCCAGGATTCTTTAAGGACAACAAACCACTATCAGTCAAGAAGTTCCTGGATCTTTTCAAATCAAGGCTAAAGATAGAAGACCTACACCCTGAAGCAAAGCTCCAATCTTCCTGAACAACTCAATATCTCATGGGGAGCTTTCACAACATCAAGATCCACTTGTCCTCTCAGCTATTTTGAGAAAGAGAAGACTCCATAAATCTCTCACCCCCCTCACTGTACAAAGGGTTCTTTAACTCCCTTCAAAATTTATTCCTTGGTTGCAAGTCTCCAGATCAAAAGACTTGGGTTAATTTTTGAGCACATGATGAAAAGCTCATTGTTGGCAGTCACCTGATCAAAACCTGTTAGTGGATTCCTACAAGGGTGGTAGAAGAGTGGATGTACCCAGGTTGGGGAACCACTATAAAAGTTCTTGTGTTGTCTGGTTGCCCTCTTTCTTTTTGTTCTTGCTGTGCCTGTGTTAGTTTTATTTTGTTGTGGCTGTGTTAGATTAATCTTAGGTTGCCCTTTTTGATTTATGTTAATATTAGTACCTATTATTTGCTTTACTCTGAAAATCTTATAAATAGCAAAATGTTATCTGGATACTCTATTCACCCCCCCCCCACCCCTCTAGAGTATATCAGGTCTAACCCTCACTTTCAATTGGTATCATGTTGGAACACCCTATTACTAATTTGGGTCAGGATCACTATGTCTCTAGGAAACCAGTTTTTGACCTCCTGTATAGATCTAAAGGTCAATTAGAATTGAGTGTAAGGGTTAGAAGTCTAAGTTTGGAAGCTGCCCTCAAGACCAAGACTTTTTCAGTTTGAGACTAAGTCATATCGTCGAGCTCAGCACGACGATTCGTCGAACTCCGATCGACGATCGTCTAGCTCAACTTTGACAGATCATCGAACTCCATTTGAGGATCACTGAGCTCAACTTCAACAAATCGTCGAACTCCATTCGACGATCTACGAACTCAGTTCGACGATCTTGACTCAGCATTGGATCTCTATCTCTGAGCTCAATTCGATGATCTTTGAGCTCAGATCGACGATATTGTGTTGTTGTATAAATCCATATCGCCGATCTCAGTTCGACGATAGCAGAGCTCAGTTCGACGTTTTCTGATGACTTCAAGGATTTTTCAAGATTCAAACTCAGATCAGTTAAGGAGTTATTCTGCAATTAATTCAGAAGATTTTCTAGTCATTTTCATTTATTTCTGGACCAAGTTTCAAGGGATTTTCAAGAAATATTTCTGTGGACTTTCCTCCAGAAGACATTTTGGAATTAAGGATGCAATTAATGCAGGCCAACAGCTATTCTTGACAGAGGATGTTTCTTCTATTCAGTACCAGAGAATAAAAGACAAGATTTTTTGAATCTCTCTAAGACATCAATAATCCTCAGAACACAGACAAGAAGAACAAGAAAAATATATTCTCTGTCTCAAAGAATTCTCTGAAGAACACACATCCAAGGAGATCAAACTTTCTGAAATCTTCTGATCACTCTTGTCTCAAGTGTTCAAGGCCAACATCTTTCAAGACTCCAGACACCTAACATTTCAGTTGTTGCTGAAATCATCTTTTGCTGGAGATCAACTTTTGAAGGTCTATCACCCTACAACAAAGCTTCTTTTCCTGAACATCTCAAGGACTCAGGGGGAGCTTTGACACCATCAAATCCACATAGTCTTCTCAGCTGCTTTGAGAAAGAGAAGACTTCCATCATTCTCTCACCCCCATCTCTGTAAAGGGTTTCTCAAACTCCCTTAAAAAGTTTGAGCTTGGTTTTTGAGCATCTTGTCAAAAGCTCATTGGTGGCAAGACACATGATCAAAAAATCTGATTTGGTTTTTGAGCACCTTATCAAAAACTCATTGGTGCCCAGGACACCTGATCAACTCATCCTGCAGTGGATTCCTACCTAGGGTGATAGAAGAGTGGATGTACCCAAGTTTAGGGGAACCACTATATTTCCTTGTGTCATCTGGATTGCTTGTCTTTATTTTTGTTTCTGGCTGTGATTGTTTTATGATTATTTTGTGATTAGTTTAGTTCTGTGATTAGATTTAATAATTGCTTCCCTGCTCACTCAGATTACAACAATTGTTGTAAAAAGTTTTCAAGCACCATATACTCTATTCACCCCCCCCCCCCCCCCCCCCCGCCGCCTCTAGAGTATATTAGATCTAGCTGCACTTTCAATTGGTATCAGAGCTAGGTTGGTTAAACAAACCACACCTTGGTGGTTGCACAGGCTAACACCTGAACCCAAAGATTCCTAGTTAGATCTGTTTTTTTTAGTTTATTATTAGATTTTGTTTTCACAAATCATGGCCCAAAACAAAAATTATGCTAGCACCAGACCTCCAGTGTGCAATCTATCCAAGTTTGCACTTTGGAAAGCAAGGATCAGATTATACATGAATTCTATTGACGAGGATATCTTCAACTCTATTTTGACAGTTTGTCCAAGACCTCCAAAGAACTCAAGTACAAATGTTGTTCCACATCCATCAGGAACAGATGCTGACATCAAGAAATGGAAGGTAGCTGATGCCAAGGCTATGAACATCTTAGCCCAGACCATGTCTGATGACATCTTTCAAAAGGTGGCTGAATGCAATTCAGCAAAGGAAATCTGGGATAAACTCTCTGAAATAGTCTCAGGCTCAGCTGATAAGAGAAAGGATAGGAGATCCCACCTCATATCTCAATATGAGAATTTCAAGAAGGGAGAAACTGAGTCAGTGGGAGATATGTACAACAGGCTCAGTCTAATAGTCAGTGAACTCAGGACATTGGATAAACAGATCTCACTAACTGAACTAAATGACAAAATTCTAATGTGCTTCCCTAGCACTTGGGATTCAAGAATCTGGCCAATCAAGGATGCTAGAAGCTTGAATGAGATCACCATAGAAGCTCTATTAGGTAAGCTCAAATCTTATGAGCTACTCATCAAGAATAGAGAAGAAGAACAGAAGGCTGCCTCACCAGCAACAAGAAAAGAGAAAATAATAGCCTTCAAGGCAACTGAAGATCAGCCTGAAGACAAAGTCACAGGCAATGATGAACTGCTCAGTCTGTTGGCCAAAAGATTTTACAAGATGGCCAGAAAGGATTTCAGAAGGAGATCACACAAGTAGCATGATAAGCCAAGGTATGATAAGTCAATTAATAATAAAGAAATTGTTTGCTTTGGTTGCAGGAAACCAGGGCACATTATTCCTGACTGTCCAGAAAATAAAAACAAGGACAGAAGGGACAAGAAAGAAAGAATAAATGAGAAAGACTCCAAGAGGAATTGCAATGGCAGACCCTCCTCAAGCAAAAACAAACACACAAGAAAGGAGTTTGTTGTTGAATCCTGGAGTGAGACTGAAGAGGAGTCAGAAGCCTCATCCAGCTCCAGTGATGATGAAGATGATGCAGAAGAGAAAGAGTTCTGCATGATGACAATCAATGCCTCACAATATAATTCAGATGAAGAAGAGTTAGAGTCAGATTTAGAGACTCAACCTGAAGAAGATCAGGTAATTAGTTCATTTGATTTTAATTCAGAGGACTTTAAATCTGAGTTTAAAGCATTATGTTTAGACCTGCTAAAATCTGAGAAAGAAATTATCTCTCTCAAAAATCATTTATCTGAACATAATACCTTAAAGTCAGAAAACCTCAAACTCTCTCAGGAGTTGGAGTGCTGTAGGGAGCAAATAGCTTCACTGAAAAGTTAGCTATCTGAGGCCAAGAAGCTTGAAGAATCCCTTAATGGGAGAAGTATCAAGCTGATCGACATCACAAGCACAGTGAACTCCAGATTTAATAGTACACTGGGCTTGGGTGCTTCATCCAGCCAACCCATAGTTCTAACAACTCCAATCAAATTCATTTCTGATAAAGGAAAGGGAGTTGTAGAGGTAGCTAGGAAAAATTTTGATCTGCCCCAAAAAAACCAAGACCCAGCAGAAATCGTCGAACGGAGATCGACAATCGCCGAACGCAGATCGACGATCTCAGGCAAAATCGTCGAACTCAGGTCGACGATCTCAAGTTCCTGAACTCTGCAATAGTCGACCGTCGAACGGAGCTCGAGATCTGACCCAAGATCGTCGAACTCAGCTCTACAATCGTCGAACAGAGGTCAGAGCTCTGGAAATTTTTTCAAGGGCAAATCAAAATCCAATCCTAAGGGTCCTTCATCCCAAATCTTTAACCCTTATACTGAATGGATTATACCTCCAAGGAGATATCATCCTGAAGGATATAAGAGTCAACCTGGGATGTCTTTTATTTCAGAATTTAAAGGTTATCAACCTAGGCCCAAGGTAAACTGGGTCAAAAACAAATGAATTGTCTTATGTGCAGGTGAAGACCTATCCAACATCTAACCAGCAATGGTACTTGGATAGTGGGTGCTCTAAGCACATGACAGGAAACAAGGATAACCTCACATCCTTTAGAGCCAAGCTTGGACCCAAAGTTATCTTTGGTGATTCAAACTTTGGACAGACTAAAGGATATGGTGCAGTCCAGATTGGATCTGTAACATTCAAGAAGGTAGCTTATGTGGAAGGACTGAAGCACAACTTAATAAAAATTAGTCAGCTGTGTGATGAAGGCTACCAGGTGACCTTCAGCAAAGCATTATGCAAAATCAAGTTAGAGGACAACACAACTGTGTTGATAGATAAAAGGAAAGGTAACATCTATCTAGTAGATTTTCTTTCAACAGATGTAGATATTTGCCTGTTCAATTCTGTTTGTAGACCAAATATTTTATGGCATAAGAGACTAGGACACATAAATCTTAGAACTATTGCTAGGCTATCCAAGGACAACCTTGTTAGAGGACTACCTTCTGGCCCCTACAAGAAGGAAGGACTCTGCAGGGCTTGTCAATTAGGCAAGCAAACTAAAAATAGTTTTAAGTCACTTAATAAGAGTGATTCACCTAGGATATTGTATCTGTTACACATGGATCTTTTTGGACCCATCACAGTACAAAGCCTAGGACGGAAATCTTACACTTTAGTAGTTATAGATGTCTTCTCTAGATTCACTTGGGTGTTCTTTCTAAGAAAGAAGTCTGATAACTTTAAGTGTCTGACAGAGTTTCTCAAATGTATACAGATTGAGTTCAATACTCACATTGACCTGATCAGAAGTGATCATGGGACAGAGTTTGATTCTCTTCTTATGCAAGAGTTCTGTCAGAATGAAGGGAACAGGCATACTTTCTCAGCTCCTAGAACTCCTCAACAAAATGGGATAGCTGAAAGGAAAAAATAGAACCCTTATTGAATCTGCCACTACATTGTTATCAGATGCTCACCTTCCTCTATCCTTTTGGGCAGAGGCAGTGAACACCTCCAACTATGTACTGAATAGAAGTTTGATACATAAACTAAAAGGAAAGACTCCCTATGAATTACTCAAAGGGAAGAAACATAAAGTTGATTATTTTAGAGTTTTTGGTTGTATTTGCTACATACATAATAATGACAAGAAATATTTAGCAAAATTTCAAGCTAAAGCTGATGAAGGAGTGTTTCTGGGATACTCCATGATCAGCAAGGCTTATAGGGTCTATAATAAATCATCTCTAAAAATTGAGGAATCTGTTCACATATCATTTGATGAATCTAACATGTCTTTCAAGGAGAAGATCCCTTCTACCATAGAACCTTTGCAGGAACATTCTCTTGTTGAAGACTTGAACAAGTTACAGGTTACTCAAAGGGATGAAAGCAGTGAAGATGAAGAAAGTATTCAACATATTGAAGAACAACTTGAAGAGCCAGTTGTTGTACCATAAGAGGAAACAACAACACAGGTTGGTGAACAATCAACACCCCCTGTTGATTTAGTAACATCAAGAGACCATCCAATTTCCCAAATAATTGGGGACATCTCAGCTGGTGTGCAAACCAGAAATCAGGTCAACCAAAACATGTTGCACACCTGCTTCCTATCTCAAATTGAACCTCAATTCATTCAAGATGCAGAGCAAGATCCACACTGGATCATTGCAATGCAAGAAGAGTTGCATCAATTTGAAAAGAACAAAGTGTGGGAACTAGTGCCAAAGCCTAAGGATCACTCCATTATTGGAACAAAGTGGGTGTTCAGAAACAAACTGGATGATCAAGGAGTAATTATAAGGAACAAGGCAAGGATAGTTGCTCAGGGATATTCTCAAGAAGAAGGAATAGATTATGACCAGACTTTTGCACCAGTTGCAAGATTGGAAGCTATCAGAATCTTTTTGGCTTATGCAGCACATGAAGGATTCAAGATATATCAGATGGATGTCAAAAGTGCATTTCTAAATGGAGACATCAAAGAAGAAGTATATGTCAGACAACCTCCAGGTTTTATCTCTCCAACTTATCCTGATTATGTTTTTAAATTTAACAAAGCATTATATGGTCTCAAGCAAGCTCCTAAAGCATGGTATGAGACCCTAGCATGCTTCCTTTTGGAAAATGGATTTATAAGGGGTAGAGTAGACCAAACTCTTTTCATTAGAACCCATAAGTCTCATACCCTACTAGTACAGATCTATGTAGATGATATTATTTTTGGTTCTACTGACTCAAAATTGTGTAGAAGGTTTTCCAACCTAATGCATTCTAAATTTGAAATGAGTAGTATGGGTGAGCTATCCTTCTTCCTAGGATTGCATGTCAAACAGCATGCTGAAGTCATCTTTATCTCTCAAACCAAGTATGCAAATGAATTGGTTAAGAAATTTGGCATGTCTGAAGCATCTTGTATGAAAACACCTATGCCTACTAATGCTGTATTGGATGCTGATGAACATGGGAAACCTATTGATCAGACAACATATAGAGCAATGATTGGCTCTTTACTGTACCTTACAGCTAGTAGACCAGATATAATGTTTGCTACATGTATATGTGCTAGGTTCCAAGTAAGCCCTAGAGAGTCACACCTAACATTAGTAAAGAGGATTCTCAGGTATGTTAAAAGTTGTCCAAATCTAGGTCTCTGGTATCCAAAAGATTCAGCATTTGATTTAACTGGATTTTCTGATGCTGATTATGCTGGATGCAGAATTGACAGGAAAAGCACCAGTGGAACTTGTCAGTTCCTTGGTGATAGACTTGTCTCTTGGTTTTGTAAGAAACAAACTTCTGTGTCAACTTCAACTGCTAAAGCTGAATACATGGCTGCAGGCAGTTGTTGTTCACAAATCTTGTGGATTCAAAACCAACTCCTAGACTATGGCTACAACTTAGAGAAGTCTAAAATCTTTTGTGATAACACCAGTGCTATTTCAATAGCTCAAAATCCAGTCCTCCATAGTAGGACAAAACACATAGAGATTAGGCATCACTTTTTAAGGGATAATGTTGAAAAGATTAAAATTGAACTGCAATATATCCCAACTGATTTACAAAGGGGAGATATTTTCACCAAGCCCTTGGATGAAAAGAAACACACCTTCTTCCTAAATCAGTTAGAAATGTTAGATGGAGGAAGTCTTAAATAATATCCAAGATTTTATAAGTTAAAAAATTGACCAAGACTAGGCAAACATCTTGATTTTTCTTAGTGTCTAGAGTTTTTCTGGTCTCTGAACTGTGCTCGACGATTTTCCCCCAGATCGTCGAACAGAGATCGATGATTTCTGAAAACGTCGAACTAAGTTCAGTGTTTCTCGGATAGTATGAACTATCTTTTCCGGTCAGCGATCGTCGAACGGCGCTCGACGATTTTGTTCTCTGAACGATCGTCGAACAGAGCTCGACGCTCTCCAATATCGTCGAACGGAGTTCGACGATATTGAAGACTCTTCAGATTCCTTTAGAAGCCCCGATCGTCGAACTGAGTTCAACGATCTTTCCATTTCTGCGTCGAACCCTAATATAAAATTCATTTTTCGCCGTCGTTCTCCTTTGCGCTTTCGATTTCTCTGCAAAAACTTTCTTTCCCTCCAAACATTTCTGCACTTGGTCGTTTTGTTTGTTGAATCATTGCAGGTAACTATGGATGTTTCTGTTGTTGTTCTCGCCACCATGAAATTTGATGCCGGGTTTGACATAGACATGGAGTCCTTCAGCACGACAGATCAGGTTTTTTAGGATATCTTGGAGCTATTCAAAGAGCAGAAACTTGCTGCAATCATGACCACAAGGATTAAGATTGCTTCTGACGAAATTAAAGAATGGGTTTACACTACCCACAATCAGGATCCCAACACCATTGTTGGATCAATCTCTGGCACACAGGTACCTTTAACCCCAGCAATTCTGACAGAGGTTTTTGAGTTAAGTGTTGGTGGAGACTCTGCTGATTTATCTGGAGAAGAATATGCTGACTTGCTTGCAAGAATGGGTCATTCTGAGGCCAACCCTAGCAAGCTGTTGAAAAAGAATCTGTCTGTGGAATACAGATTCCTGGCTGATGTAGTTGGGAAAGTCCTATTGGCTAAGCAATCTTCCCATGATACTACTTCAAGGTATCAGCTCTGCTTAATGGGAGCCATAGTAGACAGAAAGAATCTGAACTGGAGAGAGGTCTTCTTTGACCTAATTAAGAAGAAAATTAACAAAAGTTTTGTAACTTTTGGAAGGATATTAGGCATTTTTCTGTAGAATAGGTGCCCTGCATTGCTGGTATCCTCTGGGATTCACATAAATGCTTCCAAGAGACTGTCTTGTGCCCTTTTTGGTAAATGGGACAGGCAGATCATCAAGCCCAGCAGGCCCTCTTCCAGCACTCCTTCAGGCACCAGGACTGTCAGAGTCACTTCCCCTCAGGTCTCTGCCCCTGCAGATGACCTGCCTGCTGATGCCTCTCCTCCTCCTCCTCCAATTCTATCTCTTCCAATTCCATCTACCATTCAAACTCCATCCAATATCATCATCTCCAGCTCCTCTCCTACATCCATACCATCTCCAATCCCTACTCTACCAACAACAGAAGAACAATTCCATCCTTTATACTCCTACCCTCAAATAGACATTGCCACTTCACCACCCTCCATTCCATCCTTCAACCTCATTGATGATTCCTTCATGGATGACTCACCATCCTCTCCTCCTGAGCTACACTCATCCTCAACATCTTACCAAGACCTTCTGCAAGAGATCATTGATCAACCCACCTTCACACCATCTATTTCCATCCCACTGTCCTCCATCACCACCTTACCCACACCTCAACCATCTCTTCCCCAATATACTAGCTCTCCACTACCATCACCGACAGCTACACCTCCATCCTCTACCTCTACTCCAGTCACTATTGAGCAGGTAGATATTCCAGCCCTTGCTGACAGGCTTTATGAATTGCTAGCCCCCAGGCTATCTCTTCTTTTGGAGACCTCCTTGGCTCCATTAATCCAGTCAGTGGCAGCTCTTTCTGCCAGGCTCTCCTCTTTATTCCCTCAGGTAGTCCCTTCAGCAGTGTGCCTTGATCCAGCCTTGTCTAAATCTACATAGGGGGAGATGCCCTATGATGTGAGCCTGCCTGTTGTGTCTGCTGCTTCCTCTTATTTTGTTACTGCTGCTGCTGCTGTGTTTCAAGATCCAGTTCCACCTACTGTTGCAGTCTTTTCCATAGACCTCAGGTCTTTGCTCTCAGAATTTGATTCAATGTATTTCAGTTGTCTGCCAGAGAAATCTTGTCTTCCAGAGACAGTTACTATCCAGCCCCCAGAGGATTTGTTCAAGGCCCTTGTGCCCTTCTCTTGCTGTGACCCCAGCATCATCACTTCCTTTGTTAACTCAGTTTATGCTGCTGCTACTCCTGCTGAAAGCAGTGTTTTTGTTTCTGATGTTGCTGCCCTTTCTGCTGACATTTTTGTTGATACTATTGCCGATACTGCTGATGAGTCAACTTCTAAGGAGATCCTTATGACATAGGCACATGAGTTTGAGCCCTCTGTATTTTCTGATGATATTTCTGCTGCTGATATTGCTGTTTCTGTTAGTGAAACTGTTGTTGCCCCAACTGCTGTCATTACTGCTCCTGAACCTTCTGTATATGTTGTTGTTACTGCTGCTTCAACTGCCACACCTTCAGTATCTGCTGTTGTTGCTGCTGCTTCAACTCCTATTACCAGTTCTGTATCTGCCTCAATCCAGCTCAAGCAAGATTTGATGAAAAGGATTGATGCTCTTTATGATGAGCAAAGCTCTGAAAGTGATGAGTTTAAGACAGATTCTGATGATTCTTCTGCTACCATTGCCAGAATGAGAAAGGCAAGGAGCAAAGCCATGAAGAGAGTACCTTCAGCCAAGGTCAAGGACAACAATGACATACTATATTATATCCTTCATGATTGCCCCATAACTGAGCACTGGATGCAGTACTCAAAGAATCAACTTAAAGCAATGAAGAAGAAAAGGAAATATGAAAAAGGCTCTTCTCAATTCCAACATACTCATCCTACTTCACCACCTTCTCCTGAAGCAGGTGCAGGTGGAAGTTCAGCTGCTCAACCCCCTACTAGAAGTCAAACCCCCTATCAGCCACATGCCAGATCCTATCATAGGGGAAGCCAGTCCAGGGGTTCTCAATCGAGAAGAGGAGGATATAGAGGCAATCAAAGAGAATTTCAGGTTTACTCTAAAGGATACTCAAGGCAACATCCCTACTCCAGGGAAGGACAAATCTCATCTGACACAACCTCTGGTCCTTTTCCCTATAAATTGAAGGAAACAATTTCATCCAGGCCTCCTCAGGACAATCCATCCAATAGATATGAGCCACCAGTGCCATTTGAAGACCCTGAGAACAATCCAGCTGCTTGGACTGCAAGGATGAAAGTGCTTGCTGCACTGGACCAGATTAAGAAAGCTAGAGAGGAAGGCAAAGACTCTTCCAACATCACTACAATGTCTGAACAGATAAAGAAAGAGTTGGAAAGATATGGGTCAAGCAAATTCTTTGATTCTGATAGATACATGGAGCTGCATCCTGAAGCTGTAGTTCCCAGGCCCAAACAGCAAACTTCTTTAGGTGCAGCAGATGATACAAGATCAAAGAAATAAGCTCTCAACCCCAATAGAGAAATCAAACTCATTAAGAGCAAGGAAAAGAAATGATTATGTAAGGTGACAATCACTCTTGACTTCTGATTATTATCTGGGATGATATATATATCTGTGGTTCTGCAATGTCCAGCTTTTTGCTTTTCTGTATTATTGCTTGTATGTTGTTATTTTAATTTTTCCAAACTCTGTAAATAGTAATCCTAACCCAAATAGGGGGAGATTGTTGGAACACCCTATTACTAATTTGGGTCAGGATCACTATGTCTCTAGAAAACCAGTTTTTGACCTCCTGTATAGATCTAAAGGTCAATTAGAATTGAGTCTAAGGGTTAGAAGTCTAAGTTTGGAAGCTGCCCTCAAGACCAAGACTTTTTCAGTTTGAGACTAAGTCATATCGTCGAGCTCAGCACGACGATTCGTCGAACTCCGATCGACGATCGTCTAGCTCAACTTCGACAGATCGTCGAACTCCATTCGACGATCGCTGAGCTCAACTTCCACAAATCGTCGAACTCCATTCGACGATCTGCAAGCTCAGTTCGACGATCTTGACTCAACATTGGATCTCTATCTCTAAGCTCAGTTCGACGATCTTTGAGCTTAGATCGGCGATATTGTGTTGCTGTATAAATCCATATCGCTGAGCTCAGTTCGACGATAGCAGAGCTAAGTTCGACGTTTTATGATGACTTCAAGGATTTTTCAAGATTCAAACTCAGATCAGTTAAGGAGTTATTCTGCAATTAATTCAGAAGATTTTCTAGCCGTTTTCATTTATTTCTGGACTAAGTTTCAAGGGATTTTCAAGGAATATTTATGTGGACTTTCCTCCAGAAGACATTTTGCAATTAAGGATGTTTCTTCTATTCAGTACCAGAGAATAAAAGACAAGATTTTTTGAGTCTCTCTAAGACATTAATAATCCTCAGAACACAGACAAGAAGAACAAGAAAAATATATTCTCTGTCTCAAACAATTCTCTGAAGAACACACATCCAAGGAGATCAAACTTTCTGAAAACTTCTGATCTCTCTTGTATCAAGTGTTCAAGGCCAACATCTTTCAAGACTCCAGACACCTAACATTTCAGTTGTTGCTGATATCATCTTTTGCTGGAGATCAACTTTTGAAGGCCTATCACCCTACAGCAAAGCTTCTTTTCCTGAACATCTCAAGGACTCAGGGGGAGCTTTGACACCATCAAATCTACATAGTCTTCTCAGCTGCTTTGAGAAAGAGAAGACTTCCATCATTCTCTCACCCCCATCTCTGTAAAGGATTTCTCAAACTCCCTTCAAAAGTTTGAGCTTGGTTTTTGAGCACCTTGTCAAAAGCTCATTGGTGGCAAGACACCTGATCAAAAACTCTGATTTGGTTTTTGAGCACCTTATCAAAAGCTTATTGGTGCCCAGGACACCTGATCAACTCATCCTGCAGTGGATTCCTACCTAGGGTGGTAGAAGAGTGGATGTACCCAAGTTTAGGGGAACCACAATATTTTCTTGTGTCATCTGGATTGCTTGTCTTTATTTTTGTTTCTGGCTGTGATTGTTCTGTGATTATTTTGTGATTAGTTTAGTTCTGTGATTAGATTTAATAATTGCTTCCCTGCTCACTCAGATTACAACAATTGTTGTAAAAAGTTTTCAAGCACCATATACTCTATTCACCCCCCCCCCTCCCCCGTCTAGAGTATATCAGATCTAGCTACACTTTCATATCAGAGCAGGTTCCTTTTGCTGTACAAGCTAACCCTTGAGCCAAAAGATCAAGTGTTAGATCTAATCTTTTATTTTCCTTAGGATTATTTTCACAGCATGACACAGAACAAGGATTATGCAAGCACCAGACCTCCAGTGTGCAACTTGAATAACTTTGCCATCTGGAAGATAAGAATTAAACTTTATAAGAATTCTATTGATGAGGACATCTACAATTCTATTTTGACAGGTCCTCCTCAACCAACTACATCTACATCAACATCAATCACACAAGCTCTTCCACCACCTGAGTGGACATATGCTCAGAAGAAGGCCAAGATTGTTGATGTAAAGGCCATGAACATTCTGGCTCAGACTATGACTGATGACATCTTCCAGAAGGTGGCTGAATGCACATCAGCCAAGGCTATTTGAGACTCTCTTAACCAGATGGTGGCTGGTTCTGCTGATGAAAGGAAAGACATAAGATCAACTCTCATATCCCAGTATGAGAACTTCAAGAAGGATGAGTCAGAATTTGTTGCTGACATGTACAATAGATTGAGCTCAATAATCAATGAGCTGAAGACCTATGACAAGGACATAACCCTTACTTAAGTGAATGATAAAATCCTCATGTGCTTCCTAAGCTCATGGGATTACAGGATCTGGCCAATCAAGGAGGCTAGGAGTGTAAATGAGATTTCCACAGAATCTCTATTGGGAAAGCTCAAGTCTTATGAGCAGCTGATAAAGTCTAGAGAAGCTACAGAATAAAGGACTCCTGCACCAGCAAGAAAGGAGCAAAACATAGCATTTAAGGCTGCTGAAGTGACTGAAGCTTCAACAGTTAATGAGGAGCTAATGAGTCTCTTTGCCAAGAGATTCTACAAAATGGCAAGAAAGGACTTCAAGAGAAAATCATCCAGGCAGGATGATAAGCCTAGGTATGATAAAACTTGTACTAAAGAAGTAGTGTGTTTTGGGTGCAGGAAACCTGGTCACTTTATCTTAGAGTGTCCAGAGAATCAGAAGAAAGAAGAAGAGAGAAGGACTCCAAAAGACAACAATACAGCAGGCCTTCCTCCAACAAATAAAAAATAAAAGAGAAGGGCTTTGTTGCTGATACCTGGAGTGACACAGAAGATGAATCCACATCTTCCAATTGTAGTGAAGAGGAAGAAGAGGCAAAGGCCAGGGAAGTCTGCCTCATGGGAATCAATGCCTCTAGCAGCCCATCATGATGAAGAAGTATCTGATAATGAAGAGTCTTCAGAATCAGAAGCTGATCAGGTATTATCCTCATTTGATTATAATTTTGATAGTTTCAAAAGTGAATTTAAAACCATGTGTATTGATTTAATTAACTCTGAAAAAAATCAAAATACTTAGGAAAAGACTCACTAATCAAGAAAATTTGATTTCTGAAAATACTAAATTAAAAAATGAACTAATCCAAGCTAATGAACAAATTATATCTTTAAAATCTGAACTGACTGAGACAAGGAAACTTCAAGAATCCCTGAATGGGAGAAGCATCAAGTTGATGGACATCACTAGCACAGTGAATGCCAGACTTAATGGCAAGCTGGGCTTAGCTGCTTCATCAAGCCTACCCCCACTCATTCAGAAAAACATATTAACCACCCCAATAAAATTTGTTTCTGAAAAAGGTAAGGAGAAAATAGAAAATAACAATCTTAATCAAATTTAAATTACACAAAAGAATAAGAAAAGAAGAAAGAATAAAACAAACAATAACAAGAACAATGTTCAAGAGTTTTCGTCGAACTCTGATCGACGAAACGTGTATAGTTCGTCAAACTCAAGTCGACGAACTCCGAACGCAGATCTATATTATAATAATTCGTTGAACTACGATCGACGAAACCAGTATGGTTCGTCGACCAGAGATCGATGATTTTTCGGCTCAGAAAATGACTTCTATCATTCTTTGAGTAGAGTTCAACGAACTCATCCCAATTCATCGAACTCAGGTCGACAAGCTTACCAGAATTCGTCGAACGTAGATCAACTTAACAAAAATTTTAATTCTTCAAAAACTTATAACCAACCAAGTACATTCAATAATCAGTTTAATCAGTGGATCATTTCACCTCGAAAATTTCACCCCTTAGGGTATAAAAGCCAGCCTGAATAATCTTACATTTTAGCTTTTATTATGAAAAGAAACAAGGACCAAGGTGACCTGGGTCAAGAACATCTAACTTATTTCCTTGCAGGTCAAGGACTATCCTATCACTCAAAATAAGTGGTGTCTAGATAGTGGGTGCTCAAAGCACATGACTGGATGCAAGGACAGCCTAATCAACTTCAAGGCAAAGCTGGTCCAAAAGTGATCTTTGGAGATTCCAGCTTTGGACTAACTGAAGGCTATGGAGACTTCAACAGTGGAACTGTCACATTCAAAAGAGTAGCATATGTAAATGGTCTCCAACATAACCTAATATCCATAAGTCAGTTATGTGATGCAGGTTATCAGGTTTGCTTTACTAATTCCAAATGTATTATTTCTTCAAATAATCAAACTGTTTTAACAGGTTGTGGACAAGGGAACATATAACTAGTAAACTTTAACTCTGCTAACTCAGAACTATGCCTATTCAATCAAGTTAGTAATAACAATATTCTCTGGCATAAATGACTAGGTCATGTTAACCTTAAGAATATATCTAAGCTATCTATGGACAACCTTGTCAGAGGATTGCCTTCTGGCCCCTACAAGAAGGAAGCCTATGCAAGGATTGTCAAGAAGGCAAGCAAACTAAAAATAGCTTTAAGTCAATTAATAAGAGTGATTCACCTAAGATTCTGTACTTGCTACATATGGATCTTTTTGGACCCATTGCAGTACAAAGCTTACGAGGGAAGTCTTACACTCTAGTTATTGTAAATGACTTCTCTAGATTCTCTTAGGTGTTCTTCTTGAGACACAAGTCAGATAACTTTAAAGTCCTTACAGATTTTCTTAAGGGCATAAGGGTTGAGTATTCTACTCCAGTTGCATTGATCAGAAGTGATCATGGTACTGAGTTTGAATCTCTTCCCATGCAAAGATTTTATGAGGAGGAAGGTATCAGGCATTATTTCTCTGCTCCTAGAACTCCTCAACAAAATGGGGTAGCAGAAAGGAAAAATAGAACCCTCATTGAATCTGCAGGAACATTGCTTGCAGATGCACACATGCTCGTATCCTTTTGGGCAGAGGCTGTGAGCACAGCAAACTATGTGCTGAATAGAAGTTTGATACAAAAACTTAAGGGTAAGACCCCCTATGAGTTACTCAAAGGGAAGAAACCTAAAATTGATTACTTTAGAATCTTTGGATGTAGATGTTTCATTCATAACAATGATAAGAAACACATTAGAAAATTTGAAGTCAAAGCTACAGAGGGAATGTTTCTAGGATATTCCCAAGTTAGAAAGGCTTATAGGGTTTTCAAAAAATCATCATTAAAAATGGAAGAATTAGTACATATTTCTTTTGATGAAGCTAACATGTATTACAAGGAGAAGGACTCTTCTACCTCAGATCATTTGCAGGTACCTCACTTGTGTGAGAAATTGGATGAGTTAAATCTTACACAAAACGTTATATCACATCCCCCTCCACAAGCTGATGAAGACAATGAGGAAGAATTTCTGGAAGTGGAACTTCCTTCAACTGCAGACATTATTCCACAAGAGGAATCAACACAAAATGTTGTTGCCGAACCAACTCCACCCACTGACTTTGTCACAGTAAGGGATCACCCTAGATCTCAAGTAATTGGAGACATGTCAGTAGGTGTACAGACAAGACATCAACTCAACCAAGATGTGATGCATGCCTATTTCATTTCTCAAGTTGAGTCTTAATCCATAAATGATGCAGAGCAAGATCCCCACTAGATTATTGCAATGCAAGAGGAGCTCAATCAATTTGAGAGATGCATATTTTGGGACTTGGTTCCAAGGCCCAAGGGTTATCCAGTAATTGGAACCAAGTGGGTATTCAGAAACAAACTTGATGCCCATGGTATAATTGTGAGAAACAAGGCTAGGCTTGTTGCTCAAGGCTATATGCAAGAGTCAGGCATTGACTATGATCAAACCTTTGCTCCAATTGCAAGGCTAGAAGCAATCAGGATTTTCCTTTCATATGCTGCATACAAGAAGTTTAAAGCCTATCAGATGGATGTCAAGAGTGCCTTTCTGAATGGAGAACTTAAAGAAGAGGTTTATTTTGAACAACCTCCAAGTTTTATCTCTCCAACTTATCCTTCATATGTCTTTAGATTGCACAAAGCTCTTTATGTTTAAAGCAAGCTCCAAGAGCCTGGTATGAGACCTTAGCTAGCTTCCTGATTGAGCATAAATTTACTAGAGGCATTGTAGGTAGGACATTATTCACTAGGTATCATAAGGATCAAATATTGTTAGTACAAATTTATGTAGATGACATTATATTTGGGTCCACAGATTCCAAACTATAAAGAGGTTTTCTGACCTCATGCATTCAAAGTTTGAAATGAGTAGCATGGGTGAGCTCTCCTACTTCCTTGGTCTCCAAGTGAAGTATCTACCTGATGGCATCTTCATGTCCCAGGCTAAGTATGCTAAAGAGCTTCTCAAAAAGTTTGGGATGGCTGATGCCTCAGCAAAGAAAACACCCATGGCCAGTAATGCTATAATAGACTCTGATGAACATGGGAAACCTGTTGATCAGAAATTATATACAGGCATTATTGGATCCCTACGATACCTTACAGTAAGGAGACCAGACATAATGTTTGCTACATGTCTTTGTGCTATGTTCCAAGTGAACCCTAAAGAATCTCATCTAGTTTTCTTAAAAAGAATTTTGAGATATATAAAGAGTTGTCCTAGTCTAGGACTCTGGTATCCTATTGAGTTAGAGTTTGAGTTAACTCGATACTCAGGTGCTTACTTTGCTGGATGCCGCGTAGACAGAAAACGTACCTCAGGAACATGCCAGTTCCTTGGTATGAGATTAGTATCATGGTTTAGCAAGAAGCAGTTATCTATGTCTACATCAACTGTTGAAACAGAACATATAGCTGCTGGCAGTTGCTTCTCCCAGATGTTGTGGATTCAGAACAAACTCTTGGACTATGTGTTCAACTTAAATAATTCAACTATGTTATGTGATAACACACGTGATATATCCATAGCACAAAATCCAGTCCATCACAGTAGGACCAAGCATATAGACATTATGTAACAACCTCATCCGCCATAAAATATATACTAGAAGGTCCGGCCGGGGCCCCACAGCATATAACACAAAACAGACGATCAAGTGGAAGCCTATAACAATACACTTGAACTCATCTCTCGAATATCCAACATATAAAACTCCACATTTTATACATCATAGGAATGTCTTACACCACATATCAATATTTGGCCTTATGGCCTTACAGAGCTTTCAAACAGTGGCTCAAATATTGGCACGCAGGCCGGCCACATCAAAAGAAAACATAACATTTACTTCCACATTAGCCTTTGAGGTCTAGCAGCGGCAGCAGCTAAAGCAGTAGGGACTTCAACCCTTATGCATCGCGCTCGGTTCTCCAGCACCTGCACGGGGACATTCCACCCAAGGGTGGCAAATAGAGGCGACGGTCAGCATTCAGCTGACCAAATTATAACGACTCTACCCCTTTCTCGGGGCAGCGGTATTCTTCCCTACAGTCATAACATATCACAAGCATGTATATATCTATCTCATATAATGTGCTTTCACGCACACATGCCATCACAACCGTCGGCCACGTGGCCCAACGGTCCTTGCACTCAGGGCACATTCTTGGTGTATTGGCAAATCAGTTGCCCACCACCGTATCAGGGTCACAGCCCAACGGTAACTCACTTGAGCATTTACTCCATGGCGTGTAGCTGGAGTTTTATAGTCTTAGTGAACCGGGACTGGCCCATAGCCCCCCATTGTATCACGTCGCGTAGGCCTAAGACTCTTGCTATGCGCTCCAACAGACCGCACTTTCTAGTCTCACGTCAGACGGACATAGCGCAGGTCGGATCCTCCACACCCCGTTGCTCAAATCGCCTTACCATCACCGAGTACGACGTACTCGTGGTTAAATAAAGGCACTGGTAGGTCTCTCCGATCTTGTTCTGGCATTTAAGCCTGGGCATAACTCTTACACCCATTCTCTCACAATATTAGCGGGTCTTTCCTGGTCACACCAGTACTTCCTGCTACTCTCTTCGCTGGTGGACATCGTAAATATCACAAACGTCAGGGGTCTTTTCTGGCTACCACGCCAGTACTTCCTGTTACTCCCTTCACAGGTGGACTCCCTATGAACATTAAGCATTCAAAAGGGTATTTCCTGGAATTCCAATCCAGTACTTCCTGCTACTTCCTTTCACAGGTTGAACCCAATAGCACAAGAATTTTACGGGTATTTTCCTGGACTACCACTCCAGTACTTCCTGCTACTTCCTTTCACAGGTCTAACCCGTCGACTCCTAAACTACACGTTGATCACGGAGTCTTCTCCGGTTCGTATATGCAACATCACCAATCCTGACCAACCTGTCCAGATGGGCTTCACACAGCATGCCTATTCCGTACTCCATTTCCGGATCTATATGCCAACAAAGGGGATTCCATGAATCAACCCAAAGACTCCCAAATTCAGCCACCTTTTGGTGGGGGAATCACATACGTATGCCAAAAAGGAAGCCTTCACATTGCTAGGAAGAAAGGTCGTTACCCTTGAAGACTGTTTCGGTGCCATGAACTCTTCACTGGCTAGGAAGGACCGCAATAGTTTTTCCTCTGTAACGCCGGCTTCGGATCTCTCATCGGAATTCCGCAGCAGCACCGGTGACCAGCCCCTCTTCTTCCTCCTCCCTCTTCCTCTCCCTTTCTCTCTTTAAAGTGTAGAAAGAGGAAAGCCACTTACAAATGAGTTCTTTCAACCCATTCCCGGCCTTAAGGACACAGGGAGGTAGCTCAGCCCTTGGATCTCAGCTGAAGGAATGGACGGCCACGATTTGACAACAAAATCATAATATTTTCCTGACACGGCTTGTGACGCGCCCGTGTCCCAGGCCGTGTGCCTCAAGCGGTGCTCAACCGACTTATCCAATCCAGTGATACGCCCATGTGACACGCCCGTGTCACGGGCCATGTCCCGTGATACGCCATCAGACACACCCGTGTCTGCAGCCGTGTTCATCAGGCTGAAAAATCTCAAAATCGCCCGAGACTCACACTGCCTGTGACACGCCCGTATCCCATGCCGTGTGCCAATACACGGTACTAGACACGCACCAGCTCAAATTCGTCGGGCTGAGTTTGCCGACCGCGCTGACACGCCAAGTGACCCGCCCGTGTCACAGGCCATGTCCTAGCACTCGACGATCGTCTACCACTCGTCGACTGTTCCTCCCGACACTTCGTCGAACGCAGGACATGCCCTGGGACACGCTCGTTTCCAAGGCCGTGTCACCCCAAAACTGAGCCTGCTGAAAATGGGCTGTTACAACCCTCCACTCCTACAGGAAAGTTCGGCCTCAAAATTCGTATACAGGAAGGCAACAAGCAACCAAAAAGTTATAACATCAAAAGATCTTGTTACAACAAAATTTTCACTATGCAATTGCTACAAAAATAGCTCGAGAAACTCTGCTCGCATGGTCTGCTCTCGCTCCCATGTAAGCTCCTCACGGCCGCAATTGTCCCAGCGGACTTTAACCATCCCGACCGTATTTTTCCGCAACTGTTTCTCGGCTCGATCTCCAATCTGAATGGGTCTAACTCTCATTGTTAGCCCATACTCCACCGGCACACGATCATCCGTGATCACTTGAGCTGGATCTTTAATGGCCTTCCGAAGCACCGAGATGTGAAACACATTATGTAGTCCACCCAAGTTTGTCGAAAGAGCTAGCCGATACGCGGCTTCTCCGATTCGTTCAACCACTTCAAATGGACCCAAATATCTTGCACTCAACTTTTTCAAACGTCGACTCCTGGATACACCTTTGAAGGGCTTGATTTTCAAGTAGACCCAATCTCCTACCGCGAACTCCACGTTCCAGTGCTTGGCGTTGTAGTACTTCGCTTGACGATCTTGGGCTATGAGTAGCCTCTCTCTAATAGCACTCAACCAACTCTAGCTTCGCCCGCTTCTACCCAAGCCAAGAGAGTACGACACTTTCTTCCAAATAGAGCTTCATACGGTGCCATCCCGATGCTAGCCTGGTAGCTGTTATTATAAGCAAACTCCACCATGTAGAGATGATCTTCCCATCTCTTTCCAAAGTCAAGGGCGCACATTCAGAGCATGTCCTCCATCGTTCTATTGGTTCGTTCAGTTTGTCCATCCGTTTGGGGATGAAAGACCTTACTGAAAGTCAACTTCGTGCCTACCAGCTGGTGAACTAGCCTCCAATCCTTTGACGTGAATCGCCCATCTCGATCACTCACGATGCTCCGAGGAACACCGTGAAGCCGTACAATCTGTTCCACGTATAGCTTTGCCAAACTTTCTACCGAAGCATCTCGCTTGTTTGGTAGGAAATGTGACACATTCGTCAGCCGATCAATAATCACCCAAAGGGAATCGTTCCCTCGCTGAGATCTCGGCAACCCGTGCACGACATGCATAGACATATCATCAAATTTCCACTCTAGAATCGGCAACGACTTCAAATAACCGCCCGGTTTCTGGCATTCCGCCTTCACCATATAAAGAGCAACATCTTTCTTTAGCCGTGGCCACCAAAATAGCTTTTTCATATCTCTGAACATCTTCGTGCTCCCTGGGTGGATTGAGTACTTCGTATATTGTACTTCATACATCAGTTCTTCCCTCTATTTACCCACATTTGGGATGCACAAACAACCTTATTTTCGCAAAAGACCGTTATTCCAGGAGAACTTCCCTTTTGGCCCAGCTTTCGCATAGCGTAGGAGATCTTCATCCAACTCTGTTTCCCATCAAACTCGGTCCGCAAGGTCACATTGCACCTCCGTCCAGTTCAAGCATGCATTGGCAATGGAATTCTTGTCAACACAAGAAATCTCTAACGCTTCTTGCTCCTGGATGAGACGTTCATCATGCCTTTGCAACCAAGCTGCTCTTGCCGGAGTCCGCCGACTCAGGGCATCCGTGACAACATTCCCCTTCCCGGGAGTATAGTGAATCTCAAACCACCTTTGTTGTCGCATATTCAAGTACTTCTGCTCCAATATGTACTTCAGGCTCTTATGATCTGTATAGATCTCCACCTTCACACCATAAAGATAGTGTCGCCACAGCTTTAGTGTAAAGATCACCGCTGCCAACTCAAGATCATGGACGGGATAGTTCCACTCGTGCACTTTCAGCTGACGTGATCCATAAGCAATCACCTTTCCATTTTGTAGAAGCACGCAGCCTAAGCCTCTCCATGAGGCATCACTGTAGATTACAAATCCATCGGTACCACATGGCGGTGACAACACAGGCGCCGTCGTCAACCGAATCTTCAGCTCTTTAAAAGCTCGCGCGCACTCTGGCGGCCAAACAAACTTCTGTTCTTTTCGCGTCAACATGGTTAGCGGCAAAGCGATCTGTGAGAAGTTTTCAACAAATCTTCAGTAGTAGCCTGCTAGTCCAAGGAAACTCCGGACCTCGGCCACTGAAAAGACCACATGCCACTCCTGTATGGCCTTTATCTTCACTGGATCCATCGCTATGACCGCTCCACTCACCACATGGCCCAAAAAAACCACCGACGATAGCCAAACCTCGCACTTCGAGACCTTAGCACAGAGTTGATTCTGCCTCAATGTATGCAACACCAACCGCAAATGCTTCTTATGCTTGGCTTCCAATCTAGAGTACACCAGGATATCATCGCTGAACACTATCACGAACAATCCAGGTACTGGAGGAATATTCGATGCATCAAGTCCATAAATACCGAGGGATTCTTCTCGGTCAGCTTATTCAATTCGCGGTACTCAATACATAACCCCAAGCCATCGTCTTTCTTCTTCACAAAAAGCACAGGGGCGCTCCAAGGAGACAGGCTTGGGCGTATATAACCCTGCTCCATCAATTCCTATAATTGGACTTTCAACTCTGCCATTTCCTTAGGCGCGACGCGATATGGCGAACGGGCCACATGTTTCACACCTGGCACCAACTCGATCGTGAAGTCAATCTCACGCTCGGGTGGTAGCCTAGGGAGATCCTTGGGAAACACATCTGCAAATTCCTACACAATCAGTACATCACTCACACTGGCCTTTGGCTCAACAGCCTGAATCAGGGCGAAGTAGCACTCCGCACCCTTCCAAATAGCCTTCAATTGGAATCCCGACTTCCTATTTGGACCGCCACATCGCAAGCTTGATCTGCAAGCATCCAACAGCCATTTGGCAACACCACTCTGACAATATCTATCTTCAGCCGACTAGGTATCCCAAGCCGCGTTAGAAACTCGCTAGACAGAAAAGAATACGAAGCATCCGTATCAAACAGTGCTTGCGTCAGCGTGTTCTGAATCATCGCAAAGCCTGTGGTGCACGTAACACACACAAGCAACATACACAAGATGCAAACAAAAGCAAGAATTACGATTATCGCGCACTCTTAACACTTAGGATTGCGCTTGGGATGCAGAGGACTCCACCACTGCTTTTCCCGTCTCCATATAAGACGCTCTGATTTCCTGCTCAACCAGACGTCGACAACTCCTGATACGGTTGGGTACAAGTGTCCCCATGGCATAAAACATCAAAAATCAACTCGTGTTCACTGCTATCGTACAAACACGTTGATCCCACACATCCATGTATTGTAGTTAAAAAATGCCATCATAGAACTATCATCCAAAATGGCTTACTGTACATATAACACATGCATAATCCACCAGACATGAGGAGCCCAATTATTTATGTACATCATTATGTCAACATTTCTTTCTCCTTTTTTTCCCTCTATGAGCCAACGCGGCAATCTCGGGCTTTATGTCCTGCTTTACCACACGAATAGCACTTTTATTGCTTCTTTGGCTGCTGAACACCATCCCAACAGTCACGAGCGATGTGTCCTACCTGACCACAAGCATAACAAGTATGCTTCTCTAGTCTTTGCCTCTTACGGTGAGCAGACTTCCCAACCCTTGGAGTGCGCACTTTCCTGGTCGCAAGCATCTGCTGGGCTCTCATTAAGTCCATTTCCAACAGACTAGCTGCCTCCACCAGTGGTTGTAATCCCAAGAACTTAGGACCCATCAACAAGAAACGGAGTTCCTGACATAGCCCATCATAAAACTGATTGATCTTCATCCCCTCGGTTTCAAACACAAACTCGGGTTGTTGTCTTATTGCAACAAATGCATGAAAATAGTCCTCAACCGTGTCCTCTCCTTGGCTCAAACACACGTTCACCGATGAAGCTGAGGCACTTCCCCTTGCCGTCTGCTCAAGTTCACTAGCCGACATGGGACACATTACCGGATCAGAGGGTTGAACCTGTCCCTCATGGTAAGCCTTGAGCGTTGCAAAAACCACATCGGCAATCAGTCGATCCGTTTCTATCGATGGAGGAGATGTTGGTACCACAGTTGATGTCATGCTTCCCATCGAGTGTTGGGGTTCCTGCTGCCATGCCATCGCACTCGTCTCCTACATTCGGAAAATTACACAAGTAAGCAACAAGATAGGAACATGCAGGTTCCCCAAACACAAGAATTTGCATTTCAATCTTGGACATTCAGGAGTTCAAATGTGTTAACGTGGTTTGCACACACATGTGCTCGCCACCCCCACAAAAGAAGTCGACCACGACTTCGAGAGGGAAAGACCAAGACAGCTGATACAAAAAATGTAACAACCCCATCCGTTCATATAATATATACTATAAGGTCCTGTCGGGGCCCCACAACATATACCACAAAACAGACGATGAAGCTACGAAGTGATACCAGAGTAGCGCAGTGCACCAAACACATTGCATTCTAGCGGAAGCCTATAACACTACACTTGAACTCCTCTCTCGAATGTCCAACATATAAAACTCCACATTTCATACATCATAGGAATGTCTTACACCACATATCAATATTTGGCCTTATGTCCTTACAGAGCTTTCAAACAGTGGCTCAAACATTGACACGCAGGCCTGCCACATCAAAATAAAACATAACATTTACTTCCACATTAGCCTTCGAGGGCTAGCAGCGGCAGCAGCTAAAGCAGTAGGGACTTCAACCCTTATGCATCCCGCTCGGTTCTCCAGCACCTGCACGGGGACATTCCACCCAAGGGTGGCAAACATAGGGAACGGTCAGCATTCAGCTGACCAAATTATAACGACCCTACCCCTTTCTCGGGGCAGCGGTATTCTTCCCTGCAGGCATAGCATATCACAAGCATGTATATATCTATCTCATATAATGTGCTTTCACGCACACATGCCATCACAACCGTCAGCCACCCGGCCCAACGGTCCATGCACACAGGGCACATTCTTGGTGTATTGGCAAATCAGTTGCCCACCACAGTATCAGCGTCACAGCCCAACGACAACTCACTTGAGCATTTACTCCATGGCGTGCAGCTGGAGTTTTATAGTGTTAGTGAACCGGGTTTGGCCCGTAGCCCCCCATTGTATCACGACGCGTAGGCCTAAGACTCTTGTTATGCGCTCCAACAGACTGCACTTTCTGGTCTCACGTCGAACGGACATAGCGCAGGTAGGATCCTCCACCCCCTGTTGGTCAAATCGCCTTTCCATCACCGAGTACGACGTACTCGCGGCTAAATAAAGGTGCGGGTAGGTCTCCCCGATCCTGTTCTGGAATTTAAGCCTGGGCATAACTCTTACACCCATTCTCTCACAACATTAGCGGGTCTTTCCAGGACACACCAGTACTTCCTACTACTCTCTTCGCAGGTGGACACAACAAATATCACAAATATCAGGGGTCTTTTCTGGCTACCACGCCAGTACTTCCTGTTATTCTCTCCATAGGTGGACTCCCTATGAACATTAAGCATTCAAAAGGGTATTTCCTGGAATTCCAATCCAGTACTTCTTGCTACTTCCTTTCACAGGTTGAACCCAATAGCACAAACAGCACAAGCATTTTACGGGTATTTTTCTAGACTACCACTCCAGTACTTCCTGCTACTTCCTTTCACAGGTCTAACCCGTCGACTCCTAAACTACACATTTATCACGGAGTCTTCACCGGTTCGTATATGCAACATCACCAATCCAGACCAACCTGTCTAGATGGGCTTCACACAGCATGCCTATTCCGTACTCCATTTCCGGATCTATATGCCAACAAAGGGGATTCCATGAATCAACCCAAAGACTCCCAAATTCAGCCACCTTTTGGTGGTGGAATCACATACGTATGCCAAAAAGGAAGCCCTCACATGGCTAGGAAAAAAGGTCGTTACCCTTGAAGACCGTTTCGGTGCCATGAACTCTTCACTGGCTAGGAAGATCCGCAATAGCTTTTCCTCCGCAACGCCGGCCTCGGATCTCTCGTCAGAATTCCGCAGCACCACCGGTGACCAGCCCCTCTTCTTCCTCCTCCCTCTTCCTCTCCTTTTCTCTCTCTAAAAGTGTAGAAAGAGGAAAGCCACTTACAAATGAGTTCTTTCAACCCATTCCCGGCCTTAAGGACACAAGGAGGCAGCTCAGCCCTTGGATCTCAACTGAAGGAATGGACGGCCACGATTTGACAACAAAATCATAATTTTTGCCTGACACGGCCTGTGACACGCCCGTGTCCCAGGTCTTGTCCCTCAAGCGGTGCTCAACTGACTTATCCAATCCAGTGACATGCCTATGTGACACGCCCGTATCGCGGGCCATGTCCCGTGACATGCCTTCAGACACGCCCGTGTCTGCGGCCGTGTTCATCAGGCTGAAAAATCTCAAAATCGCCTGAGACTCACACTGCCTGTGACACACCCGTGTCCCAGGCCGTGTGCCAATACACGGCACTAGACACGCCCAGCTCAAATTCGTCGGGCTGAGTTTATCGACCGCCCTGACACGCCCTGTGACACACCCGTGTCATAGGTCGTGTCCTAGCACTCGACGATCGTCGACCAAATGTTGTCGACCACTCGTCGACTGTTCCTCCCGACACTTCGTCGAACGCAGGACACGCCATGGGACACGCCCGTGTCCCCAGCCGTGTCACCCCAAAACTGAGCCTGCTGAAAATGGGCTGTTACACATTAGGCATCATTTCATAAGAGAGTGTGTAGACAAAAAATAAAATTAATCTTGTCTATATCTACACTGATTTACAAAGGGCAGATATCTTCACCAAACCTCTTGATGACAGGAATCATCTATTCTTCATAAATTAGCTTGGAATGAAAAATGGAGAAGACATAATTTAATTTTTGTCCACGGTCGACGAATTTTTCAAAATTCATCGAATGGAGATCGACGAACAGAGAAAAGTTTGAGAGAAATCGTCGAACGGAGCTCGACAAACTCTCTGTAAGTGAAGCTATTTTTCGTCGAACGATGTTCGCCGAATTTGCTTCAGAAAACTTTCGTCGAACGGAGCTCGATGAAATGTTTTCAAATCTTCTGACTAAGATTGACGAATTTCTTAACTATAGAATATTTTGTCGACCTCAGATCGAATAATTTTACAATTTTTCATTGAACGGAGTTTGTCGATTCATATTCTAAAAAATAAACATTATATCTAGGTTTTCTTCGACCTCTGTCCCGCGCTTTCAGTTCTCTTGCACTTGATCTCTTTTGTTTTGTTGCAGGCGAACTCATGGAGATTCCAGTAGGCATTCTTGGAGCGATGAAATTCGATACAGGCTTTGATATCGACCTTGAGTCATTTCAACATTCAAACCCCATCTTCCTGGAAATTCTGAAATTGTTTGAAGATCAGCAGTTGAAGTATCTGATGACCACAAGGATAATGATAGCTGGAACAAAAGTGAGAGAATGGGTTTACACTTCCTCCTCCCTAGATGATAACACCATGATGGGAACAATCTCGGGTAATGAAATATCTCTAACCCCCGCCGCCTTAACAGAGATTTTTGGATTAGTTAATGGTGAAGAAGATTTAGAGATTGATACTGATGAATTTAATGAGTTGTTAAATAAAATGGGTTACTATGGAGACACACCCAACAAACTGTAACATCCCTCAAACAACTAAACCCCTATGAGTGGTTTTGTAATGACTAGGTCATGACAAAACCCTACGGAGCCCAAGAAAACTATGTGGACTTGGGAATAAAGGTGATTGGGTTTAATGGACTGCAAATAGTAGATTCTTAAACCCTAGTTTAGCATGACCATAAGTCTTTTCTATGACTCTAAGGCCCCACCATGATCTCACCAATCCATTGGGAGGTCCATTAGAGCCCTAAGGGTCCATTGGAATCGACCCGGGGTGGCCAAGTTGACCTAGAACCACTCTTGGCCTAAAAAGGGGCAAGGTGCCCTAACTAAGGGTATAGTGCCCCTAGTAAGCCCAACCAACCCTACCATGGTCTTCCTAGACCCAAAGTGGGGTCAATGGGTCACTAAAGACCCATGGAGGGCAGTCAAAGTGGTTAAGTTGACCAAAGTCAACTCTAACCCTAAATGGGTCAAACTGACATACCTAGGGTCAACTGACCTTCCCTTAGACAAGTGGGTCCCACTCATGTCCTCCTAACCCTAGAGTGAGGTCCATGGGTCACTTGGGACCCAGTATGGTCAACTTTAGAGCTAAGTTGACCCAAGTCAACCTTAGCCCTAAAAAGGTCAAAGTGCCCTAACTCAGGGTCAAATGACCCCCAAGATGTCCAACCAACCCTACCCATGTATTTCTAGACTTTAGGGGAGGCTCATGGGTCACCAAGGACCAATTGGGGTCAACCCTAGTGGCTAATTTGACCAAAGTCAACTAGTGGGACAACGTGGGCAAACTAGCCTAAATCGCTAACTCAAGCCCAATCCAAGTGGGCTAGGCCTAGACAAGTGTGGCCCATTGGTCTAGGAGGTGGAGAGACACATTTTGGGCCCACCAAATTCAGAGATTGGTGACTAGGAGAGAGAAATAGGAAGTTACCCAAATTTGGAGGAGAGAGAAAGTAGAGCTTAATGGTCATCATGGCCATGGAGGCTCCATAACCCCTCCTTTTGATGGGGCTTTAACTCCTTGGAGTCAGGGGAGGATTTTTTAGGAGGTGGCTGAAAGATATGGTACCTAAACACCTAGAGGGGGGGGGGTGAATAGGTGACCTAAACCTTTTTAAGTTTTGTTTGACAGCATAACAGTTTATCACAGATTATTACAGTTAACAGCAATTTCAGAAATCACACAGAAAAGCCACAACACAGCACAGCACAGCAGACACACTAAATTTTATAGTGGTTCCCCAATCTTTGGGTACATCCACTTTCCCCCTTCGCCTATCTAGCAGTGTACTAGATTCGGCCAAACTTCTCCACTAGCTCAGAACCCAACAAGGTTCCTACCTCAGGCCCAAAGCCTTACACTCAGCCAAAAGGCCTACACTCAGCCACCCAGGCCTACACTCAGCCAATCAAAGGCCTACACTCAGAGTTCCTCAACTCCTACACTCAGGCACCAAGCCCTACCCTCAGCCTTTATAAAATAGGCTTACAATCACTCAGATCCAATGGATCTTACAAGTTATAATAGAAATTACAAATTCTAACTCTACAACTCAGAAGGAATGAGAGGAGTTGAGAGTTTCTTGGAGAGTTCTTGGAAGAACTCAGCTTGATCCAAACTGACTTAGCTTTCTTCAAAGCTTCTTGAGTAGAACTGAATTAGTCTGAATCTTCTGCAGTTGATCCTTGATCTCTGCTTCTTAAAATCCAGATGACTCTGAATTCTTCTTCTCAGTCCTTAGTTCCAAAGACTGAATCCTTGGTTGGAGCTCTCTCTCTCCAACTACTTAGATCTGCAGTTGGACTGCCTGATCTTCTTGTGTTGATCTTCTGTATATCACTTCTTGATTTAGTCTGATCAACTACTTCAATCACACCATGTAATGTTTGTGAACTTCTTAATTATTATATCTACACCCCCTTTTCTGTAGACTGTGGGTGCCTATTTATAGGCTTCCTTCATGGTAACCGGCTGATCCGGTTTATAACAGTCTTTTGACTTTGCTGACAGTTGCTGTAGACCGGCTGGATTGGCAGCTGTCATGTCAACCAGTCACTTCTTGAAATTCTCTAACTGTCAGTTAGTGTCGAGACTTTCTGTTCTTAAGTGTCGACACCTATAGACCAAGTGTCGACACATGTTGTGTAAGTGTCGACACAAGTCTTCAAGGTGTCGACACATTCCCTTGTATGTCTCGACACAGTTTCTTCTGCATGTGTCGACACTGAAATTGAGTGTCGACACAAGCACTTGTACCTCATTCTTTCTATATTCTTCTAAGTGTCGACACATCTCCTTTGTGTCGACACATCTTCATGTGTAGAAACTGTCAAGTGTCGACACGGCTTCCTGGTGTCGACACAAGTCTTCATTCTTAGTTCTTCAGCTGAGTGTCGACACATTCCATTAGTGTTGACACTTATACTTAGAATATTTTACAAGTTTTCTGTTCTTTGCTAAGTGTCGACACAGCTCCTTGTGTCGACACTATC
Source organism: Platanthera guangdongensis (assembly GCA_039583875.1). NCBI lineage: Eukaryota > Viridiplantae > Streptophyta > Magnoliopsida > Asparagales > Orchidaceae > Platanthera > Platanthera guangdongensis. Next base: position 65,212,594 of record CM077158.1, read on the forward strand.
TTCAAGTGTTGAGTCTTCTGGTTATGTGTCGACACATTGTGCTGAGTGTCGACACATTCTTTAAGTGTTGACTTCTTTGAGTGTGTGTCGACACATTGTGCTGAGTGTCGACACATTCCTTTAGTGTTGACTCTGCTGAATGAGTGTTGACACATTGTGTTGAGTGTCGACACTTGTACTTAGTCTCTGCAGAATTATGCTGAGTGTTGACACAACTCCAAGTGTCGACACTGTCTGGTGTTGACTCAGCTCTTCAAGGTGTCGACACTTCTGCTAAGTGTCGACACAGCTCTTCTGCATCCTTCTACACTGAGTGTCGACACAGCTCCAAGTGTCGACACTTTCTGACTGATGTCGACACTTCTTCCCAGGTGTCGACACAATGACTCCAAATGTCGACACTGCTTGTCTGGGTGTCGACACAAGCTTTCTCAAGTGTCGACACTTTGCCTCTGGGTGTCGACACATGGACTTAGAAATTTTCAGCTTCAGTCCAGTGTATACCTAACCTGTACAAATAACTCAAACAAACATCAAATACATTCTGATGTATATCATTGAGTTAGGTGAGGCTTCTTCAAATCAGGTACATTTGACCAATGTACCCAACAATCTCCCCCTATTTGGAGAAGTCATAACCCTTAGTCAATGATATACACCACTCATGATGTAAAACATATAAATGACAACAGGGAAAACTTGAACATGTAATAAACCACACATGTATACTATTTAAACATTGCAGAACAATTAAGAAACACACATATTTCAGAACATTCAAACTATATTTATCATATACTGTTCCAATAATGTTTCTTATACATTTTCAATGAAGTATTACAATGTTTTTCTCTTAACAAAATTACAATAAGCAACAAGTTAATTCCTAATCTAGTGCTGATCAGGTTCTTTGATAACAATCCCTTTTCCAGCTTTAACTTGAGCTTTCACAGCAGCAGCAGCAGCAGCAGCAGGCTCAGCTTCAGCAGTCTTCTTCCCTTTTAGATCTTGCTTATCTGCCTTGATCTTTTGCCTTTCAAAATAATGATAAGGCTTGGGAAAGTACTTGCTAGGCTCCACAGCTGTTGGAGGTAGCTTTCCTAACTTGGCCTTCCTTCTGTGTTGGACAATGGCTTCTTGTCTAATTTCATGCTTTCTCCATTCAGCCTCTGAGAACCACTTGTTTCTTTCATGGGCATTATCCTTGGCTGCTTTCCAGGCTGTAAGAATTATGTTTCTAGAAGTAGGGCTCCATTGTTCAAAATCTGGCTTTTGCTCAGCAATTTCCCTAAACTTCTTCTTTGACAGCCTAGTTTCTTCTTCTTTATCCAATGCCTCTTGCATAGCAGCTGTGATAGGTTGAACAACCTTTTCTAGAATAACATTTGGCTTGCCAGCAGTTGGACTATACATAGTGCTTACATCAGCATGAATCATTTCAAAGTCTGGAGGTGGATAGATGACATCAGCCACTGGTTGTTGCTCACCTCCAAGAAATGTTCCTTGAATACCAGATTCACCTACTTCATTGTCATCACACAGGGGAGGGTATCCAAGTGTAGCCCTTATAGAATTTGAAATCCATTTTGCATGCTCAGAACTGGCCTTGACTAACACTCTCTCCCCCTTTATGACTTCTCGAGCCATATGATCCCTTACATCATCTTTCTGAAATCGGATTTGGCTATCCAAATATCTTATGCCCTCTTTAAAGAAAGGTCTAAGCTTTGTAAGCTGTTCTGATATGACCTTCTGTGAATCTGTAATGGCATTCTTAACAGCAGCAATCTCTGCGTGAAATAGCTTATCAAAATCAGCTTTGGCAGCAGCTGAGGAAGTTGAAGGTTCATCTGACTTATTCTTAATTTCAGTGACAATTGCATTGTGAGATGCAGTCAAGTTATCATTCATCCTCAACTGATTCTCAAGCACATAGCCTTGTTTGACTGCTATATCATCCACTTTCTCTTTAATGTCTTCTTGATGTTTAGCTAGATAGACCACAGCATTAGCACCCTTGGTAAAACAATCAGTCATTGCTGTTTTATTAAGGTTCATTTCAAACCTTATAGACTTGATTTCCTGGCCCAGATCAGACTGTAGTGCTTTGTGCCCTTCATCAACATAAGTTTCTAAGGCTTTTCTTTGTTCATCCATCTTAATTTGCATTGCAAGCAGTAGAGCACTATAATCAGTGGATGGAGCTTGTTGAACTAGTGAATGCTGAGCAACTGTTTGTAGAGCCTTCTTATAGCTTTGGCTCCTCCTCTTGAATACAAAGAACTCCTTTTTCTTAGCTTGCTCAGCTTCCTCATCTTCAGAGTCAGATGTACTTGCTATATCCACCCTATCCTTAGGGCTGGATGTTCTTTCAGTATTCACATCTTGTGCCTGCTCAGAATCTAGCCTTATAGGCTCTTCTATTATATCCAAAGTCTCCCCCTCAGCAACAGCATCCTTCACTGCATCAGCAGCAGTCTTTTCCATATCAAAATCTTCTTGATCCAAGTTCAAAAACAGATCTTCCATGGTATACTCTGGGGGAGACTGTGCAGGAGATGTCCTTGGTTCTTCTACCACTGCATCAGGTAACACAATAGATGTGTTTGGATAAACAACATCTGGTTCTGGGTTTGCTGGCTGATTTTGCTGATGATCATCAGACAAATCAGAATTTGTTATACAAAAATTCAAAGTGTTAAGATCAACAAGTACCTCTTGAATGATGAGAGTAGCCTGCTCACTATCCAGTGTAGATGGATGTTCTACAGCTGGAGGCTCCCCCTGGATATCAGCTGACTCCTGAGGAGCAGGTGATTTTTCTGCAGCCACATCAACTGGAGTTTCAGGAGTGAAGACCACATGTTCTTCACTGTCTGAGCTGCTGGAGGTCTCTTGAGCCACAGCAGCTGTCTTCCTCTTCTTCCTGGGAGGAGAGTCTGTCTTAGAAGTTTGTTTCTCAGGGGTGGCCAAGTCCTTTGACACCAGCACCCTTTCCCATCTTGAGAATATTCTGGAGTCCATTCTCCTCATATGATTTATCTTTGTTCCTGCAGCAGTGCTCATGACCTCTGGAATGGATCCAGCCAGGTAGAGACTAATAATCCTGCCCAGATTGGGCTTCTTCAGGCTTTCCTTCACTTTCTCATAAACCACCATTGACCAATCAGTCTTCAGAGTGAAGATGATTCTGGTCATTACTTCAAACATGGAGGCAGACACCCTGTCATGCCCTCCTGGTTTGCACAGAATTACCTTGCCCACAACTTCTGACAAGAACTTGCCTTGATTGTTCATCCCCTTCCTATTGAAGACTGATCCCACCTTCATCTGTGAATCCAGTCCACACCAAGTAAGAGCTTCCCTGGTCTTAGAAGCAGTTACCTCCTCTTCTTCTTGAATCTTAGGTAGCTGAAGTACCTTTCTCAAAGATTTGGGGGATAGTTTGACTTTGGTGCCATGCACCCTGGACTTGATTCTGAATCCAGAGTCGTCCACAGTTGCTTGAGTAAGAAATTCAATTACTTCTTTCTTCCAGATTTTCGTTGGTTCTGAAACCAAGAATTCCAGTCCTGAATCGCTGACTAGGGTAATCACCGATTTGAATTCCTGATCGCTGTCGTCAAATGCGCCTCGCACGAGCTCATAGCCCTCGTTGACGTTCTCTTCCAGCTTGGGAGCCATTAGGGTTTAAAGATTTAGTCTTGAGATGAGAGAAATGTCGACACAAGAGTTTAGGTCTCGAAATTTTGAAAGCGTGTCGACAAGCAAAGACCGAACCCTATTTATACCTTTCTTGTTTGAAGACGAACAGGCGGGAGGAATTTCTAATGATGTGTCGACACTGTCAATTAGTGTCGACACTGACTGATAATGCCTCGACACTCATGTGTCGACACTACAAACTTAGTCAACAGATTTTATGTGTCGACACTTGGTTAAGTGTCGACACCACGATACTCGACATGTGTCGACACTAACATTCTGAAGTGTCGACACTAACTTCCTAGATGTGTCAACACCATTTTTCTGAAGTGCCGACACTTACTATTCTGTGTCGACATAGACCTGTCTATGTGTCGACACCTTTTTACTTAGCCAATTTTTGTTCTGTATACTTAGTCTAAGTTTATCATACCTAGTTCAATTTTGAACTTATTAAACTTAGCTTCATCTAAGGGCTTAGTGAACATATCAGCTATCTGATTATCTGTTTTAACATATTCAAGTGCAATATCATTTCTTTCTACATGCTCCCTAAGAAAGTGATATTTTATCTCAATATGTTTAGTTCTACTATGAGATACAGGATTATTAGCTATGGAAATAGCACTAGTAGAATCACAATAAAGTGGAGTTCTACTTACCTGACATCCATAGTCTTTTAGCTGATGTTGAATCCATAGAAGTTGAGCACAGCAACTTCCTGCAGCTATATACTCTGACTCAGCTGTGGAGATGGCCACACTGGTTTGCTTCTTACTACTCCAAGAGATAAGTCTTCCACCTAGGAATTGACAGGATCCAGTTGTGCTTTTTCTATCTTCCTTGCATCCTGCAAAGTCTGCATCTGAATAGCCTGTTAGATCAAAATCTCCATTCCTAGGGTACCAGAGGCCTAGATAAGGTGTGCCCTTTAGATATCTCAAGATTCTCTTGACTGCAGTCAAGTGAGACTCTTTGGGGCAGGCTTGATACCTGGCACAAACACATGTAGAATACATAATGTCAGGCCTACTTGCAGTCAAGTATAGTAAGGAGCCAACTATCCCTCTATACAAGGTTTCATCTACAGGTTTCCCTGCATCATCCTTGCTTAGAGACATACTTGACCCCATAGGAGTCTTCATGGTACTGGAGGAATCCATACCATATTTCCTTATGAGTTCTAGGGTGAACTTAGACTGACATATGGAAAGACCACTTTCAGTCTGTTTAACTTGGAGACCCAAGAAAAACTTCAGTTCTCCCATACTACTCATTTCAAATTGACTCTGCATAAGCTTTGCAAATTTTTTGCAAAGGCTACTTTCAGTAGACCCAAATATAATGTCATCTACATATATTTGAACAAGTATTACTTTGCCTCTAGACTCCCTAAGGAATAGAGTCTTATCTATTTTCCCCCTTGTGAACTTGTTCTCAATGAGGAAACTAGATAGGGTTTCATACCAAGCTCTAGGAGCTTGCTTTAACCCATACAATGCTTTCCTAAGTCTATAAACATAATGTGGAAAAGTAGAATCAACAAAACCTGAAGGTTGCTCCACATATACTTCTTCTTTTAAATTACCATTAAGGAATGCTGACTTCACATCCATTTGGTATACTTTGAATCCTTGGTAGGTTGCATAGGCCAAGAACATCCTTATGGCTTCCAGTCTGGCTACTGGAGCAAAGGTTTGATCAAAATCAATACCTTCTTCTTGCCTATATCCTTTTGCAACCAATCTTGCCTTATTCTTAATGATGACTCCTTGTTCATCTAACTTGTTTCTGTAGATCCACTTTGTTCCTATCACATTGTGATCTTTAGGCTTAGGAACTAAGTCCCAAACCTTGCACCTCTTGAACTGGTTTAGCTCTTCCTGCATAGCTTCAGTCCACTGTGGATCTTGTATAGCTTCTTCAAATTTCTTTGGTTCTATTTGAGACAGAAAACTTGAATATATTGCAGCATTCTGATTTCTGCTCCTTGTCTGAACACCTTGTCTTGGATCTCCAATGATCAGCTCCACTGGATGATCTCTTAGATGCCTGTTGGCTGGAGGCATCCTCACTTCTGGTTGTACTTCTTCATCATCTTCATCATGCTGAGTTCCTTGAACTTCTTCAGCTCCTGGTACATGTAGTTCTCCCCCTGGACATAAGCCATCTTCTTCTACTTGCTGTCTTGCAGCAGGTACATCTTTTATGGTTAGCTTGTCCATCTTCTTAGAAAGACCTGTGGGGCTGCACACACTACTAGACAACTCATTGTTAATAAGAAGTGTCTCATCAAAAACTACATGCACAGACTCCTCTACAACTTGTGTAGTCAAGTTGTAGACTCTATAAGACTTACTATTACTGCTGTACCCAACAAACACTCCCTCTTGGGATTTGGCAGCAAACTTAGTTAAGTAAGTCTTCCCATTGTTAAGTATGAAGCATTTACAACCAAAAATCCTGAAATAGGATAGGTTTGGTTTCCTGCCTTTCACTACTTCATAGGGGGTCTTGTTTAACCTTTTAGTTATGGTAGCTCTATTTATCACATGGCATGCAGTGTTTACTGCTTCAGCCCAGAAAAATTCTGGTAGTGAAGAATCACTTAATAGAGTCCTACCAGCTTCTATCAAGGTTCTATTTTTCCTTTCAGCAATGCCATTTTGCTGAGGTGTTCTTGGTGAAGAGAATTCTTGAAATATCCCATAGTCTTCACATAGTTTTGTCATGCTTTCAGATTGAAACTCTGTACCATGGTCACTTCTAATTTTGACCACTGTACAGTTCAATTCATTCTGAATTTGCTTAACAAAACTGTGGAAGACACTAGGTGTTTCAGATTTCTGCTTTAAGAAGAACACCCAGGAAAACCTTGAGTAGTCATCAACAACTACAAAGGTGTAGACCTTCCTACCTAAGCTGTGAACTGGCATTGGACCAAATAGATCCATATGCAAGAGATATAAACATCTCACAGCATCCTTGTTGTCAATGCTTCTAAAGGTGGATTTAGTCTGCTTGCCCTTTTGACAAGCTGAGCAAATGCCATCTTTGACACACTTAACTTGAGGACCATTCCTCACTAACTCTTCACTAAAGAGTTTGCCAATAGTCTTGTAATTAAGATGAGCAAGCCTCTTGTGCCATTTGACACATTGAGAGACTGTCTCATCTGCTACAAGACAAACTGGAGAACTATTGTTCTCAACCATAATGTCTAAACAATAGACATTTCTCTTCCTATAACCTGTCAAAATGATCTTTTGATCACTAGACCTCATGATATGACAACCATTTTTAACAAATGAGATGTCATACCCTACATCACTTAATTGACTTATACTAATGAGGTTATGTTTCAAACCTTTAACATAAGCCACTTGAGTAATGGTTACTAAGTTAGAAGATATGTTACCAAACCCTTTGATGATTCCTTTTTCTGAACCACCAAAGGTCACCTTTGGACCATTCTTGATTGGAATGAAATCCTTCAGTAGTCCCCTAGTTCCAGTCATGTGTCTGGAACATCCACTATCCAAGTACCATGTTGGGGTATGGCCACTTGGATTCTCCTGCAAAACAAATTACTGAACCTTAGAACCCAATGGTTTCTTGGGTCCTTGGTAACTGTTAGCTTGCAACTCAACAAGGCTACCTACTGGCTTTCCACCAGGTATCTTGTTACTACCTTTGGCACTAACATTGTGCCAACAGTCCAAAGCAAAGTGGCCAACTTTGCCACAGCACCAACATTCAAATTTGTTGTACCTTTGCTTAGGTACAGACTTGGCTGTCTTAACTACAGCAGTCTTAGTGAATGTTAGAGCTTTGCCCTTGGACCTGGACTGATTCTGAACAGTCCATGCTGGATTAACAAATCCCAGTCCAGTCTTTCCTTTATGATGAACAAAATCATCAATCAAGGGTAGCACTGATTTAGGTTTTGAAAACCTAGCTACTAGCTCTTTCTCCTTCTGAAGATTAATCTCCAATTTCTTAATTTGATCATTCTTAAATGTAATGGTACCCATCTGAATCACAGTAATGTGTTTCAGCCTGGCCACTTCATTTAGTTTTTGATCATAATTCTTCTCATAATCTATTGCAGCTGTCTTGAGATCAGCAATTTCCTTGGCCAAATTTTTGGCTAGGGTCTTGCTTTTCTTATAGGCTAGCAATAGTACTTGATATTCATCTAGGAGTTGATGAATATCTCCCTCAGACTCAGACATATTCTCATCACTTGATGAAGAATACTCTGACTCTGAACTTGAACTGGAATCAGAACTTTGAGTTAAGCCTTGTACCTGACTGGGTCCTGGCTGATCCAGGTTTTTGGTACTTTCAGTCAAAGCCATCAGTCCTTGGCTTTGACAGTCTTCTTGCTCATAGATAGATTCCATGATCTGCATGAACTCTTCTTCTTCTTCAGCAAATAGCCCAATATAGGCTTCAGCATCTGTCTCTGTGTCTGAAGAAGACATATCTGAAAGAGTCTTCTCATTCTTTGCAACAAAGGACTTCTCCTTCTTTCCTTTGAAGTGAGTTTTCTTCTTGTCACTGGATTCCTTCCTTCTTTCAGGACAGTCTGCAATAACATGGCCCTGTCTATTGCAGCAGTAACAAATTATCTTGGATCCAGTTGCCTTACTTGTCTTGGTCCTTTTCTTGTCCTTCTTTGAAGGCTTCTTTTCCAGATACTGAACCTCTTTCCCTTTGGAAGATGAAGGTCTAGACCTCCACTGTTTCTTCTTAAGGAACTTCTGAAAATGTCTGGTGAATGCAGCAAAGTCTTCATCACTTTCACTGCTTGTAGATTTTGTACTTTCAGATTCTTCAGATTCTGATTCAACTACCTCAGGAGGAGGAGTTGATGACTTGGTCCTGCTCTTTCTAGGTACATCTGACTTAAAGGCAACAGTCTTTTCTCTGTATTCAGTCCTTGTTGACTTTTCTTCTTCTTTTCTTACTGACAATTGCATCTCATAGGATAACAACTTGCCAAAAAGTGTGGGAGGAGGAATTTCTCCCAACTTTGCCATTTCTCTGATGGCACAAATCTTGGTGTCCCAGTCTTTGGTTAGGGACCTTAAGAATTTGTCATTCAACTCATAGTTTGTGAACTCTCTTCCATATGACATGAGTTCATTTACAATTCTATAAAATTTCTTATAGCATTCAGTGATGCTATCTCCTCTTCCTTGCCTAAAACTCTCATATTCTTGATTAAGCAAGGACTTCCTATCTTGCCTTACTTCTTCAGAACCTTCCATGTAGACAATGAGGGTATCCCACATTTCTTTTGCAGTTTTACAGTGAATAAGGTTCTGGAAGGTGGCATCATCAATTGCACTGACTATGATGTTCTGTGCCCTTTTGTCCATAGTTGCTAGGACAATCTCATCCTTGGTCATTTCAGAGAAATCCTTTGGAGTCCTCTGATTTGCATCCAAAACTGAAATCTTCATAGGCACATATGGCCCTTCTTTGACTGTGATGTATATTCTAGGGTCAGAGGCTTCCATAAACAGCCTAACCCTCTCTTTCCAGATCCCAAAGATCTCTTTTCTGCATATAGGTAGTTTCATTGAACCCAACTCCTTATGATTCTCTGAAGAACCCATGTTCTTGATTTTCTTGAAACTGTTTCCTGTTTCCTGACTTTAACTGAATCTGCCAAACTGGATCTCCTCAGACAGTTAGTTCTGATTTTGAGGAACCTGGCTCTGATACCACTTGAAAGATATGGTACCTAAACACCTAGAGGGGGGGGGTGAATAGGTGACCTAAACCTTTTTAAGTTTTGTTTGACAGCATAACAGTTTATCACAGATTATTACAGTTAACAGCAATTTCAGAAATCACACAGAAAAGCCACAACACAGCACAGCACAGCAGACACACTAAATTTTATAGTGGTTCCCCAATCTTTGGGTACATCCACTTTCCCCCTTCGCCTATCTAGCAGTGTACTAGATTCGGCCAAACTTCTCCACTAGCTCAGAACCCAACAAGGTTCCTACCTCAGGCCCAAAGCCTTACACTCAGCCAAAAGGCCTACACTCAGCCACCCAGGCCTACACTCAGCCAATCAAAGGCCTACACTCAGAGTTCCTCAACTCCTACACTCAGGCACCAAGCCCTACCCTCAGCCTTTATAAAATAGGCTTACAATCACTCAGATCCAATGGATCTTACAAGTTATAATAGAAATTACAAATTCTAACTCTACAACTCAGAAGGAATGAGAGGAGTTGAGAGTTTCTTGGAGAGTTCTTGGAAGAACTCAGCTTGATCCAAACTGACTTAGCTTTCTTCAAAGCTTCTTGAGTAGAACTGAATTAGTCTGAATCTTCTGCAGTTGATCCTTGATCTCTGCTTCTTAAAATCCAGATGACTCTGAATTCTTCTTCTCAGTCCTTAGTTCCAAAGACTGAATCCTTGGTTGGAGCTCTCTCTCTCCAACTACTTAGATCTGCAGTTGGACTGCCTGATCTTCTTGTGTTGATCTTCTGTATATCACTTCTTGATTTAGTCTGATCAACTACTTCAATCACACCATGTAATGTTTGTGAACTTCTTAATTATTATATCTACACCCCCTTTTCTGTAGACTGTGGGTGCCTATTTATAGGCTTCCTTCATGGTAACCGGCTGATCCGGTTTATAACAGTCTTTTGACTTTGCTGACAGTTGCTGTAGACCGGCTGGATTGGCAGCTGTCATGTCAACCAGTCACTTCTTGAAATTCTCTAACTGTCAGTTAGTGTCGAGACTTTCTGTTCTTAAGTGTCGACACCTATAGACCAAGTGTCGACACATGTTGTGTAAGTGTCGACACAAGTCTTCAAGGTGTCGACACATTCCCTTGTATGTCTCGACACAGTTTCTTCTGCATGTGTCGACACTGAAATTGAGTGTCGACACAAGCACTTGTACCTCATTCTTTCTATATTCTTCTAAGTGTCGACACATCTCCTTTGTGTCGACACATCTTCATGTGTAGAAACTGTCAAGTGTCGACACGGCTTCCTGGTGTCGACACAAGTCTTCATTCTTAGTTCTTCAGCTGAGTGTCGACACATTCCATTAGTGTTGACACTTATACTTAGAATATTTTACAAGTTTTCTGTTCTTTGCTAAGTGTCGACACAGCTCCTTGTGTCGACACTATCTTCAAGTGTTGAGTCTTCTGGTTATGTGTCGACACATTGTGCTGAGTGTCGACACATTCTTTAAGTGTTGACTTCTTTGAGTGTGTGTCGACACATTGTGCTGAGTGTCGACACATTCCTTTAGTGTTGACTCTGCTGAATGAGTGTTGACACATTGTGTTGAGTGTCGACACTTGTACTTAGTCTCTGCAGAATTATGCTGAGTGTTGACACAACTCCAAGTGTCGACACTGTCTGGTGTTGACTCAGCTCTTCAAGGTGTCGACACTTCTGCTAAGTGTCGACACAGCTCTTCTGCATCCTTCTACACTGAGTGTCGACACAGCTCCAAGTGTCGACACTTTCTGACTGATGTCGACACTTCTTCCCAGGTGTCGACACAATGACTCCAAATGTCGACACTGCTTGTCTGGGTGTCGACACAAGCTTTCTCAAGTGTCGACACTTTGCCTCTGGGTGTCGACACATGGACTTAGAAATTTTCAGCTTCAGTCCAGTGTATACCTAACCTGTACAAATAACTCAAACAAACATCAAATACATTCTGATGTATATCATTGAGTTAGGTGAGGCTTCTTCAAATCAGGTACATTTGACCAATGTACCCAACAGTGGCCGGCTAGTGAGGAGGCTCAGCCCATAAATTTTGGGTGAAACCAAAAAACTAGGTTAATGGCCATTAATGGTGTATTGAAGAATTGGGGAGTTACAAGCCACCTCTCCCCAATTCCTACATTAGAAACCTTCACCAGGGCAAGGGGAAGATTTTCCCCCGATCACATTTCGGTTTTAGAGGAGTTGGTGTGGAGGTTGTAGAGGAGCCAAAGCTTGGTGGTCGGAAATGGTAAGGAGGCACAACACCCGCTCTCAGGCATCAATTCAGGTCCTCCCCTTCTCCTTCATCCACGGGTAGATCTTAGGACTCATTAGGAATAAGAATCGGGCTCAACTGAGCCCGATCGGGAGAAGTTTTCTCCAGATTTTTCCGCAAATTTTAACTTATCGGGTTTGCCGGAATAGGCCCCTCTGGCGGCTGTGCCGCCGCCTAGCGACAGCCACCACCTCGACGGAGGTGGTGGTGGTGGTGGCTGGCTAGGGAGGTGGCTGGGTCGCTGGTGGCAGCGGCTTGAAGATGGCCAATGAAGAATCAATCATGGCCATTGGCACGCTGGGGACGACGACCAGATGCTGTCCATTATTACGCCTAGATTCGTGCTAAATATAAAATAAACTAAAGGTTATATTTATTCTGTTTATTTCATTTCTATCACACTTTTACTATTTAATATTTTTAATTATTAACAATACCTAGAGGCTAAGTTAGAGAAAATGGTCAACATATAATATGTAGCCCTTTGGATCTACTGTAATTAAAAATTGATTTGAACCAATTTGCGTGTCTGGTTTGACCAGGGCACTCATTTTGGTGGGGTCTATACCTAGATTTAGACAGAGATTAAAATGGGTGCCCACACTTCATCTCTTGTCTAAATGATTTGAAAAATGGACATGGAGTCTCTCTATTCTATACCTATGTCCTGCCCAAAAATGGGAATTTTTGGGGATGATTTTTCTATAGTTTTTGAAATTATTTAATTACTCTAGGGTAAATTAATTAAGGGGCCAAACGACCTCCAAACTCTCCCAAATTTTGGTGAGTGGATCTTGGGGTTATCATAAGGCTCTGGGTAGAATGTCATCTCATTTGGAGATGATTTGGGTTGAATTCTTGCAAACCCTATCTTTGTCATAATAAGGGTATTTAGGTCAGAAGTGCACTTGTGGTTTAGGTGGCCAAACCACCTCAACAGAGGTTGTAATTTGGGCCACTGACTTCAAATGATTTTTAACCCCCCCCCCCCCCCCATGGAAGATGGGGTGGATTGGAATAGATTTGCCCTAGGTCCTAAGACCCTACCCTAAGGAGGGGTTTTGGAGTCTTGTGAAAGGCATGTGGTCAAAGGATTTTGAAATGAATTTTATTTTGGTAGGGAGGGTACTAGTGTAGCTAAAGCACTATGGTAAAAATCTTGGAGGATTTGGAGATAGGTAGGCTCCTCAAAACCCTAACCCTAGTTTAGGTCACAAATCTTGTAGTGCTAGAGTGGGTTAATAAAACTCATTGAACAGTGATGAAATTTGGGTAGTGCAGTCTTAGGGTTAGAATGAACCTCTGGAAATTTAATTGGGAATTTTGGAACATTAATCTTAGTACTTTTGTAAAGCATGAGTTAACCCTACTTAGTTATTTGGATATTGTGATCTCACTGTCCATTGGAAATTCATGAAAATTATGCAAAAAAAGTTCAAGACAATTATTTTCATGTATGAATTTTATTAGAATTTTTAAATACAAGCAAGTGATCACAAATTTGGGAGCTTGTATAATAATTCTTTCAGAGCTTATTTCTTGTGGGAAAAATTATAAAATTTGGCCTAGATTGTTTAATGATCATTATGTACATGTTTGCATTTTCTTAGAATTTTTGGAAGCATTTTTGTTGTACTTAGCTCTTAAAAATGATTAATATAGGTTATATTTAAAATTAGAATTAGAAGCCTAAACCTTGCTGCAAAATTGGGAAACTTTGGATTCTTTGTTAAATAGTCATAGTGTATTTATCATAAATGTTTTGGAGCATTTGCATGTCTAAAATTGGTACTTCATGTTCAAACTTGGGGGGTCTTATTACTAGAATAATTAAATAAATTATCAGATAAATTTGGAAAATTATGAATTTCTGGGTTTATGCTAAAAATATCATGATAGCCTTCCAGTAATAATTATAGGGATACTGGATGATTATTGTGAGTACCTCCCATTTTACACATCATACAGCTTAAGATGTTCTGCGTTTAGTAAAACTGCAGAATTTAAGATATGGTGCAAATTGCACCTAGGGAGTTTGGGTATGAGTGTGTTGATTTGGTGAGTATAATGAGATTATCATCGGGAGTCGTGATGGAGAGTGAGAAGTTTGGCTAGGGTTAAGTGGTGCTCGGGGTCGATGAAACATTGTCTTCCCCGCAGGAGAGGAAGTGTCAAATACACTAGGGTCAGATCCAGTATAACATTTATGGGTTTGGGAGATGGGTAGAAACTAATAATATTAAGTGCCTTGCGAAAGGGAGATTTGGGCTTCAGCCCATCGTAGTTCCTAGTGCCCTCTAAGAGCCCTTCATGCGGTATGCCGGGGGCAGTCCTGGGCTAACCAAAACAGTAGGAATAATAAACTGAATTGCACGAGTAACTAGTAAAACTAGGGCATCACCTTAACTCACCTCGATGTCTTGGTGTGTTAGGTTGGGTCACTCGAGCAGTAGGCTCAGCGGACTTGGTAATGGCAGGTCGTCGATGGGCAGGTCGTCCGGCGAGCTTTGGCTCAGTTGTTCTTTGTGATGGGCATGTTGGCCCGGTGAGCTTTGGCTTGGTTGTTATTTATGATGGACGAGTTAGTCTGGGGAGCTTTAGCTCGGTGGTGATACATCAATATTGCATGTGCATAAAGTATAAGGTGGTGGGTCTTCGGTATTGGAGGGTTGATGCACCGACGCCAATACGTTGACTCAACAAGTTTGGTTTAGCACTTGGCCAAATAAATTCCGGTGCGCCAGCCGGCAAGAGTATTTAGGAGCTCCTCTTAGTGCACCAGCATTGAGGAGTACGATAGGTCTGACTGGTAGTGCAATTACCGGTTTAGAGGTTGGCGGGGCCCAACCCATCGCTTGTGTTTGCCACTACGGAGGTATCCTTGGAGGTTCGGATCCGGAAAGGGGGAACTAAAGATCTGTGTACACAGAGTCGAGTGGGTGAGTTGCACTTGCATGTTCACATCATGGCATAATTGTATTTCTTATCATAACCATCGTATATAACCCGACACCTATTGTATAAGTGGTATGGGACGCTTTATACAATAGGCCTTGCAAAACGACCCCTTGGTTTAAAAGTTCGCGCGAGCGTGCTTATAAGTTAAGGCTTTTATTCAGTAAATATATATGGATGCTTGTTAGAAAACCGACAACCTATCATATAAATTGGTATGAGACTTTTTATACGATAGGAGCCCTCCAAAAGATCCGTTGGCTTATGTGTTTTCGTATAAGTTAAGGTTACGTTTCTTGTTCAGTCTTTCTTACCTTCATTTTGTCTTATATATTATAGAACTTCTGCATTAGTTCCGCCGCCACCTGCTTATATTTGTTATTATCCACTTTCATGTCCTCTCCTTTCCTTCTCCCTGTTCGGTGCCTAGGAGCCATAGGGGAAGGGGCGGGGGATGATAGGACTTAGTCTTTTAGACTAACGATTTTCAAACCACATCATTTTAGGGGACCGTGGAGCCCTGCATGGAGCAGCAGCCCTGGAGGTCGGCACGCTTGGAGATGGGGCAGTCTAGTACCGGAATTCAGACAGCATGGACTGTGAGTCCTGATCGCTAGTATTTATATTTGTTTTGCTTCCGCGATGAGAGATATGTAGTAAGGACTTGTTGTACTGGGCATGAGCCCAAGATACAGTACTTTTATTATTATTTCTGTGGACACTCCCTTTGTGGAGATAATTTACTATATGTGATTTCTATGGACTTGCCTTTTATTACTTTGCTACAATTATGATTGATTTGGATGGCAGGATCGATATTTTGTAGTTATGACCTTCCCGGACGTGAAGGTGGCACCACAAAGCGGCGGTTCTGGGCCTAAGACCCCGGTGTTTCAAAAAAGGGAGTCTTACAAGTGGTATCAGATCAGACCTCAATCGAAAAGTAGCAGTCCATAACCCTTGGGTCACCCCTGCGTGAGTTTAGTTTGGGGATAAACTAAGCAGCGGAAGCAGTGGTGTGCCCATATGGGGGATCACATGTAATTTGTCAACTTTTTATTAAGTTTGAGTCGATTACTTACAAATGGCTTTTGTTACACAGCCCCCAGCACAGCCTACACCACAGGGTGGTGTTAAGAGACTCTGAATGTTGCACCACCTCCCCCAGTCCCCACTCCGTTCGTACAGTCAAAAATGGGGCAGACTCTGACGGCTATTCTGGAGGCTTTCAGGGCTCAATAGGTTCCGGCTCCGCAGCCAAACCCGGGGGCCAACTGGCTGAGTATATTGAGAGGACTTTCTCCCCCATCCTAATTAGGGATGGAGTCGGTTGTTCGGACGGAGGAGTGTATGGACATCATGTATGAGATGCTGACTAAGATACGGTGTCCGCGGGAGGAGTGGGTACCCTTGGTTGTCTCTTGCTTGGAGTACCATGCCAAGAGGTAGTGGAAGACATCGCTAGACACGACATTTGTTGACAGAGAGGTCACAGAGATTTCCTGGGGGTAGTTCAGGGCTGCATTGTTCGAGCATTTTGTTCCGCAGTCGGCTAGAGATGAGCTGAAAGATATATTTCTACAATTGAGACATGGTAGCAAGACAGTGGTAGAGTTCTATTGGGAGTTCAATCATGTAGCTCAGTTTGTGGATTCTTATCATTTGATGAGGCAGGATACACTAAGAGGTTCTATAAGGGCCTGCGAGAGGATCTGAGGGAGGCTCTGATGTTCGTGTCAGATGGGCCTATTCCTCGGATATTGGAGATGGCGAAATGGATTGAGGCAGATTGCCAAACAACTCGAGGCCAGAAGTAGCCAACTGAGGATCAGGGCCGGGGAGCCAGAAATGATCAGCGACGGGGCCGCATCACAGATGGAAGAAGAGCAGAAGATCGGCCTCGTCAGTAGGTGAGTCAAGAGTAGAGGGAACCAGTATTGGTAGCCCCTCAGCCTTTCCAGATGCGGGAGGTGCAGAGACCCGGGGGTATGGCATATCCCCCACCAGAATGCTTCAACTGTCATCAGGTGGGGCATATCCGGAGGAACTGCCCGATGAGGGGGGCACCACCTCCAGCACTACCGGCTACCCCGCCAGCTCAGTATTTTGTAGGCCGAGGACGTGGTCGAGGATGTGGATACCAGGGCAGAGACCGCAGGCAGTAGAGGGAGCAAGTGTATGCACTGGATATGACTCAACAACGGAATCCGGAGCAAGTGATCACAGGTACGCCAGTTAATTTTAAGTTTTTTCTTTCCTAGGTAATTAGAGTTATGGGTATAGAACTGATAAACTAGGAAAGGAAACTATATTTAGATTTCTAAGACTTTAACTACCCCAGGCATAACCTTCATCAGCGGTAAGCCCGCCTATACACTGTTCGATACTGGTGCTTCGCACTCGTTCGTGTCGGAAGCCTTCGTGGAAAGGCTAGAAGGAGTGGAACGATTCACAGGCTTGATGATGAGGATACGGCTACCAGACAGATCAGAGCTATTCACCTCCGCCCACTGCAACATGGAGGCGGAGATCGGCGGGAAGACATTTGAAGAACCAGAAAAGATCCTGAAGATGCCATTCTTTGATTTGATCCTAGGCATGACATGGTTGCATCGGAACCTTGCCCAGATTGATTGTCTGTCAAAGAGGATCACTGTAAAGCATGGGGATTCCTACATCATCATTGAAGGTATTAGACCTATTCCCCCTCTCTTGCTGTCATCCGTGTAGGCCGTCAACGACAACTTACAGGGGTAGGAAGTCTATGAAGTGTTGTTTGAGATGGATGAGGCCAAGGATTCCATCTCTGATATCCCGGTGGTGCGATATTTTGCTTACGTATTCCAAGAGAAGCTGCCAGGGATACCCCCACACCGAGAGTAGGATTTCCGGATACAGCTGGTACCAGGGGCTAAACCAGCATCTAGAGCCCCTTACTGGATGGCCCCGAAGGAGCTGACAGTGTTTCGAAGCCAGCTCCAGGAACTAGTGGAAGCCGAATTTGTCCGGCCAAGATCTTCACCATGGGTAGCCCCGGTGTTGTTCGTCAAGAAGAAGGACGGGACACTTAGATTGTGCATCGACTACCGAGCACTGAACCTACTGATAGTCCGGAAAACCTATCCATTGCCAAGGATAGATGAGCTGTTTGATCAGCTGGAGGGGGCACATTTCTTTTCAAAATTGGATTTGAGGTCGTGCTACTACCAGCTGTGGATCTAGGAGGAGGACATTCCGAAGACTTCCTTCAGTAGCAGATATGGGATGTTCGAGTTTACCGTGATGCCCTTCGGGCTCACGAATGCACCGTCAGCATTCATGAGCCTCATGAATCGGGTATTCAAGGAATATTTGGATGTGTTCGTCATCGTGTTTATTGATGACATCCTCATCTACTCGAGGACAGAGGAGGAGCACACACGACATCTGACGTTGACCCTAGAGAGACTGTGGGACCACCAGCTTTATGCGAAGTTCAGGAAAAGACAGTTCTGGTTGAGGGAGGTGGCTTTCCTAGGACATATCATCAGTAGTGCTGGGCTGGCAGTGGACCCGGCCAAGATCCAGGCAGTTAGGGATTGGCCGCAGCTGAAGTCGGCCACAGACGTGCAGAGCTTTCTAGGACTTGCTGGTTACTACCGGAAGTTTGTGAATGGATTTTCTCGTATTGCCCTTCCACTCACATCCCTGATGAGGAAAGATGTGCCCTTTGTCTGTACCCCGCATTGCAAGGTGGCTTTCCAGGAGCTGAAGGATCGACTCACCTCGACTCCTATACTTGCCCTTCCTTAGGGGAAAGACAGATTCCAGGTCTACACCGATGCTTATTACCAGGGCATGGGTGCAGTGCTGATGCAGAATGGTCATGTGATAGCGTACACTTCACAGTAGCTGAAGAAGCATGAGCAGAACTACCCTGTTCATGACTTAGAGATAGGAGAGGTCGTATTTGCTTGGAAAGCCTGGCAACACTATCTGTATGTTGTCCACTGCGACATATACTCTAACCACAAAAATTTGAGGTATGTGGACACACAGAAGGAGCTGAATATCAGGCAGATACGGTGGGTGGAGTTCCTAGCAGATTACTAGTACGAGATGCACTACCACTCAGGGAAGGTGAATGTGGTGGCAGATGCGATGCGCCGGAAGGCCACAAACCCTGGAGCTGGACCGCAGTTGATGGCCTTGGAGTTGGTCCAGCTGTTAGAAAAGTTGCAGATATTCTTGGTGTCCGAGGAACACCTAGAGCTGTACCGGGAGTACCTATCGTCGTCGGTTGTCATAGATGATATACGAGACCGAGACAGAGAAGGACAGGGGCAGGATGCCAAGCTAGAACCGATATTTTGGGCCTTAGAATCAGGAACTGCTGGAGATTACACACAGAGGGATGGCCTAGTGTGCTTCAGAGGATGGGTTTATATACCAAAGGAAGGTCAGGTCCGGGAAGATATCATGACGGAGGTTTACTGCAGTTGGTATTCGGTATACCCGAGAGTTACGAAGATGACTGCGGATCTGAAGAAGACCATGTACTGGCCAGGCATGAAGAAGGATATCACCTACTTTGTGACCCACTGCGAGGCATGCCAGCTGGTGAAGGCTGAGTGCAGAAACCTCGCAGGATTGTTGCAGCCACTCCCATTGCCCGAGTGGAAGTTTGATGATATCGCGATGGACTTCATACATGGGCTTCCCCGATCGCGGACGGGGAATGATTCGATCTGGGTGATCGTTGACTGGCTGACAAAGGTAGCCAAATTTATCCCAATCAGAAAGGATGACTCAGTGGGTGTCCTGGTTCGAAAATTCATGGAGCAGTTCGTCCATTATCATGGCGTACCCAGGACGATTGTATCAGATCGGGATGGACGGTTCACGTCCAGGGAGTGGAGATTAGTGCAGACTTACTTGGGCACTCGGCTGACATTTAGTATAGTTTTTCATCCCCAGACTGATGGGCAGACGGAACGCATCAATCAGACTTTGGAAGATCTACTGCAACTTTGCATACTGGATCCCAGTGAGCCTTAGGAGAAGTTGTTGCCATTGATTGTGTTCCCATATAATAACAGCTACCAGTCCAGCATATGGATGGCTCCTTATAAGGCCATATACGGATGGAGGTGTAGGACTCCGCTATCGTGGATACAGGATGAGGATTCGAAGGCTTTGGGTTCGGAGTTTGTTGAGCACATCGAGGCTTATGTGAGGTTGATATAGGATAGGATGTTAGAGGCATAGAGCTGACAGTCTAAGTATTACAACGCTCGGCATCGTCAGGTGGAGTTCCGGGTGGGGGACCAAGTATTCTTGAAGATCCGACCGATTCACAGGGTGTCACGGGTACGTGGTCGGAAGAAGAAGCTCAACCCAAGATATATGTGGCCTTATAGGATACTGGAGCGGATTTGTCCTTTGGCTTACGGACTGGAGCTGCCACCAGAGCTGGCGAGTCTACGCGACGTGTTCCATGTATCCGATCTCAGGAGGGTTCTACTACGCACGGAGTCGTAGATTACGACCACAGATGGGCCGGTAGCATCTGATCGGTCAGTTCACATGGAACCGGTCTAGATTGACGACAAGGGAATGCGAATCTTGCATCGCAAGAAGGTTCCATTGGTCAAGGTCCTGTGGAGGAATCATGGGCAAGAGGAGCACACATGGGAGCCTCAGGACTTGATGCAACAAAGGTACCCGGAGCTTTTCAGTCAGGTATTACTCATAACCTCTCTGGATGTTACAATTTATCTTTCATACTTAAAACCCCGTAGGCATAACTAGAATTGCGAGGATGAAATTTTTTTTGTTTATATATTGGGATTTGTAACATCCCTCAAACAACTAGACCCCTAGGAGTGGTTTTGTCGTGACTAGGTCATGACAAAACCCTAGGGAGCCCAAGAAGACCAAGTGTACTTGGGAATAAAGGTGAATGGGTTGAATGGACTACAAATAGTAGATTCCTAAAACCTAGTTTAGGATGACCATGAGTCTTTTCTATGACTCTAAGACCCCACCATGATCTCCCCAATCCATTAGGAGGTCCATTAGATCCCTAAGGGTCCATTGGAATCAACCTAGGGTGGCCAAGTTGACCTAGAACCACTCTAGGCCTAAAAAGGGGCAAGGTGCCCTAACTAAGGGCAGAGTGACCCTAGTAAGCCCAACAAACCATTCCAGGGTCTTCATAGACCCAACGTTGGGTCAATGGGTCACTAAGGACCCATGGGGGGCAGTCAAAGTGGTTAAGTTGAGACAATGGTCAACATATAATTTGTAGCCCTATGGGTCTACTTTAATTTAAAATTAGTTTGAACCAATTTGGGTTCCTGGTTTGACCAGGGCACTCATTTTGGTGGGGTCTATACCTAGAGCTAGGTAGAGATTAAAATCGGTGCCCACACTTCATCTCTTGCCCAAATGATTTGAAATTTGGATAGGGAGTCAATCTAGTCTATACCTAGGTCCTGCCAAAAATGGGAATTTTTGGGGATGTTTTTATATAGTGTATGAAATTATTTAATTACCCTAGGGTAAATTAATTAAGGGGCCAAATGACCTCCAAACTCTCCCAAATTTTGGTGAGTGGTCCTTCGGGTCATCATAAGGTTCTGGGTAGAATTTCATCTCATTTGGAGATGATTTGGGTTGAATTATTGCAAACCCTAGTCTTGCCATAATAAGGGTATTTAGGTTAAAAGTGCACTTGTGTTTTAGGTGGCCAACCCACCTCAACAAAGGTTGTAATTTGGGCCACTGACTTTAAATGTTTTTAACACCCCCCCCCTGGAAGATGTTGTGGATTGGAATAGATTTGCCCTAGGTCCTAAGACCTAACCCTAAGGAGGGGTTTTGGTGTCTTGTGAAGGGCATGTGGTCAAAACATCTTGAAATGAATTGTAATTTGGTTGGGATGGTACTAGGGTATCTAAAGCCCTCTGGTAAAAATCTTGGAGGATTTGGAGATAGGTAGGCCTCTCAAAACCCAAACCCTAGTGTAGGGCACAAATATTTTAGTGCTAGAGTATGTTATTAAAACTCATTGAACAGTGATGAAATTTGGGTAGTGTAGTCTTAGGATTAGAATGAACCTCTGGAAATTTAATTGGGAATTTTAGAACATTAATCTTAGTACTTCCTTTGTAATACATGAGTTAACCCTACTTCGTTATTTGGATATTGTGATCTCACTGTCCAATGAAAAGTCATGAAAATTCGGCAAAAGAAGTTTTAGACCATTATTGTCATGTATGAATTTTATTGTAATTTTTAAGTACATATTTACAGTACCTGCTTCACAAGCTCATAAATTTAGGAACTTGTAGAATAATTCTTTCAGAGCTTATTTCTTGTTGGAAAAATTATAAAATTTGGCCTAGAGTGTTTAATGATTATTATGTACATGTTTGCATTTTTGCAGAATTTTTGGAAGCATTTTTGCTGTACTTGCCTCTTAAAAAATGATTAATATAGGTTATATTTAAAATTAGAATTAGAAGCCTAAACCTTGCTGAAAACTTGAGCGACTTTGGATTCTATTTTAAATAGTCATATTGTATTTATCATAAATTTTGTGGAGCGTTTGCATGTTTGAAATTGGTACTTCATGTTCAAACTTGGGGTAATAAATTTTCAGATAAATTAGGAAAATTTTGAATTTCTAGGTTTAGGCTAAAAATATCATGACAGCCCTCCAATAATTATTATAGAGATATTGGATGATTATTTTGAGTACCTCCCATTTTACACATCATACGGCTTAAGATGGTCTGCGTTTTGTAAAACTGCAGAATTCAAGATGTTGCTAGCTCTTGAAGGCTAAATATATAATGTAGTGTTTTGTTCATGTGTGGTTGGCCTGCGCGCTGATGTTTGAAATCCACACTTTTGTAAAGAACAACTGTAAGGCCATAAGGCCAAACAATACTATATTTTTTGTACATTCTTATATAAATATGGGTATTTATATCAGTGGACATTCATGGTTGGAGTTCAGTATTTATGTAAAAAGCTTCCGCTAGAATGCTATGAGTTAGGATGCTCAACTCTGATATTAAACCGTGACTTCACCACCTGTTTTATGGCATATGGTGTCGGGCCCCGACCGGTCCTTCAATTATATGCATATGAACGGATGGAGCCGTTACATTTGGAGTACTCCTCGTGCTTATGCGATAACTGCCAAGCGCTGTTGAGGGTTTCTCGGAACTGGAATACAATACCGCCTCTCGCAGGAGGATAGATGAGCCTTGGTCTAGGCCGATTCATGCTTGTGGCGACCTAGAGGAGCGAGAGTTCTACTGAGCGTCCTGGAGGCAGGCTGCATATCGTTGGGCAACCTGGAGGCAGGCCACCAACTGCTTTGCGAATTGGAGGCAGGCCTCCTACAGCTTGGTGAACTGGAGGCATACCTCCTACTACTGAGTGACCTGGGGGCAAGCCGCCAATCGCTGGGTGACCTGGAGGTAGGTCGCCTTCTTCTGAAGGGTTGAAGGGGGTGTACGCCTACTCATTAGAGGACTGAGGCAGATTTGAAGGGATGTCCGCACCTGTAGAAGAGAGAGATCTACTGTGTGGTTAGTCTGTCTAACCACACGGCCTGTAGGGATGGACTGTAGAAGCAATTCGCACCCCTGCAGAACTGCTGTGCGACCTATGGGGTCAGAGCGGGGAGACTGCCCCAGCCACACGGCCTTAGCGGATAGAGAAGTCTATCCGCCCATCCTAGAGGACTGAAACAGGTCGCAACCTCGGAGCAGGCTGCAACTTGCGAGCTTGCTACCTTGGGTGGGATCGCTGATTTCTTGGTTAACATATCTCCAAGCTTTTTTAAGTCCAAAAGGGAACTTCAAAAAAGTAGGAGACCCGTGAAGATCGTGATCCAACCCTCGAAAACAATGGCCAAAAAAGAGAGGGGAGGGCAAATACCTGATCTCTCTTCTAATAAAGGTCTGATAAAGCTTACTCTTTCTTCTACAAGGAAGAGATTGTAAGTGAAAAAAGGCACATCTTGTGTGTACCTGAATTGTTCTTGCAAAGTGAAAAAGACTTGTGAACACCTTCTATTGAGTTTTGCAAAACAAAGGTGAGAGGAGGTATAGAAGAACAATAACTTGCAAGTACCTGAATGGAGCTTTCAAGCAGCCGCTAATCTCTACAATTAAGAAGGGTATGAAGCAAATATGAAAGGAAAATAATTCACAAGTACCTGAAGAGAAATTGCTAACATCCGCTAATCTCTGCAAAAAATGAGAAACAGATATGAAAAACGTAACTTGCAAGTACCTGAAGTGAACTTGAGAATGTTAACTGTTGATACAATAAGATTGATATAATCGGATAGCAGAAGAAATGTCCGTCAAACTCTGCTATTAATCGAATAAAGATCAAACAGCAATAATGATCTTTTCACGTGATTAGATATGATATCTTTAGTATGAAATCCAGAACAGCCAGATCAAACCATCTTGATTAGACTTCAATAGCATGGCTTGTTAATAAATTGAAATAGATTCTTTGATTGAATATCAATGCCAAGAATATTAATAAGCATAGTCAATCGTTAGCGGATAGAGCTTCATGGAAGCCGAGTATATAAAGCGAGAATAACCAAGAAGTATAATGCCAAAAATCCTTCGGAGAGGTTGAATTTTAACCTATTAACCTGAAAGAAGGTAGTTTTGCACAAAAGCGGACTAACCGCTCTCCCTAGGAAGGGTACAAAAAATGATAAAATACTGACAAACCACGCTCCCTAGGAAGGGCTCAAAAAGGAAAAAATGTGGATGAACCGCGCTCCCTCGTAAGGGCTCAAAAAGAAAAAGCAGAATCCTAAGAAGGAACGATGGACACAGTGCTCTCATGCCTTGGGCTACAAGCAATGCTGATCAGTTATTACAGGTGCGCCAAGTGGTCTATAGCATTGCTTGCCAGGAAAGATCAGCGAAGTTGTGGGTCCCCTGAAGGCACAAATTGAGAGTACCTTGGAGTGTTTGACCATTATAGTTGTGAGATGATCATAGAGACAAGGTTACACTTGAACGTGATTGTTTGCTAAGCAACAATCATCTTAACTGTAATGTATCCCTAGCAGAGCACAGTAGAGCTAACACACTGGGACCTCCCTTGATGCGTGCTGTGTGTTACATACTAGCTAGGATCCTAAGCCTTGAAGTCCTCCTACACAGATTGGACGGCTCCAACTGCCCATATGAGAATACTCCCCACTATAAGTGGTCATCGTGGTGTTACGCCAGAAAATAACCTATGGGGGGACAAGCAAGATTGGCAATATCTCGTCAGTTCAGTGATCCCTTTGGCAAAGAGAAAATAGAGAGGAGACACTCAAAAAAGGAAAAGTGTCAGTATAGGATCTATGATGTAAAATTTATTGAAATGAATGAAAGAGAGTTTTGAAATGTGCTAAGCATATGTAAGATAAATGTTCAATA
Source organism: Platanthera guangdongensis (assembly GCA_039583875.1). NCBI lineage: Eukaryota > Viridiplantae > Streptophyta > Magnoliopsida > Asparagales > Orchidaceae > Platanthera > Platanthera guangdongensis. The sequence goes on from CM077158.1 coordinate 65,237,763, forward strand.
TGGAGAACAGAACCGATCAGCCATGGTTGTGAAGTGCTTTTGGAACTTTGTCATGTCCTTCACCTAAAATAGATTTCCAAGGGCTCCTACATCATTCACATCAATGGTCTCAACAAAAATGAAGTTAGTGTCATCAATAATTTGGCTCACTGCTTTTGAGAAGCAAGGAATATCATCTACTTCTTTGCCTTTTGAAGTAGATAGATCAAAATGGTCATCCTTCGGGAATAGGTCATGCATCTTACCCTGCCTAAACATCTTCTGCACCAGTTGATGAAGTTCTCGGTAGTTTTCGGTTGGGTGCCCTTTATCTTTATGGAATTCGCAGTAGGGATCCAAGTATTTAGATCTTTGATCAGCAGGTTTGTAAGGCCTTTTATAACTTATCTTTTCTTTCATGACTTGGGCAACTTGCTACATAATCTGGTCGAGTTCAGATTCTCTCAAGTCATCATCTGACTGCTGATAAATTGAAGCTGCTCATGGAGCTGGTGCCAGATGTAACGCCCCAAAAATCATTATCGAGCTCGTCGTGTCCAAGAGAATTTTTGGTGTCTGTATAGGGGTACACGGCCTGGGACACGGGCATGTCCAAGGCCATGTGGTTCTCTATGTTGGTCGGCTATGTCCAGAGAAGGACACGGCAGGAAACATGGCAGCGTGACACGGGCGTGTCAATGGATACGGGCGTGTGCATACTCATGTCACCACCCATGTTCCCAAGAGTCGTGTCGGTAGGTGTGGCGGTTTTCTGTGACACGGCCCTAGGTTACGGGCGTGTCAGGACACGACACGGGCGTGTTAGGTTGAGACACTGGAATGTGGCGTGTCTCGACCCGTGTCCTTTTTTGTGCTCGACGATCATGTCTGGATCGAGGGACACGGCCTGGGACACGGCCGTGTGCGAGGACGTGTTCGGGCCAGGTTTGAGGATTTTTGGGCGGATCTGAGCCGTTCGTTTTCTATAATTAAGATCTGACGGCCTTTATGTGTTCCTGCTCTGTTAAGGTCGGGAATGGAGGTTGTATTCCTCATTTGCTATTTGACATTTTCTTTCTAAGAAGTTTGAGAGAGGAGAGATCAAGGAGGAAGAATGGGGAGGTTTCGGGCCGCCGGCGGAGCATCGGAGCACCGAATCGAGAACCGAGAGCGGATTCGCGGAGTAAATTCCATTGCGAGGCCTTCTATCCATATAGTTTTCCCATGGCACAAAAGCATACTATAAGGGTAACGATTCTCTACTTGAGCATGTGAAGCTCTCCTTCTTTTGCATAAGGAAACCCGCTCCCGCGAGTGTGCGGTGTTCCTTGGGGTTGACAGGAATAGTCCCCCTCGTGTTTCATATAGAGTCCGGAATTGAAGTACGGACATAGGCATTGTGTATGAAGCCTACCCGGACGTGTTGGTCTGGATCGGTGATGTTGCATTTTTATGGTTTGCCGGAGAAGACTCTGTTCTTTGTGTTTTCGGGTTTCTACGCGGTAGATTGAAGCAGGGATCCTTGGGGATTAACTCCAAGGTGCACCCGGAAATCTGAGCGAAAATGTAATTATGCTAACTTGGCAGCCTGGGTACCGTCCTTGTACATAACTGTGTTATGTGTTGTTTGGGTTGTTATGGGATCCGAGAGAAGCTTGGCTCGTGCGTACGTCTTAAGGTGACTACGCGGTGTAAGCAACGGGCAAGTGGAATCAGACCTGGGCTATGTGGTTCGGTGCAAGAGATCCAAAGAGGGACTGGCCGTTGGCATAGTCGGGAGTCTTAGACAGTGGTCAGAAAGACTCAAAAATGCTCACGATGTTGCCATCCCGGGGATGGTAGTGAAGCCATAGAATTGAAGGGATTCGTCGATAATGTGCCCTGAGTGCACGGGGTGTTTGGGCCATGAGAGCTTACACATGTGGTGTAGTATGTTTGTATTTTATTGTTTAGCTGGGCTAATAGAATGCAGGGAAGGAGCACTGCTGTCCCGTGTAAGGGGCGGGGTCATTATAATTTGGTCGGTTTTGACTGACCGTTACTTTGTTTTCCACCGTGCGGTGGAATGTTGCTTGCTGGTGTTGTGGAGCCGAGTACCAAATAGCGGGCTGAAGCCCATGTTGCTGAGCTGGCCCTCGAAGGCCAAAGCGAATAGTTGTTTTTTTGTCATGTGTGGCTGGCCTGCGAGCCTATGTATGTACGACACTATTTTGTTAAGTGAACTCTTGTAAGGCCATAAGGCCAAGTACTTTCAGTGTATTCGTTGTTTCATTCCTGTGATAGTTTATGGACATTCATGTTAGTTGTTAATTCAATTATGGGTTCTTTCCAACTATTTAAAAGCTTCCGCTAGAATACTCTGTGTAGGGTTAGTAGTTTTAGTTGAATGGTTTCAATATTCTTATGTAACTCTTCCGAATGTCCGTGGTATATGGTGTCGGGTTCCAGCTGGACCTTCTGTTATATGTCATACGACGGATGGGGGTGTTACAATTTGGTATCAGACTTTAGGTTCCGGTCAACTTAAGTGAATTCGTGGACGAATTCTTTTTAAGGGGTGGTGAGCACATTTGTGCGTGATCGTTATAACATCTAAAAGAACACACGAATGTACACTTAGAAATGAAAAATACACTAGTTTTGAGGAATCTGAGTGTTCCAATGATTATTTTGTAGCAATCTGTTTGTCGTCTAATCAAGGGTCTTTGCTATTATATGCGGCTAGAAGCAGTGCTGGGCAATCGGAACGCCCACAATCGGCGGAAAGTAGTGCACCGAGGGACGTGCCTACAACACCTTCAGCGGAAACCATCAGATTGGTTGCTGAAGAAGTCTTTGCTATGATAAATTCCTAACCTGCAGGGCAAATGCACCATGCACCACATGTAAATGAGCAAGAATTGATTAGGGTGGCAGAGCCGGGAGTGGTAGAGCGCGCGACAGTTGATCAGGTAGCACCAAGGTGAGCTATGGAGAAGCAACTCAAGCATGTAATAAGCTTTAATCCTCCAAGGTTCGACGGGATTGGAACGCCAACTCAAGCTGAGGACTGGCTCTCTACGATAAAGAGGGTCTTGACGGCCACAAAAACTGTTGAGTGGCAGAAGACCACCATAGCGACCTTCCTTTTGGCTGGTGAGGCGAGACTGTGGTGGGACGAGTTGGAGGTTCACCTCTTAGTGGGAAGACAACTTGCGGATATTCCTATGGAGGAATTCTCAAGGTTGTTCTTAGCCAGATATCTACCCTCTGCTCAGAATCTTGAGATGGAGAATCGGTACTTTGGTTTGACTCAGGGACACAGAAGCGTGGATGAGTATCTCCACGAGTTTACGCGGTTGGGTCGTTATGCTGGTGTTATGTTTACTGAAGAGGAGCGGAAGACCAACCAATTTTATGAGGGTCTACGTGGCAACCTACAGTTACTCCTTGTTGGGCCTAAGGCGCAAGGTTTCTTAGCATTGGTCAATTCGGCCCGGTCGTTGGAAAAGGTCGTGTAGAAAGTGCAAGAGAAGAAGGACCCAGGGGAAAAGAAATCAGAGTTCAAAGTGCCAAATTCAAAGTCAGGTTTACGAAGATGGAACAAGAAATCGAAGACTTCGAGCTCAGCCCCTTCGTCTGGTGCGACAGAGGCAACTACAAGTCGAGTCCCAGGAGCTTGCTAAAACTGTGGAAAGATGGGGCATTTTGCTCGTGAATGTTGGAGTGGACATGCAAAGTCCGAGAGGAAGCCTAGAGCATCTTATGAAGAGAAAGGGAAGGCGGTTGAGTCAACCGCATCCCACCATGCTCCAGCCCAGCCTAGAGTTTATAACCTTGGTCTGCAAGAGGCCATAAAACAAGCTGACGTGGTGACAGGTATGAGTTAAATTATAGCAGTTTAACTTTATGTAGTTGTTACCTTTTTATATGTTATCTTATATATGTTGGTGCTAGGCTTCGTGTTGATTTTTGATAGTCCGGCGAGAGCCCTATTTGATACGGGAGCTTCGCATTCCTTGTCCGAAAGATTCGTATCGCGCATCGGGGTCCCTTCCTCGATGGCAAAAGACAAGTTGGATGTGTTGTTACCCAATGGGTGCTCAATGTGCGCGGATAGAGTCTGTGTGGTTAAGATTCAGATTGGGGACCAGGAGTTTGATTTGCAAGCATCGGTACTGCCGTTAGCAGAGTTCGACGTAATCTTTCGTATGGACTGGCTCTCGGAGCAGCGAGCATGCATTCATTGCAACCAAAAGGAGGTTAAGTTGGGACTGAATACTGATCGGGAGACTACGTTTGCGGGCATGAAGGGGTCAAGTAAGATTTTGATGTCGGCCCTTCAGGTGATCAAGGCAGTTCGGTCTGGGGCAGAGCTGTTTGTCACATTAGTGCAGAATTCAACACCTAACCAAAGTCTGGGCAGTATTCCAGTTGTGTCTGAGTATCCTGATATGTTTCCGGATGATCTCCCAGGAGCCCCTCCTTAGTGCGAGATTGATTTTACTATTGAGCTAGTGCCGGGTTCCAAACCGATGTCACGCTCTCCGTATCGGATAGCGCCAAGAGAGATGGCGGAGTTGAAGGTGCAACTGCAAGAGTTGTTAGAGTAAGGGTATGTTCGTCCAAGTTCGTCGCCTTGGATCGCACCGGTCCTTTTCATTAAGAAGAAAGATGAGAGCTTGTGACTCTGTATTGACTATCGGGAGTTGAACAAGCTTACGGAGAAGAATAAGTATCCAATCCCAAGGATTGACGATCTATTTGATCAGTTGGTTGGGTCAACTGTATATTCGAAGTTAGATCTGAAATACGGCTACTACCAATTGAGGATAAGGGAAAATGACATCCCAAAGACAGCGTTCAACACGCGGTTTGGGCATTATGAGTTCACGGTCATGCCGTTTGGGTTGACCAATGCGCCATCCGTGTTTATGGATCTGATGAACAGGACGTTCAGAGAGTACCTGGATCGTTTCGTGATGGTATTTATCGACAATATCCTGGTGTACTCGCAGTGTGAGGAGGATCACTACAAGCATCTTCATATGGTGTTGGAGACGTTGAGAAGGAATCATTTGTATGCTAAGTTCTCCAAGTTTGAGTTCTCATTATCCTCGGTAGTGTTCCTTGGTCATGTTGTTAGTGGAGAAGGGATTGCGGTGGATCCGGCGAAGATAGTGGCGATACGGGAGTGGCCTGTATTGACTACAGTGGCAGAAGTTTGGAGCTCTCTATGGCTTGTCGGCTACTACAGGCGCTTCATAGAGAACTTCTCGCGGATAGTGCTACCACTCACGACGTTGACAAGGAAGGATCAAAAGTTTGTGTGGTCGCTGTACTGTGAGCAGGCATTTGAAGAATTGAAGAGGCGGTTAACCACGACACCTATTTTATGTTCGCTGAGTGGGACCGAAGGTTCGAGATCTATAGCGATGCTTCAGGCAGTGGTTTGGGCTGTGTTCTGCTACAACATGGGAGTGTGATAGCCTATTGTTCATGACAGTTGAAGGTTCACGAGAGGAGTTATCCGGTTCACGACTTAGAGTTAGCTGTCGTGATATTTGCCCTAAAGCTGTGGAGGCACTACTTGTACGGTATGAAAGTCATTATCTACACCGATCATAAGAGCCTGAAGTACCTGTTAGATCAGATGGACCTGAACATGAGGTAGCAGAGGTGGATGGAGTTCCTAGGGGACTACACCTTCGAGATACATTATGTGCTTGTGGAAGGAAATGCAGTGGCAGATGCGTTGAGTCTGGATCGGTGATGTTGCATTTTTATGGTTTGCCGGAGAAGACTCTGTTCTTTGTGTTTTCGGGTTTCTACGCGGTAGATTGAAGCAGGGATCCTTGGGGATTAACTCCAAGGTGCACCCGGAAATCTGAGCGAAAATGTAATTATGCTAACTTGGCAGCCTGGGTACCGTCCTTGTACATAACTGTGTTATGTGTTGTTTGGGTTGTTATGGGATCCGAGAGAAGCTTGGCTCGTGCGTACGTCTTAAGGTGACTACGCGGTGTAAGCAACGGGCAAGTGGAATCAGACCTGGGCTATGTGGTTCGGTGCAAGAGATCCAAAGAGGGACTGGCCGTTGGCATAGTCGGGAGTCTTAGACAGTGGTCAGAAAGACTCAAAAATGCTCACGATGTTGCCATCCCGGGGATGGTAGTGAAGCCATAGAATTGAAGGGATTCGCCGATAATGTGCCCTGAGTGCACGGGGTGTTTGGGCCATGAGAGCTTACACATGTGGTGTAGTATGTTTGTATTTTATTGTTTAGCTGGGCTAATAGAATGCAGGGAAGGAGCACTGCTGTCCCGTGTAAGGGGCGGGGTCATTATAATTTGGTCAGTTTTGACTGACCGTTACTTTGTTTTCCACCGTGCGGTGGAATGTTGCTTGCTGGTGTTGTGGAGCCGAGTACCAAATAGCGGGCTGAAGCCCATGTTGCTGAGCTGGCCCTCGAAGGCCAAAGCGAATAGTTGTTTTTTTGTCATGTGTGGCTGGCCTGCGAGCCTATGTATGTACGACACTATTTTGTTAAGTGAACTCTTGTAAGGCCATAAGGCCAAGTACTTTCAGTGTATTCGTTGTTTCATTCCTGTGATAGTTTATGGACATTCATGTTAGTTGTTAATTCAATTATGGGTTCTTTCCAACTATTTAAAAGCTTCCGCTAGAATGCTCTGTGTAGGGTTAGTAGTTTTAGTTGAATGGTTTCAATATTCTTATGTAACTCTTCCGAATGTCCGTGGTATATGGTGTCGGGTTCCAGCTGGACCTTCTGTTATATGTCATACGACGGATGGGGGTGTTACAATTTGGTATCAGACTTTAGGTTCCGGTCAACTTAAGTGAATTCGTGGACGAATTCTTTTTAAGGGGTGGTGAGCACATTTGTGCGTGATCGTTATAACATATAAAAGAACACACGAATGTACACTTAGAAATGAAAAATACACTAGTTTTGAGGAATCTGAGTGTTCCAATGATTATTTTGTAGCAATCTGTTTGTCGTCTAATCAAGGGTCTTTGCTATTATATGCGGCTAGAAGCAGTGCTGGGCAATCGGAACGCCCACAATCGGCGGAAAGTAGTGCACCGAGGGATGTGCCTACAACACCTCCTTCAGCGGAAACCATCAGATTGGTTGCTGAAGCAGTCTTTGCTATGATAAATTCCTAACCTGCAGGGCAAATGCACCATGCACCACATGTAAATGAGCAAGAATTGATTAGGGTGGCAGAGCCGGGAGTGGTAGAGCGCGCGACAGTTGATCAGGTAGCACCAAGGTGAGCTATGGAGAAGCAACTCAAGCATGTAATGAGCTTTAATCCTCCAAGGTTCGACGGGATTGGAACGCCAACTCAAGCTGAGGACTGGCTCTCTACGATAAAGAGGGTCTTGACGGCCACAAAAACTGTTGAGTGGCAGAAGACCACCATAGCGACCTTCCTTTTGGCTGGTGAGGCGAGACTGTGGTGGGACGAGTTGGAGGTTCACCTCTTAGTGGGAAGACAACTTGCGGATATTCCTATGGAGGAATTCTCAAGGTTGTTCTTAGCCAGATATCTACCCTCTGCTCAGAATCTTGAGATGGAGAATCGGTACTTTGGTTTGACTCAGGGACACAGAAGCGTGGATGAGTATCTCCACGAGTTTACGCGGTTGGGTCGTTATGCTGGTGTTATGTTTACTGAAGAGGAGCGGAAGACCAACCAATTTTATGAGGGTCTACGTGGCAACCTACAGTTACTCCTTGTTGGGCCTAAGGCGCAAGGTTTCTTAGCATTGGTCAATTCGGCCCGGTCGTTGGAAAAGGTCGTGTAGAAAGTGCAAGAGAAGAAGGACCCAGGGGAAAAGAAATCAGAGTTCAAAGTGCCAAATTCAAAGTCAGGTTTACGAAGATGGAACAAGAAATCGAAGACTTTGAGCTCAGCCCCTTCGTCTGGTGCGACAGAGGCAACTACAAGTCGAGTCCCAGGAGCTTGCTACAACTGTGGAAAGATGGGGCATTTTGCTCGTGAATGTTGGAGTGGACATGCAAAGTCCGAGAGGAAGCCTAGAGCATCTTATGAAGAGAAAGGGAAGGCGGTTGAGTCAACCGCATCCCACCATGCTCCAGCCCAGCCTAGAGTTTATAACCTTGGTCTGCAAGAGGCCATAAAACAAGCTGACGTGGTGACAGGTATGAGTTAAATTATAGCAGTTTAACTTTATGTAGTTGTTACCTTTTTATATGTTATCTTATATATGTTGGTGCTAGGCTTCGTGTTGATTTTTGATAGTCCGGCGAGAGCCCTATTTGATACGGGAGCTTCGCATTCCTTGTCCGAAAGATTCGTATCGCGCATCGGGGTCCCTTCCTCGATGGCAAAAGACAAGTTGGATGTGTTGTTACCCAATGAGTGCTCAATGTGCGCGGATAGAGTCTGTGTGGTTAAGATTCAGATTGGGGACCAGGAGTTTGATTTGCAAGCATCGGTACTGCCGTTAGCAGAGTTCGACGTAATCTTCCGTATGGACTGGCTCTCGGAGCAGCGAGCATGCATTGATTGCAACCAAAAGGAGGTTAAGTTGGGACTGAATACTGATCGGGAGACTACGTTTGCGGGCATGAAGGGGTCAAGTAAGATTTTGATGTCGGCCCTTCAGGTGATCAAGGCAGTTCGGTCTGGGGCAGAGCTGTTTGTCACATTAGTGCAGAATTCAACACCTAACCAAAGTCTGGGCAGTATTCCAGTTGTGTCTGAGTATCCTGATATGTTTCCGGATGATCTCCCAGGAGCCCCTCCTTAGTGCAAGATTGATTTTACTATTGAGCTAGTGCCGGGTTCCAAACCGATGTCACGCTCTCCGTATCGGATAGCGCCAAGAGAGATGGCGGAGTTGAAGGTGCAACTGCAAGAGTTGTTAGAGTAAGGGTATGTTCGTCCAAGTTCGTCGCCTTGGATCGCACCGGTCCTTTTCATTAAGAAGAAAGATGAGAGCTTGTGACTCTGTATTGACTATCGGGAGTTGAACAAGCTTACGGAGAAGAATAAGTATCCAATCCCAAGGATTGACGATCTATTTGATCAGTTGGTTGGGTCAACTGTATATTCGAAGTTAGATCTGAAATACGGCTACTACCAATTGAGGATAAGGGAAAATGACATCCCAAAGACAGCGTTCAACACGCGGTTTGGGCATTATGAGTTCACGGTCATGCCGTTTGGGTTGACCAATGCGCCATCCGTGTTTATGGATCTGATGAACAGGACGTTCAGAGAGTACCTGGATCGTTTCGTGATGGTATTTATCGACAATATCCTGGTGTACTCGCAGTGTGAGGAGGATCACTACAAGCATCTTCATATGGTGTTGGAGACGTTGAGAAGGAATCATTTGTATGCTAAGTTCTCCAAGTTTGAGTTCTCATTATCCTCGGTAGTGTTCCTTGGTCATGTTGTTAGTGGAGAAGGGATTGCGGTGGATCCGGCGAAGATAGTGGCGATACGGGAGTGGCCTGTATTGACTACAGTGGCAGAAGTTTGGAGCTCTCTATGGCTTGTCGGCTACTACAGGCGCTTCATAGAGAACTTCTCGCGGATAGTGCTACCACTCACGACGTTGACAAGGAAGGATCAAAAGTTTGTGTGGTCGCTGTACTGTGAGCAGGCATTTGAAGAATTGAAGAGGCGGTTAACCACGACACCTATTTTATGTTCGCTGAGTGGGACCGAAGGTTCGAGATCTATAGCGATGCTTCAGGCAGTGGTTTGGGCTGTGTTCTGCTACAACATGGGAGTGTGATAGCCTATTGTTCATGACAGTTGAAGGTTCACGAGAGGAGTTATCCGGTTCACGACTTAGAGTTAGCTGTCGTGATATTTGCCCTAAAGCTGTGGAGGCACTACTTGTACGGTATGAAAGTCATTATCTACACCGATCATAAGAGCCTGAAGTACCTGTTAGATCAGATGGACCTGAACATGAGGTAGCGAGGTGGATGGAGTTCCTAGGGGACTACACCTTCGAGATACATTATGTGCTTGTGGAAGGAAATGCAGTGGCAGATGCGTTGAGTCGCAGGGTTCCTGCCCGAGCCAGCTGGTTGTCGGTACATGATGAGAGTTTGGTCCATGATTTGGAGGAATTAGAGATATCTTGTGTCGACAAGCAGGCTAGTGCCGAGGCAAAATTGTATTGGACAGAGGTACATATGACCTAGCTGATAGAGTTCGGCGGGCTTTGGTTCAGGATAGCAGCATGAAGCAGATCTTAAATGAATCTTTGGATGGGTCAAATTTCCAATTTGCTGTTGAGGACGGACTACTATGGAAGGGCGGTCGTCTATGCGTTCCTAGTGATGATAATCTTCGGGAGGAGTTGTTGTACGAGGCTCATCATACCAAGTACTCAATCCACCCGGGGAGCACGAAGATGTATAAAGTCATGAAGAAGTTGTTCTGGTGGCCAGGACTAAATAAGGATGTAGCACTTTATGTGGCCAAGTTCTAGACGTGTGCCTTGGTGAAGGCGGAGTGCTAGAAACCCGGAGGTTTCTTGAAGTCCCTACCTATCCCGGAGTGGAAGTTCGACGACATTTCTATGGATTTTATGCATGGTTTGACAAAGTAGCAGAGGGGATACGACACCATCTGGGTGATCGTGGATAGATTGACAAAGGTGTCGCATTTCATCCCGAACAGGAAGGAAGATTTGGTGGAAATGTTAGCCAAACTCTATGTGGATAATATTGTACGATTGCATGGTGTGCCCCGCAGTATTGTTAGTGACCGAGATGGACGCTTCACGTCGAACGACTGGAGGCTGGTGAATAGTCTGTTGGGAACTAAGTTGAGTTTCAGCATAGCCTTTCATCCGCAGATGGATGGTCAAACCGAGAGGGTCAACCGGATGATGGAGGACATGCTTCGTATGTCCGTCTTGGATTTCAGAAAGTAGTGGGAAGATCACCTGTACTTGGTGGAGTTTGCATATAACACAGTTATCAGGAGAGTATTGGAATGGCGCCTTTCGAGGCCTTGTATGGGAGGAGGTGTCGCACGCCGTTGTCTTGGTTGGAGACAGGCGAGATGAAGTTATACAAACGTCAAGCGGTGGAAGACGCCACTTCAATGATACGTACAGTTCAGGAAAGGTTGAAGATCGCTCAGGACAGGCAGACAAAATAGTATAACGCCAAGCATAGGAATGTGGAGTTCGGTGTTGGCGATTGGGTGTATTTGAAAATCAATCTGTTCAAGGGTGTCTCGCGGGTTCGACGCTTGAAGATGCTGAGTCTGAGTTACCTTGGACCGTTTGAAATCCTGGAGCGTATTGACGAAGCAGCGTATCGATTGAAGCTTTCAGTATAGTTGAGTGGGCTGCATGATGTATTCCACGTATCGATGTTCTGGAAGGCTGTGCAAGAGCCTTCACAGGTCGTTGTGGTCGATCAAGTGTCGGTTGAATACAAGTTGACGGTAAAGGTCAAGCCAGTACGCATTGAAGACTATGAGGCTAAACAACTCCACAACAAGGAAATCTGAATGGTTAAAGTCTGATGGGATAACTGCGGGCGTGAGGAGCTTTCTTTTGAGCGAGAGCAGACTATGATGGAAGAATACCCCTAGTTATTCCACTCAAGTAACATTTAAATTTTTGTGTACCTTTACATAATTTCGGGACGAAATTCTTTAAGTGGGGGAGATTTGTAATGCCCCGAAAATCGTTATCGAGCTGGTCGTGTCCAAGAGAATTTTTGGTGTCTGTATAGGGGTATACGGCGTAGGACACGGGCATGTCCAAGGCCGTGTGGTTCTCTATATTGGTCGGCTGTGTCCAGAGAAGGACACGGTAGGAAACACGGCAGCGTGACACGGACGTGTCAATGGACACGGGCGTGTGCATACCCGTGTCACCAACCGTGTTCCCAAGAGTCGTGTCGGTTGGCGTAGCGGTTTTCTGTGACATGGGCCTAGGTCACGGGCGTGTCAGAACACGACACGGGCGTGTCAGGACACGACACAGGCGTGTCAGGTTGAGACACGGCCGTGTCTCAACCCGTGTCCTTTTTTGTGCTCGACGATCATGTCTGGATTGAGGCACACGGCCTGGGACGCAGCCGTGTGCGAGGCCGTGTTCGGCCCAGGTTTGAGGATTTTTGGGCGGATCTGAGCCGTTCGTTTTCTTTAATTAAGATCTGACGGCCCAGATGTGTTCCTGCTCTGTTAAGTCCGGGAATGGAGGTTGGATTCCTCATTTGCTCTTTAACATTCTCTTTATAAGAAGTTTGAGAGAGGAGAGAGCAAGGAGGAAGAAAGGTGAGGTTTCTGGCCGCCAGCGGAGCATCGAAGCACCGAATCGAGAACTGAGAGCGGATCCACGGAGGAAATTCCATTGCGAAGCCTTCTATACGTATAGTTTTCCAATGGCGCAAAAGCGTACTACAAGGGTAATGATTCTCTACTTGAGCATGTGAAGCTCTCGTTCTTTTGCATAAGGAAACCCGCTCCCGCGAGTGTGCGGTGAGTGTGCGGTGTTCCTTGGGGTTGATGGGAATATTCCCCCTTGTGTTGCATATAGAGTCCTAAATCGAAGTACGAACATAGGAATTGTGTGTGAAGCCTACCCGGATGTGTTGGTCTGGATCGGTGATGTTGCATTTTGTATGGTTTGCCAGAGAAGACTCCGTGTTTTGTGTTTTCGAGTTTCTACGTGGTAGATTGCAGCAGGGATCCTTAGTGATTAACTCCAAGGCGCATCCTGAAAACTTAGTAGAAGCGTAATTCTTCTGACTTGGCGGCCTGGAAGCCGGCCTTGTACATAACTGGGTTATGTGTTGTTTCGATTGTTACGGGATCCGAGAGAAGCTTGGCTCGTGCGTACGTCTTAAGGTGACTACGCGGTGTGAGCAACGGGCAAGTGGAATAGGACCTGGGCTATGTGGTTCGGTGCGAGAAACCCAAAGAGGGACTGGCCATTAGCATAGTCGGGAGTCTTAGACAGTGGTCAGAAAGACTCAAAAATGCTCACGATGTTGCCATCCCGGGGATGGTGGTGAAGCCACGGAATTGACCGGATTCAACGATAATGTGCCCTGAGTGCACGGGGTGTTTGGGCTGTGAGAGCCTACACCTGTGGCGTAGTATGTTTGTATTTTATTGTTTAGCTGGGCTAATAAAATTTCAGGTAAGGAGCATTGTCGTCCCGTGTAAGGGTTGGGGTCGTTATAATTTGGCCGGCTTTGGCTGACCGTTACTTTGTTTGCCACCGTGCGGTGGAATGTTGCTTGCAGGTGCTGCGGAGCCGAGTACCAAATAGCGTGCTGAAGCCCATGTTGCTGAGTTTGCCCTCGAAGGCCAAAGCGAACATTTGTATTTGTTGGGTATTGTATCCACGATTACCTAGATTTGAGGAAGCCCCCTGTCAAGCTAAGATGAATTCACAATGTATTTGATGAAACATTTCAAGTTGTACTTGCAGTTTCTCCACGCTAAGTGCACACCAATGTCAGGGTGCAGTAGGTCAATATACACGGGTCTGCACGACGTAATCCCTCGTTGAGCAGATCAGTGTGTTGGCCTATGTGTACTCTCTCTATTGGAGTGCACTTACTTTCAAGTACAGGACCGCTCATATGCAAGAGAAGACAAGGAGCATGGAGGATCAAGGAGCAGCTCCTAGGTGGAAGACGAAAAATCGTCCAAGGCAAATTCGACGAGAATCACCAAGTGATTCTCGCCGAATCGGCGAGAATCACTTGGTGATTCTCGTCGAATCGACGAGAATCATCAGTGATTCTCGCCGACTCCTTCTGGCCATCTCAATATGGTGCCAAGCAAGATTCGGCGAGAATCACTTGTAATTCCCGCCGAACCAGTGGTCATGCAGCCCATGAATACCAAGTCCAATTCGTTGAGAATCGGCAAGTGATTCGACGAGAATCACAAACGATTCTCGACGAATCGTCGAGAATCACTTGGTGATTCTCGCCGATTCGTCGAGAATCGTCTGCGATTCTCGCCGATTTTTACTTGGCGTTTTCTCAGAATGCTGCTGGACCGGATTCTGCTTCTGGACTTATTTGAACCGGATTTTGGGGATTTCTTTTGAGGGTCCCACAAACGGTCATATTTGAGAATACTACACCATAAATACATGAGTATTTTTGAACAGTAGATTACGCATAAGAGAGAAAGAAAATCCAGCGGCGAGGTAACCCTAAATCCGCGAACTCGCTCCGCTCCGCCGCCGCCGCTCGCGTCAAGTGGTCGCCGCTGCTGATCGCTCTTCTTCCCGATCTCCGGTGACAGAAGCTTGGTAAGGCTTGTGTCTCACGCGTCTATCCGGAGATCTCTTGTCTCTCGATTCGTTGACCGGGAAAAACTCCCCCGTCCGAATCGATCGAGACGACTGATCCTAGAGTGACCGTTGGTAGACCTAGCTTGCTTCGCTACGAAGTTTAGATCTCCAAGTTCTGCAGCCACTCTTCATCGTAGCCGCCGATCCCGAAGCTAGCCGCCGCTCGTGTGCCGCCGCCGGTTCCGGGGAGATCTTCTCCAAGAGAGACCAAGGTCGTAGACTCTTCATCGACTTCAAGAACACGTCGTCGAACAAAGAGGAACACCGAAGTCTCCAAGAGAAGTTTGTATCACGTGTACATCCTACATTTTCATTTCGTTGTAAAGGAACTTTTGTTCCGAGTTGTAAGGGTTGGGTGCAACCCGCTTTGTGGGAGTGTTGACTCTCACGTGTGGAAGGGCTCCTTCCGTTAGTGAAGGGATTGGATTTCAATCCCGTTGGTGAAGTGACCGAGTCGTCCCTTGTTGGGGAGATAGGTCGAAGGGGGAAAGTGGATGTACCCAAGTCGGGGAACCACTATAAATTTGCTGTGTATTCTGTGTGCTGTGTCTGTTGTTTTTATTGTGCAGGTACATCTGTAAATTCCGCAAAAGAACCACACGTTACCTATTCCCCCCCCCCCCATAGGTACACATAGCCGACACTAGGTGGACTTTCAAGTGGTATCAGAGCCAGGTTCCTCAACAAAAAGGCTAACACCTTGAGGTGAATCCTGCCACCAGTGTCAGAAGCATGGATCTGGACTATGACATATTGCCACTCAAACTCCCAGCATGCACCAAGGATTATTATCCTATCTGGAGGATGAGAGTGTTATTTCACCTGGATGCCATCGATCCTCGAGCATCCCTCATCCTGGAAGAGGGTCCATTTATCCCTTTGAAGACCACCGACTCGGGGACCCAAGTGCCCATGTGCATCCCTGAGATGACAGAGATGGAACTCTCATTTTTCCAACTGGACCAGAGGATTCGACAAATTATTATGGATGTCTGGTCTGGAGCCTCTCGCTCCAGGTTGAAAAAATGTAAAACGGCTAAATCTCTATGGATGATGATCTCAGAGCTGATGGGGGGGTCAGAGGAAGCTGAAATTTGCTGCCAATCTGAGGATGAAGCATATGTGGGGGTAATCACTTCTGAAGATGAATGCAAGGATCCTTCGGATTGCATCAGAGCTCCAGTATCCTTGTCAGAGACTGAAGAAGATAGTGAGGAAAGCAGCTCCGACGAGGAAGAACCATTGGTCACTGATTCTAATGACAATAACCCAGATGAGCAGGTATCATCTTCATCCTGTCCCTCATCTTTTGACTTCTCTGAAGACAGAAACTGCTCTCCTCCAGAAAATACTGATTCCCTGAAGAGAGCCCTTCAGGAAAGCAATCTACTTGCTGAGGAGCAAGCTCGAGAGATTGCTTAACTGAAGATCTTGTTGGTTCTCCAATTGGCGTCCAACAAGGTCAAGGACTCTAAGATCTCAGCTCTAGAGAATAGTCTAGAAAATGAGAAACGTATAGTATCCAACTTCTCCAAAGTTGATGCTATAAAGAGAAAACAGGAAACCGGGTGGATCTCCCGGATTATCCAGGGATGGAGAAATGGGGAAACGGTGTTCCGACCTCCCACTCCAAGCGGGAAGGCAACTCATCATGCCTTCAGGTATGACCACAGGAATAATCGTGGTCACTGTAAGGGTGAGTTGTCCCCATGTGGAAATGTCCATAGTGCAAGAGGCATCATGGCCACCCTTGAAGAAATACCTAAGGCTCAGTCTGAGCCCTTTGTATTCACGGCCACTGCCACAACAAAGTGTGGATCTGCAGGTCCTGGTTCACAGAAGAATTCTCTCCATTCAAGGACACGGGATAGGGAGAATAGAAGTCATGATGTCAGGCGTCATGGAGCCTCAGCAAGGAAGATGCCTGAAAGAATGGCACCACCTTCTCGGCCTCATAACGCTCACATCATGCATTCATTCCACCCTTCATCATGCCTCGATGGAAGAGGAATTTGTGCAACAAGAACATGCCCTATCCCCTTGAGACCTAGGACCGTGACTACATCAGTCACTAGATCAGGTCAAAAACGGCGATACAACATTCACTCTTGTTGGTGCTGCGGCAAAGTGGGACACTTTGCCATTGACTGTTGGCACAACCTCTCTGTGCCCACAGCAAGGGCCTCTCCACATTATAGGGACAGAGGCAGTCTTCCAGACAGGTTTTCTCACGGAAGGCAGTTGCGTGTTCATGCTAATAGAAACCTAGGACCCAATATGATTTGGGTTCCTAAGGTAAAGTAATTCTGTTTTGCAGGGTAGTCTAGATCCCCATGAATACTTGGGAACTAGACAGTACGTGGCTCAAGGCTAACTTGGAACAAGCGTCTACAATAACAGACGTGCTACCTGATGAGCATAATCACTTTAAGCTACCGATATGTTCTACCTGTGGGACTAAGACGATGACTCTCCTTATCCCAGGTAACTTTGATCAGTTCAAGGACTTGTGTCATGATGCATCCTCATTCAAATTAAATATATATATATATATATTTTTATCCTTGTGTATAAGTGTACTTATGCTTATCATATATGTGTGCACCTTTAAGGAGAGATTACATCGAGGCATGCCAACCATTACACATCGATAAAAGGATAACAAAGATATGTCATTGCGAATTTTGACACATCACAGTTGACATCAAGAAGGGTCTGAAGAGGTCTCGTTCTAATCCTAATAAAGTGTCGTTATAACAAACATGTACGTATTAATCCTGTATTTATCATTGAGAAGACTTTGCAAAAACCTCAGTAAAATTCACATAGATTGACTTTAGAATATACTTGCATTTATCATTCCTTTTAGTAACTTGACATCGGAAAATCTAAAATGGTGCAATGCTTCCCAAAGTAATCAAGAAAAACATCAATATTTACTCCGAATCCCGCCGACCCATTTTACATCTCGCCGAATTAGATAAATCCCGCCGAAGAAGCTCCCGACCGCTCGACTTCCCCCGAATCCCTACGACTCCTATAAATCCCGCCGAAGAATCTCCGCCTGTTCACCTTCCTCACGACTCGCGCAGGAGACCTCTGGACGACCCTCGCCTTCCTCGCGCAAGAAGCTCCCGACCGCTCGACTTCCCCCGAATCCCTACGACTCCTATAAATCCCGCCGAAGAATCTCCGCCTGTTCACCTTCCTCACGACTCGCGCAGGAGACCTCTGGACGACCCTCGCCTTCCTCGCGCAAGTGCACTTCCGCGAACTCGCCGACACCCGCAACCCTCCGACGCTCTCGTCGACGCCGTCGAATCGCCTCTGTGCGTGATCTTCTTCTCCCGAAGCTCACCAACTCCCGAAGCTCCCGTGAGACTCTAACAAGGTCCCATCCCACGGGATACTCTTCCCTCCACCGAAGCTCTTCCCGAAGCTCACCAACTCTCTTCCACCGAAGCCCTTAGATCCTCAATGGCCCCAAGGACGACCGCAGGTTTGATTTCTGATTGCGAACTGGTTCGCACTGGTTTTTCTCATGCCTCGGACGAGTTCCGGAACATCGTTCTCATGCTGGAAGAAGCCGGGCTAACCTTCATATTGGAGCATCCTTGCAAAGTCTTAGATAAAGAAGTGCTGGAGTTCTTTTCTACAGCAAGGCTTCGAAACCGAGACTCCATCATCAAGAGCAAGGTGGCGGGGACTAAAGTAAAGATGTCTGCCAGTAAGCTAACACGCTACCTGCAGCTCTCAAGTGCGGAGCAGGAAGACTATTTGGAGGACGAGGACAAAGCCAGAACCCTCCTGTTCTGCGGTCTACCCAGAGGCACACGATCAGTAAAACGAAAAGAGATGAATGAAGAAGGGAAGCTCCTATCCGACATCATAGGAAAAGTACTCATCTGTAAGCCAGGCTCCCATGATCATATCTCCGGAGATATGTTCAAAATTCTCATAGCCGTGGTCTGCAGAAAGAGGTTCAACTGGGGAGAGTTGATGTTTCAAAAGATCAAGGACACTCTGGGCACTCCGAGCTTCGGTCGCATCATCAGTCTATATCTCAACCAGCTCAACGGAGATAAATTCGACATGAGCAAAGGAGTTCCTCTACATTACTTGAAAAAGATGGATGCTACTGTATTTGATAGATGGGAGCAGCGCATCGGGCAGCCGGCTGTGGAAGAGCAAGAGGAAGTATCTCCAGCATCCTCCCCCCGTGAAATTCCTGATACTGTGACTGCAGGAATCGAGGGGGAGACTCTACCCACTCATCTGGATATAATATCTGAAATCGCCGAGGTGGCAAGGGATGCGGTGGCAGAAGTTCATGCAGAAGGTGAACCTGGGTTGGAGGATGAGGAGGTCCTGAACAGAAACACCCTCGGAACTGAAGCTGAAACACTGGACTCTGCTGATCAAGAAGTGGACGAAGATGCTGATATGGATGAGTTTTTGGATGAGGACGGAAAGGACGAGGTCAGTGAGGGCCATGAAGTGGTTGAATCTCCAGATACTGATGAACCTCCTACTGCTAAGCCTGCACCAGTGGAGGGGGAGGTAAATGAGGCCACCAACATTCCTCCCATAGAGGCTGTGATTGTATCCAGCTCTACTGATGCTTCTGCGGCCGAGCCAGAACAAGGCCAAGAAGTGCCTCCGGGTATTCCACTACGAGATGACCTAGCCATTCACACTGTACATATAATTCAGGGCATCGTGAATGAGCTTAAAACCTCTTTTGATAAAACTCAGAAAACAATACTGCAAGAGATTAAGACTTCTGAAGATCTCATGCTGAAGAATATGGTGGCAATCAACCACAAACTGGATATGATGGAGAAGAAGTTTGAAGAAAAGTATACTGCGGCCGGCGAAGCTGTCACACTGTTAATGGCCGGCTTGAAAAAGACTACTGACACTCTGGCTGTTGTCAATCAGAACACACACGTTGTGGCCAACAATATTCAGAAATTTGATGGCAACATGGTCACTTTAAATGCAAATCAGCAGGCCCTAGTCACTGAATTCAGCAAGACAACTAAGCACATTGATGACTCCTTGCACTCATATGCCAATTGCATAGCTGAAGAAGCCAAAAAGGGGGAGAAGGAGTATATCGCTAAGATGGCTGAGCTCCAGAAAAGCATGGATGCAAACTTTGTGAAATCAAGCAACTACGTCTATGAGAGTTGCTGGTGGATGCTACAACAGGCACTGGGCATGTTAGGAGTCGTCCTACCTGACCAACCTGCCGGTGCTCATGCTCCTGAGACTTCTACGGCTGCCGAGGAAGTACATATTGCTGAGAATGTAAGTACAAGTGCTGCTGATATTTTCACTGATGAAGCTGACGCTAGGGCCATCTCCAAATCTAAGCTGAGAAGCATGTTTGACCAGGAGGCCTTAGCTAAAGCAAGGGGAAAGAGGAAAATTCAGGAAGGGACATCAAAGGAGACACCAACTCAAAAGAGGATCAGACTAAGTGAGGAGGAGGTAAGAAACGAAAGGTGGAGCCCAGTCTCAAGGAGCATCATCCTAGACACCTTCCTGCTGCAAGAAAGAGGAGAGATAAATCGAAATGAAGCATATAGTCAGTATGAATGGGAGACGCACAAAGCATTTGAAGCGAAACGCAACATTTTCTTCAGAAACAACAAGGATCCAGACAAAGTTGCTCCTCCTAGGTACTATCCGAAGCCCAAGGAATACATGGAAAGGCAGAGCAAAAAGTACTTGGCGCAAACTCTTAAGGGTGACGGAGCTAAGGACAAATAGTCACTATCTTATAGCTGGTCACGGTGTATTAAGAACATTTAACAATTATTACTGTCGTGTGAACAATTCTGACTTATATGTGAATATATTTCTCTTGGTATATATATATATATATTCTTGAATGTGTGAATGACTCAAGTCCTGTTCTGATTGCATTTATTACCTTGTGTTGCATAATTAATTTTTAAATGCTATAATTATTATTTGATAGGTGTTATTCATCTTAGCTAGTAGGGTTTTGGCTTCGTCAAATAGGGGGAGATTGTTGGGTATTGTATCCACGATTACCTAGATTTGAGGAAGCCCCCTGTCAAGCTAAGATGAATTCACAATGTATTTGATGAAACATTTCAAGTTGTACTTGCAGTTTCTCCACGCTAAGTGCACACCAATGTCAGGGTGCAGTAGGTCAATATACACGGGTCTGCACGACGTAATCCCTCGTTGAGCAGATCAGTGTGTTGGCCTATGTGTACTCTCTCTATTGGAGTGCACTTACTTTCAAGTACAGGACCGCTCATATGCAAGAGAAGACAAGGAGCATGGAGGATCAAGGAGTAGCTCCTAGGTGGAAGACGAAAAATCGTCCAAGGCAAATTCGACGAGAATCACCAAGTGATTCTCGCCGAATCGGCGAGAATCACTTGGTGATTCTCGCCGAATCGACGAGAATCATCAGTGATTCTCGCCGACTCCTTCTGGCCATCTCAATATGGTGCCAAGCAAGATTCGGCGAGAATCACTTGTAATTCCCGCCGAACCAGTGGTCATGCAGCCCATGAATACCAAGTCCAATTCGTTGAGAATCGGCAAGTGATTCGACGAGAATCACAAACGATTCTCGACGAATCGTCGAGAATCACTTGGTGATTCTCGCCGATTCGTCGAGAATCGTCTGCGATTCTCGCCGATTTTTACTTGGCGTTTTCTCAGAATGCTGCTGGACCGGATTCTGCTTCTGGACTTATTTGAACCGGATTTTGGGGATTTCTTTGAGGGTCCCACAAACGGTCATATTTGAGAATACTACACCATAAATACATGAGTATTTTTGAACAGTAGATTACGCATAAGAGAGAAAGAAAATCCAGCGGCGAGGTAACCCTAAATCCGCGAACTCGCTCCGCTCCGCCGCCGCCGCTCGCGTCAAGTGGTCGCCGCTGCTGATCGCTCTTCTTCCCGATCTCCGGTGACAGAAGCTTGGTAAGGCTTGTGTCTCACGCGTCTATCCGGAGATCTCTTGTCTCTCGATTCGTTGACCGGGAAAAACTCCCCCGTCCGAATCGATCGAGACGACTGATCCTAGAGTGACCGTTGGTAGACCTAGCTTGCTTCGCTACGAAGTTTAGATCTCCAAGTTCTGCAGCCACTCTTCATCGTAGCCGCCGATCCCGAAGCTAGCCGCCGCTCGTGTGCCGCCGCCGGTTCCGGGGAGATCTTCTCCAAGAGAGACCAAGGTCGTAGATTCTTCATCGACTTCAAGAACACGTCGTCGAACAAAGAGGAACACCGAAGTCTCCAAGAGAAGTTTGTATCACGTGTACATCCTACATTTTCATTTCGTTGTAAAGGAACTTTTGTTCCGAGTTGTAAGGGTTGGGTGCAACCCGCTTTGTGGGAGTGTTGACTCTCACGTGTGGAAGGGCTCCTTCCGTTAGTGAAGGGATTGGATTTCAATCCCATTGGTGAAGTGACCGAGTCGTCCCTTGTTGGGGAGATAGGTCGAAGGGGGAAAGTGGATGTACCCAAGTCGGGGAACCACTATAAATTTGCTGTGTATTCTGTGTGCTGTGTCTGTTGTTTTTATTGTGCAGGTACATCTGTAAATTCCGCAAAAGAACCACACGTTACCTATTCCCCCCCCATAGGTACACATAGCCGACACTAGGTGGACTTTCAGTATTTTATTTTTGTCATGTGTGGCCGGCCTGCGAGCCGATGTATGTAAGACATTATTTTGTTAAGTGAACACTTGTAAGGCCATAAGTACAAGTACTTTGAGTGTATTCGTTGTTTCATTCCTGTGGTAGTTTGTGGACATTCATGTTAGTTGTTTATTCAATTATGGGTTTTTTCCAACTATTTAAAAGCTTCCGCTAGAATGCTCTGTGTAGGGCGAGTAGTCTTAGTTGAATGGTTTTGATATTCTTATGTAACCCTTCCGACTGTCTGTGGTATATGGCGTCGGGTTCCGGCTGCACCTTCTGTTATATGTCATACGACGGATGGGGGTGTTACACCAGATAAGGAGTGGGGGCCAGCAATGGCAATTTTTGATTATGGAAGTGATCTTTACTTGGGAAGAGATGTTGATGACGTCGGATATTCCTTCCTCTCCTTACTCGTGGTTGAAAGTCCTTTCCGGGGGAGACTTTGGAGGTTGTCTGTATGAGGAAGAAGAGTCTTTCTCTGTTTCAAGCCTGGAGATGTAGTTGGGATTAATCTTTTCACCTTGTATGTATAAGTTGGCAAGACTGATCATCTCTTGATACGTCCTTGGCACTCAAACGTTAGCCTAAAATTTTAGTGGTCCTTCTTTTAAACCACTTATCAGAGCAACTTGGTACATTTCTGGATCGATGTTTTCAAAGTCAAGAATCTCTATCTAAAAAAGATCAATGAAATGAGCCCAAGTCTCATTTTCTTGCTGCCTGATCTCAAAGAGGGCTTTAGGACCACCTTTTCTCTCTATAGAATTAGTGAATCTCAGCAGAAGTTCTCTTCGTAGATTGTAAAAGGAAGCGATGGATTGAGGGTGCAATCCATAGAACCACTCCCTCGCTTGTCCATCAAAGAACGTTGCAAGGAGCTTGTACCTGGTAGCATATGTAAGGGTCTTGAGAGCGATGGCTTATTCAAAAGCTTGTAAGTGTGTCATTGGATCAGACATCCTAGTGTAAGTTGGTTACTGTGGTTCTCTGAAGTTAGCTGGAGTTGGCTCTTGCCGCACACTCTCTGTAAATGGCGATGGCCCTTACTACTCCTTTAAAAAATAAGGGAAAGGAAAGTATGGACCATAAGATGTGGTTGAAAAATGGAGCGGGAGGATAGGAAGGAAAAGTTGCTATGCGAGGAGTAAATGTAGGAGCTGAAGAGTAGGGTTGACTTCCCTGAAAATTCAGAAATCTTGCTGGACTTCCCCGGGCAGCTTCCCGAAAGAAATTTTGACGAGCTTTGAACTCATCATTTTGAGATTGCAAGGGAGCCGCGGCCTGCCCTTGCGGATAGGTTGTGGATAAATAGGAGGATAGACCAGCAGATAGGTTGGAGGATAAGTTTGCAGATTCTCCAATAATTGTGTTTGACTAACTAGAGGAACTACTACTGTTGCAAATTGCACCTCTAATCGCTGTGTGATGGCAGTAAGAGTACGGTTGATTGCCGAAATTGTTCGGCAGTTTCTTGTTACGACTGCTCCAAGGGTTCCAAGAGAGGGTCTTCACTAGGACTTGGAGGAACAAGATTCTCAGTAGGTTGATGATCTGTCATGGCTAACCATTGGTTTTCACTATCTGTTCGATATCTAAATGTCGTGTGTTAACTGTTGATTCACGAAATGGGCACCACCAGATAACGGTGTTCAAACTCGCTGAGATGATGGAGAAGGTTAATAAGGAACTGTCGAGCATCCGGTTACTTTAATGGTTAGGGTTTGAGGTTGATGGAGAGAGAGGAGAGGAGAAGGGAAGAAGAGGGGCAGCGTGCAGCGACAACAATAGATTTTGCCCGCCGCGGCTTAAATGTCACACTTGCGACGAGCTTTTCTTTGATTTTAAATCAGTGTTACAACTTGAGTTGAGTCCTTTACATGATAATATAAAGGGTACAAGGGGAAGCTGGCGGCTAGAGGAAAGAAGTTGCCAAAAGCCGCATAGTTTGACCAAAGAGGCCGCCAGACCGCGTGGACAGCTAATCCCGCAGCTCGCTACTCTAGGCCGAGCGGACTGCGCCATCAGGCATAGAAGACCGCTAATGTTACTGAAGCCAAGGCCAAAACATGGCCTAAATGGATAAACCACGCGGACAGGTGATCTGTCTACAAGCAGCACTGGCGGACAGAAAGACTGTGGCTACGGGGTATGATGCGTTGGTTGTCCCCAGGGGTCCTTTTCCTCAAATGAGAGGTATGGTGGTCTACTTATAGGCTGGAAGAGGTGACGTCAAGAAATGGGCTCGATGACGTCACACCGATGATACGGGCGAACTGCGATAGAGTTCGTGACATGCTGCGGGCAGCAAAGGAGCTCGCCTACTGCTGGGAGAAGTCAATGCTGGGAAGCTAGAGATGCTTCTGGTGCACTGCTTATTGAGTCCGCCTGGTTCTTGGCGGACAGGGTGAGTGTAACATCTCTCAAACAACTAGCCCCTAAGAGTGGTTTTGTCATGACTAGGTCATGACAAAACCCCAGGAAGCTCAAGAAGAACATGTGAAATAAGGCATGAAGGTGAGTTCACCATTGTCTGCAATAACACATTCCAATTATCTAACCTAGGGTTTGACTTTAGGGCCTCACCTTGACTCTTTGACCCCCACCATAACATCCCTAGCCCTAAAAGGGGCTTATTGGGTCACTAAGAACCCATTGGGGTCAAGTTGACCAAAGTCAACCCTAACCCTAAAATGGTCAAAGTGCCCTATCTAGGGCCAGAGGACCTTACCTTTGCCAAAATTATCCCACCTAAACCTCCCTAACCCTTTAAGAGGTCCATTGGATCACTAAGGACCCATTTGGGTCAATCTAAGTGATCAAGTTGACCAAAGTCAACCTAAACCTAGAAGTGGTCAAAGTGCCCTACATAAGGGTCAAGTGACCACCAAGGTGTCAAACCAACCCTACTCAAACCTTCCTAGCCCTTAGTGGAGGCCAAAGGATCACTAAGAAAACATTAGGGTTAATTAGGTCACCCAAGGTGGCCTAGGGTTGGGCTAACCCATATTAGGTCAATATAACCCAAATAGGCTAACTCAAGCTCAAACACAAATCCACTTGGGCTAACCTCATTTTAATTATCCATATGAGTTAATGGGGTGTTTTTGGCTGAAATGATCATCAAAGTTCTGCCATGGTGACTACGAGAGAGAAAATAAGAGTTCCCCCAATTTCTAGAGGTAGAAAGTGAGCTTTAATGGATATGGAAGGCCAAGGGCCTCCTCAATCCTCCTTCCATGGCAAGGCCCCTCCTCCCAGGTCAGTTAGGAGAAGATTGACAGCCATGGCCAGCCATCAAATTGGCTGAAATCAATTTTCTCCAATTAGGAAGAGAGAGAAAGAGGGATCAATAATGGCATGGAAGGTGAAACCCCGACAAATCTCTGCATTGATGGCTGGTTTCAACTCCTCAAGAGTAGGGGAGGAGTTTCCAACATTTTTTAAATCACCAAGGGGCTGAATTCATTGAGAATTCAGTTACCCGAAATTCAGCATTAATGGTGAAAATGGGAATTCAAGCCATGCCCCTTCCCCTACCTCAACATCATCTTCAGAGCATCATAAGCAGTGGGTTTAGGCCTTTTCATCGCTGAATTTGCCCAAGGATAGAAATCGGGAGGTGGAAGATTTAAGAGCTCGTCGGCCATTGTAGACCACCACCAAACATGTTGCCAAGCCCAATGGAAGGTCCGCTTCTCCTCCTCTCCCCTTGTTCCAGCATCCTAGATCAATAGGAATTGAAATCGATCCCAATTGGGCTGATTTCCATTTTTTAATTTCCATGAAAAATCATGGTTTTTTTTCCACTCGGGATCGCCGGAATACTCCCCTCCGGCGGTCGTGCCGCCTTCCGGTGATAGCCATCACCTCAACGGAAGTGGTGGTGGGGGCTGGCTGGGGAGAGGACTAGATAGCCGGGAAATGAGGTTTTAAAAGCTTCCAGATTCGGCCAATCTGGACCATTGGCTGATTGGAGAAGATGAACGGATGCCCTTCAAATTTTGGAATTTTTATTATTTGTTTAATTGCATTATTTATCCCTTGGAATTAGACTTTTTGAAACAGAAAAATGAAGCCCTTAGGTGCTGAACCTTGAAAAGTCGCCAACATGAAAATTGTATCTCTTAAAGTCTACTTTATAATAAAATAGATTTCGAATCATTTGGATCAGTGGGCTGACCAAAGCACTCAAAATGGTGCAGTTTATACATAGGGCTAGTCAAAGACAAAATTTAGTGCCCCCATCAATCCAGTCATCCAAATGACTTGAAATTTGGACTCTGGGTCAAACTTACTAAACCTTTGACATATCCAAAAAAAGGTAATTTTAGAAAGAAAAAAAAATTATAGTTTTTGTAGAAATTTAATAATACACGTATGAATTAAATTTAGGGTCTAATTAAATCATAATTCACCAAAAATTTGGTGGATGGTCCCTTAGGGTCATTATATATCACCGATAAAAATCTAAGCTCATTTGGGGTTGATTTGAATATGTATTGATGTGACCAAAGTTTGATCCCTTAAGGGTAAATTAGGGCAAAAGGTTGCATGGGGCATGGTGGGGCCAATTCTCACCCAAAGGGGATTGGACTTTGGCCAGAGCTTCATGGTTAGTTAAAACACCCTCACTTGGAGTTTGGGGTGGATTAGGGTGGATTTGCCTTAGAACCCTAGTTAGAACCCAAAGGTTGAACTTTGGGGATTTGTGAAGGACATAGAGTGATATGTCCTTGTATGGACTTGAAGTTTAGTCCATGTGATCTTAGGGTGGGGAATAGCCCTAGGAAGAAATTTGGTGACATTTAGACACATGCACATAACTTTAATCAATTTGAAATTACTTAGGACCAATTAGTGCACTTTTGATCATAATTTTATTACCTAATCATATTACCATGAATGATCTTGAAATTTAGGCTCGGATCATATATTGTTGCTAACAAGCCTTGAAAATTTTAGTGTAAATTTTGGATTAGTATTTACGGTACTTCCTTCACAAACCTAATAGCTGCCCTAATCACTTAAGAAAATATTATGAGTTGTTTATTCATTTTAAAATCATTAAAACTTGGCCAGAGAACCTTTTAGGTCTTATTAAAGCTTGGAAAATTATTTCATATTGTTTGGAAGAGATTACCAGTATGTTTATTCACATAGTGCCTTATTCGGGATATTTTTTGAAGTATTTTATATATAGCTTACTCACCTTGGAATTGTATGAAACTTAGTAAGTATTGTTTTATGATTATATTAAATCTTTGGTAATTTTTGTGTAACTTTTGGATAATGTTTAGTAGTACTTCCTTTTTTACCTTTAATTATTATAATTATCTTGAATTAATTAATTATGGGCTAATACCTATATGAAAATTTGTGAAACTAGGTATTCTTTGATATTTTAGCATCATATAGTGTTCATAATTCTTGAGTGGCGATAACTTAAGGAATTCTAGTACTTCATGTTCAAAACCACCCATGGTATAATTTTGGGGAAAATATAATAAATTCCATATTAATTAGGAAAATTATAAGTTTCTGGATTTAGTCTAAAAATGTCATGATAGACCCCTATTAATAATTTTAGGGCATTTGGATGAATATTACCACTCATGCTCATCATATAGCTTGTGTTGGTCTACATATAGTAAAACTGCGGAATTGTGAGAGCATGTTGGATGAACATAGGGAGTTGGGGTTAATAGTATGTTAATTTTGGTCAGGTGAAAATGAGTTCATCATTAGGAGTCATGATTGGGAGGGTGTTGGGTAGACTAGTGTTAAGTGGTTCTCGGGATCGATGAAAGATCGTCTTCCCTATGGAGAGAGAGAGTCAAAACACACTAGGGTTAGATTTAGTATAATATTAAATGGGATTGACTATGGGTAGATACCAACTATAGTAAGTACCTTGCGAAAGGGACCTTTGGGATTCAGCCCATCATAGTTCCTAGTGCCCTCGAGAGCCCTTCATAGGGAATGTCCTAGGCAGTCCAAGGTTAACCTTAAACTGTAAGACAAAAATGAATGTAAGAGTAATTATCAATATACTAAGGCTTAAATTTCACTCACCCTGGTGACTCGGGAGGTTAGTTTGGTTTAGATATCCGAGAGGTAGGCTCGGTGGTTGTCGAAATGTGCAAGTTAGCCCGACAAACCGAAGGCTCGGAAGGTAGCTGTAACAGACAGGTTAGTTCCGGGAGCCGACAGCTCAGATATTTATATCACTAATAATTTCATGTGCATAAAAGTGGTGGGTCTTTGATATTAGATGGTCGTTCACACCGACGTCGGTACGCTGACTCGACGGGTGTGGTGGACACTTATCCAAGAGAAAGACCGGCGGTGGGTCAACATAGTACGAAGAGACCCTGGTGTGTCCTAAAGCGGCGTACGTAAGGGCTAGGCCTGGTAGTGCGAAAACATGGCTAGGAGTGGGGTGGCCCGACCCACTGTCTTCGTTTGCCATGGCGGAGGCTCTTGGGAGTGATACTAGTTTCCAAAAAAGGGGAAGTAAAGGTCTTCGTGCATTGAGTCGGGTGGGTGTGTTATATTTGCATGAATCTTAGAATAATAATTCACTACACTCATGCTTGCATATATCCTGACACCCCTTCGTATAAATTGGTAAGAGACTTTTTATACGAAGGGAGCCTTGCAAAAGACCACTTAACTTATAAGTTTGTATGAGTGTTCATATAAGTTAAGGTTACTCATTTCTTAGTTTACTTTTCATACACTTACTGCTCTACTCTACTTGTTTACTATATTGCTTCCTTATTATAGAACTGCTAGCTTGCTTTTCGATTTATAGTTCTTTTGTACATACACCTGCTAGGGTAGTTGTCACCTGCTTGTTCTACTATGCTTTGTTGTCCCCCGCTTTCATTCTCCCCGCACGGTGCCTCGGAGTCGTGGGGGTGAGGCGAGGATGTTAGTGGCTTAGTATTTTGACTAACGGTCGGTGGACCACATCATTTTAGGGGACCAAGCAGTAGAAGCATCATCACCGGTAGGATAAGAAGGCTGGACATAAGGAGTAGTTACTTAGCACTACCACTACTACATGGCGACAGGTTGAAGATGGATTTCAGTTTGCTTCTGTTTAGTTCTTGTGAGTGGTGAGAGAGAGGTCATTTGTATTAGACATGTACTGGGCTTAAGCCCATTTCTTTTCTACTCTCTTTCATACTTTGTACTCACTGTGTACTATAGCACCTTTGCCTTATACATATGTGGTGATTTTGTGGACTTGTCTTAAATTGTTTGTACTTCTACTTCTTTGATGATCATCAATGCTGGCTGAATCGGCGTTTTGTAGTGGCGACCCTCCTGAGTGTTGGTGTCACTGCAAAACGATGGTTCTGGGCATAAGGCCTGGTAGCGTAGCAAACAAAATAGGGTCTTACAAACTGGTATCAGAGGAAATTTGGATCCGAAGAAAAGAAGTCCACAAAACACTGGGTCACCCTACCCGAGCATTAATTTGGGGACAAGCTAAGCAACGGAAGTTGTGGTGTGCTCGTGTGTAAAAATCATAATATATAGTCCATAATCGATGAGTTAGGCCAACACAACTAGGAAACTTGATTTACCAAGACGATTCTTAGCATATCCTGGTCAAAAGTGACCTTAGCTATAAATTCAATTAATGTAGGAGGATACCCGAAATGACTAGAGGAAGAGTCTAACGTGAGACTAGCAACTTGATTCTTAAACTTTGATGTCCCTACTTTACTCACCAAATATTACTATCACTTGTTACCTAAACTAATAGGACCACCTTAAGGAGAATTAACGACTATGAACCATTAGTGGAATAGTAGGGGACTCGTAGACTAGACCCTTGTATCGATTGCACGATTAGGATGAGACAACCATCATACCAAATACCAAGGGTCGAATAAGAATTCAGGTTTAGAATAGACCCATTTCGGACTAGGTCACAGGTTGACCTTAAGAAAGTGTTCATAAATATTAACATGGAGAGTTTAAAGGTGTGGAGTATATCAACAGGTTTCAGGATGGAACCCCAAGTCTAAGGTTGCATGCCCTAAGGATTGTGTGCATATCTAGCCCAAATATAACATAGTGATATCAAAAATACCTACCCAAGGCAGGTAGGGGTTTATCTTTTATTTATTGGGGGCTTGTCTTTTGTTTATTGGTCAAATTAGTTATTAACTTGGGCTTCATTAGACCTACTTTAGGAGATGTCGTGCCACAAACATATTGAGATTGAAGTTGATCTTATTCGACGTTATTCGGGCGAAGATAAGATTTTGTAAAAGCGTGTTTGGAATGATGATCTGTAGCATTACCAGGATAATGTCATAAGGAGGAGTAATTACGAGATTTAAATATTACATGATATCACGTGAAATAAAATTACAGGTAACAAGATTCAAGATATCTGGGAAGTTAAGATTAAATCACTATGTTGTAACATCGGAAGTATGATGACTTTAGGAAAATGCAAGAAGTTAGCAGACAAGATATTGAAAGACGTAGACCATAGATATGACTCGTAAAGTTGAATTGATTGATTACTCGGGCGTACTCGAAGGAATAAGAACAAGATCGTGTAGAGAATGTTTATAGAGTCATTGTCTACACTCACAGATGAGAACTCAAATCACCGGAAGAAATTATGTTTATCAAAATGTGTAATTCCCCGGAATAAAGAAATATGTCATGGATTCTATGACGCACGGTGAGGTTTATCGGTTGGATGAGGTCAAGTGCTCAAGACGATCACGTCGGAACGGGATGGACGGTTTATTTATAAGGAAAGAAGATCAGTCTAGACTTATCTGGGCTCTCGGTCGACATTCAGTACAGTACTCCACCCTCATATGGACGGGCAGACGAAGCTTACCACCCTTTCACTGAAGGATCTTTTACGCTTATACATTCTGGACCACGGAGAGCCATGAGAGAGACTTTTTCCATTGATCAAGCTCTCTTATAATCACATTCATCTATCCAATATAGGCATGACCCTCATGCGACATTACACAAACGAAGGTGCAGGACTCCACTATATTGGATCTAGGATGAGGCTCCAAAGGCACTCAGCTCCAAATTTGTGCAGAACCCAGATGCCCAGGTGTGACGGATTCGAGATAGGATGTTGGAGGCCTAGAGCAGACCGTCCAAATGTTACAAAGCACGGTATTGCCAAGTAGAGTCTCGGGATGGAGACCATGGGTTCATAAAGATACGTCCGGTGTATGGAATATCTTGGATAAGCAGGCGGAAGTTGCTCAGTCCAAGATATAGGGGCCCTACAGGATCCTGGAGCAGATCGGCCCATTAGTTTACAGATTGGAGCTACCACAGGAGTTAGCAGGTTTGCACGACGTCTTCCATGTCTCCTCTCTTAACAAGGTTCTACTATAGCCGGAGCAACAGGTTACTAGTATAGATGGCTCGACAGCTTCTGATCGATTGGTCCGCCTAGAGCCGGTCATGATAGATGATATGGCAGTGCGAGTCTTGCGGTATGAGAAGGTTCTGTTTGTCAAGATTAGACGGTCAAATCATGGACAAGAGGAGCACACTTGACAGCCACTAGATCTGATGCAGCAGAAGTACCCGGATCTCTTGTGTCAGGGATAACATAAATTCTTGAGGGATGTTACTTTCAGTTACTCTCAGTAGAAACCCCATAGTCCTAACCTGAATTTAGGGGACAAAATTTTTATTTTGTTTATTGGGATTTGTAGCATCCCTAAAATAAATAGACCCCTAAGAGTGTTTTTGTCATGACTAGGTGATGACAAAACCTAGGAAGCTCAAGAAGACCAGGTGAACTAAGGCACGAAAGTGAGTTCACCATGGTGTGCAAATAACACATTCCAATTATATAACCTAGTGTTTGACTTTAGGGCCTCACCTTGACTCTTTGACCTGACCATAACATCCCTAGCCCTAAAAGGGCTTATTGGTCCACTAAGGACTAATTGGGGTCAACTAAAAAGGTCAAGTTGACTAAAGTCAACCCTAACCATAAAATGGTCAAAGTGCTCTATCTAGGGCCATTAGACCTTCCCTTTGCCAAAATAACCCAAAATAAACCTCCATAACCCTTTAAGAGGTCCACTGGGTCACTAAGGACACATTTGGGTCAATCCAATTGGTCAAGTTGACCAAAGTCAACCTAAACCCTGAATTGGTCAAAGTGCTCTAAATAAGGGTCAAGTGACCACCAAGGTGTCAAACCAACCCTAACAAAACCTTCCTTGCCCTTAGGGGAGGCCAAAGGATGACTAACCACCCATTAGGGTCAATTGGGTCACCTAAGGTGGCCAAGGGTTGGGCTAACCCATATTAGGTTAATATAACCCAAATAGGCTAACTCAAGCTCAAACACAAATCCACTTGGGCTGACCTCATTTTAATTATTCGTATGGGTTAATGGGCTGCTCTTTGGCTGAAATGATCATCAAACTTCAGCCATGGTGACTAGGAGAGGGAAAATTAGAGTTCCCTTAATTTCTAGAGAGAAAGTGAGCTTTAATGGCCATGGAAGGCCAAGGGCATCCTCAATCCTCCTCCCATGGCAAGGTCCCTCCTCCCTGGTCAGTCAGGAAAAGATTGACAGCCATGGCTAGCCACCAAAGTGGTTGAAATCAATTTTCTCCAATTAGGAAGAGAGAGAAAGAGGGTTCAATAATGGCATGGAAGTTGAAACCCCCACAAATCTCCCCATTGATGGCTGGATTCAACTTCTCAGGAGTAGGGGAGGAGTTTCTAGCATTTTTCAGATCACCAAGGGGCTGAATTCTTTGAAAATTTAGTTACCCGAAATTCACCATTAATGGTGAAAATGGGAATTCAAGCCATGTCCCTTCCCCTACCTCAACTTACCCCTTTATCATCTTCAGAGCATCATAAGCAGTGCGTTTAGGCCTTTACATCGCTGCATTTGCAGAAGGATAGAGATCGGGAGGTGGAAGATTTTAGATCTAGTCTGCCATGGCGTACCACCACCAAACATGTCGCCAGGCCCAATGGAAGGTTAGCTTCTCCTCCTCTCCCTTGTGCTATCATCCTAGATCAATAGGAATTGAAATCAAGCCCAATTGGGCTGATTTCCGTTTTCGAATTTCCATGAAAAATCATGGTTTTTATTCCACTCGGTTTCGCCGGAAAACTCCCCTCCGACGGACGTGCAGCATTCCGGCGATAGCCACCACATCAACGGAGGTGGTGGTGGTGGTGGCCGGCTGGGGATTGGACTGGATCACTAGAAAATGAGGTTTTAAAAGATTCCAGGTACCGCCAATCGTGACCATTGGTTGATTGGAGAAGATGAACGGATGCCCTTCAAATTTTGAAATTTTTATTATTTGTTTAATTGGATTATATATCCCTTGGAATTAGAATTTTTGAAACAGAAACACGAGGCCCCTTAGGGGCTGAACCTTGAACAACGGCCAACATGAAAATTGTAGCCCTTAGAGTCTGATTTATTTTAAAATTGATTTCGACCCATTTGGATCAGTGGTATGACCACATCACTCAGAATGGTGCAGTCTATACATAGAACTAGTCAAAGACTAAATTGAGTGCCCCTATCAATCCAGAAATCCAAATGACTTAAAATTTGGACTGGGGGTCACTCTTACCTATAAATATGGCATATCCAAAAATGTATTTTTTTGGAAAAACATTTTCTATAGTTTTTGTCGAAATTTAATAATGAATTTATGAATTAAATTTAGGGTCTAATTACCTCATAATTCACCAAACTTTTGGTGGATGGTCCTTAGGGTCCTTATGTATCATTGTTAAAAATCTCAGCCCATTTCAGGTTGATTTGAATAGGTATTGGTGTGACTAAAGTTTGCTCCCTTAAGGGTAAATTAGGGCAAAAGGGTGCTTGGGGCATGGAGGGGCCAATTCTCACCCAATGGGGATGAGACTTTGGCCAGAGCTTCAAGGTCAGTTAAAATACCCACACTTGGAGTTTGTGGTGGAATAGGGTGGATTTGACCTAGGACCCTAGTTCAAACCCAAAGGTTGAACTTTGGGGGTTTGTGAAGCGCATAGGGTTATATGTCCTTGTATGGACATGGAGTTTAGTCCATGTGATCTTAGGATGGGGAATAGCCCTTGGAAGATATTTGGTGACATTTAGACATATGCACACAACTTTAATCAATTGTAATTACTTAGGATCAATTAGTGCAATTTTGATCATAATTTTATTACCTAATCATATGACCATGAATGATCTTGAAAGTTAGGCTCTGACCATATATTGTTGCTAACAAGATTTGAAAGTTTTAGTGTAAATTTTGGGTTATTATTTATGGTACTTCCTTCACAAACCTAATAGTTACTCTAATCACTTAAGAAAATATTATGAGTTGTTTATTCATTTTAAATTTATGAAAACTTGGCCAGAGAACCTTGTAGGGCATATTAAAGCATGGAAAATTATTTCATATTATTTGGAAGAGATTACCAGTATGTTTATTCACATAGTGCCCTATTAGGGATATATTTGAAGTATTTTTATATATAGCTTACTCACCTTGAAATTGTATGAAACTTGGTCAGTAGTGTTTTATGATCTGATTAAAGCTTTGGTAATTTATGTGTATTGTTTGGTGGTACTTCCTTCTTTACCTTTAATTACTGCAATTATCTTGAATTACTTAATTAGGGGCTAATACATATATGAAAATTTGTGAAACTATGTATTCTCTGATATTTTGGCATCATATTGTGTTCATAATTCTTGTGTGGCCATAACTTAAGTAATTCTAGTACTTCATGTTCAAAACCACCCATGGTATAATTTTGGGGAAAATTTAATAAATGCCAAATTAATAAGAAAAATTACAAGTTTCTCTATTTACTCTAAATATATCATGATAGTCCCCAAATAATAATTTTAGGGTATTTGGATGAATATTGAAGGTGGTCACCACTCATGCTCATCATATATCTTGGGTTGGTCTGCATATAGTATAACTGCGGAATTATGGTAGCTTGTAGGATTGACATAGGGAGTTGGGGTTAATAGTATGCTGATTTTGGTAAGGTTAAAAGGAGTTCATCATTAGGAGTCATGATGAGGAGGGTGTTGGGTTGACTAGTGTTAAGTGGTGCTCGGAATCGATGAAAGATCGTCTTTCCTATGGAGAGAGAGAGAGAGTCAAAACACACTATGGTTAGATTTAGTATAACATTAAATGTGATTGTCTATAAGTAATACCAACTATAGAAAGTATCTTGCGAAAGGGAGCTTTGGGCTTCAGCCCATCGTAGTTCCGAGTTCCCTCAAGATCCATTCACAAGGAATGCCCCGGGCAGTCCAAGGTTAACCTTAAACCTAAGACAAAAATGAATACAAGAGTAATTAGCAATATACTAGGGATTCACTTTCACTCACCCCGGTGACTCGGTAGGTTAGTTTGGTTTAGAAATCTGAGCATTAGGCTTGGTGGTTGTGGAAATGGGCAAGTCAACCCGACGAGCCGAAGGCTCAGAAGGTAGTTGTAACGAACAGGTTAGTCCGGGGAGCCGACAGCTGGTAGATTTATATCTATCATAATTGCATGTGCATATGGGTGGTGGATCTTTGGTATTAGTCAGTCATTCATACTGACGCCGGTACGCTGACTCGGCGGGTTTGGTGGATACTTAGCCAAGGGAAAGACTGGAGGTGGGTCAGCATAGTACGCGAAGACTGTGGTGTGTCCTTCAGGGGCGTACGTAAGGGGTAGGCCTGGTAGTGCGGATAGTCGCCTAGGAGTGGGGTTTCCCAACTCAGTTTCTCTGTTTGCCACGACGGAGGCTCATGGGAGTTATGATAGCTTCCAAATAGGTGGAACTAAAGGTCTGTGTGCATAAAGTAGGGTGCGTGTGTTGCATTTGCATGAATCATGGCATAACATTTCACTACACTCATGCTTGCATATATCCTGACACCCCTTCGTATAAATTGGTATGAGACTTTTTATACGAAGGGAACCTTGCAAAAGACCCCTTAACTTATAAGTTTGTATAAGCATTCATATAAGTTAAGGTTACTTATTTCTTAGTTTACTTTTCATACAATTACTGCTCTACTCTATTTTTTTACTATACTACTTCCTTATTATAGAATTGCTAGCTTGCTTTTCCTTTTATAGTTATTTTGTACATACACCTGCTTGGGTAGTTGTCACCTGCATGTTCCACTCTGCTTTGGTGTTCTCCGATTTCATCCTCCCTGCATGGTGCTTAGGAGTCGCGGGGGTGAGGCGTGGACGATAGTGGCTTAGTATTTTGACTAATGGTCGGTGGACAACATAATTTTAGGGGACCGTGCGGCAGGATCATCGGCACCGGCAGGACAAGGAGGCAATACATGAGGAGCAGTTGCTGCGCACTACCACTACAACATGACGATAAGTCGAAGATGGATTTCAATTTTCTTCCGCTTAAATCTTGTGAGTGGTGAGAGAGAGATCATTTGTATTGGACATGTACCGGGATTAAGCCCATTTCTTGTCGACTCTCTTTCATACTTTGTACTCATTGTGGACTATTGTACCTTTGCTTTTATATATATGTGGTGATTTTGTGGACTTGTCTTAAATTGTTTGTACTTCTACTTCTTCGATGATCGTCAATGCTGGCAGAATCGGCATTTTGTAGTGGAGACCCTCCTGAGTGTTGGTGTCGCCGCAAAACGGCGGTTATGGGCGTAAGGCCCGGTAGTATAGCAAAAAAAGAGGGTCTTATAGTGAGTCCGCAGCTGGATGAGACGAATCCTTATGGAGGGCGTCATGGATGCAGGTCGCCTTCTGCTGGGCGAACTAGGTACAGGTCACCTACTAATTGGAAGAGGCAAGTCCATCATCCTAAGGTGGACTGAGGTTGAGTCCGCACCATGATGTGTGGATTGATTAGGAGATGGCTTGCTGCTGCTGGAAGACAGTTCGCCACCTTTGAGTGAATAAGGATTGAGTCCACCTACTACAAGCAGACTGATTTGGATTCTTCCTCGTACTTAGGCGGTAACTGCCCAGTGCTATTGAGGGTTTCTCGCGGACTGGAATACGAGGCCATCTCTCGTAGGCGGATCAATGAGCCTTGGTCTTGGCCAATTCATGCTCGCGGAGACCTGGAGGAACGGGAGTTCTACTGGGCGACCAGGAGGCTGGCCGCTTACCGCTAGGTGCATGGAGGCAGGCCGCCTACTTTTGCATGACCTGGAGGCAGGCAACCTACTGCTGGGTGACCTGGAGGCAGGCCGCCTACTACTGGGAGATGTGGAGGCAGGCCGTCAATCGATGGGCGACCTGGAGGTTGGTCGCCTTCTTCTGGATGGTTGAAGGGGGTGTCTGCCTACTCCTTGGCAGACTAAGGCACATTGGAAGGGCTATTCGCACCTATAGAAGAGAGTGATCTACTGCGTGGTTAGTCGGTCTAACCACACGGCCTACAGGGATGGACTGTGGAAACAGTTCGCACCCCTGCAGAACCGCTGCACGACCTAGGCAGCCAGAGCGGGTAGACCGCCCTAGCCCCGCAGCTTGAGCAGAGAGAGAAGTTTATTCACCCATCCTAGAGGACTAAAATTGGTCGTGTCCTCGGAGCAGGCTGCGACTTGTGAGCTATCTACCTTTTGTGGGATCCCCAATTTCTGGGTTAACACTTGGATCTGCGTAGCTCGTTCAGATCTTGCTGGATGCAAGACTTGGTATTGATTGAAGATAATTCTTAGTGGCGTGTCCGCTGTACTCGCGGTATCCACTTGTTCGCTAATGTGTGCCGGTTATACGGCAGCTCGGCCCCTTCGGCCCGGGCCTTGGTGCGAGCTGCGGATACGTGGTCTGATTTTGTGTGTGCCAAATGTTTCGTGTGGGACTTGAATTGAACCAAGTTGGCGCAGACTGGGTGCCTGTCCACATGCTCGCTGCGACCTGTGTGGACAAGTTGTGCTAGCTACGGTTATAGGGCAGTTTCCTATCTCATGAGGCGGTTATCACACTACTTCCCGTACCTATAAATAGGACCCCTCCATCACATCAATAATAGCAAGAGTGAACAGTAAATGAGCGGGAGTTAGTGTTGCGGTCTCAGATTTTCTGTCCGTGAGAGTTGAGAAGTCTAACCGCTTGTTTTTGCAAGTTGTGCGGCTAGCACTGAGAAACCAGTTGTTTGGTTCTGACTGTGGTCAGGGATCATTGGAGCTCGCGGTTATCAACCAGCGGTTAAGCTCGAGCTCGCGGTTAGCGATCATCATTCTTCTCATCTTCAGTACTTTCCTAGTTCAATAAGCTATCCGCCAGTGGGCAGTTTGTTCCTCTGTTCGGCAGCACTATTCGTGGTCTAACTATTGGCTAGGTGACCTCAGCAGTCAGGCGATTGCATTTTGCAGACAGCTCTTCTTCAGCTCGAATAACGGGTATTCCGTGCGACCTCGCGGTCTCGATGGACTTCGCTGTTCAGTTCAGCAAGGGCGGCGGTCTCAGCTTCTGTCCGCCCGGCTTCTTGCTTTTATTGTTTTCTGCTTCCTTGTTTTACTTGGCGAAATCATGTCTCGCCATGTATAGCTCTTGCTGTAAAAAAAAATTGTTAATACATGACCTGCTTGTTACTTTTCCTGTATCTGGTTTATTGAGGTTGGTTATGGTTGAAGTGTTTTGATTCCCGTTTTTCGCTTAATCAAGGGTGTTTTTTGATATTAGAGGTGGCATTCCTGGTATCTTGAAATTTTTTACAATCTTTATAGGAACTGAATCCCAACTTGCTGACCTATTTACCAAACTTTTTCCCAATTCATGATTCACTATACTTAGATTGGAATTCGGGGTTCTGGAAATCTTAGCCTAAATTGCGAAATCCAAAACTTTTTTGTATTTTTTTCCTGATTTCTCTGCAGCAGTATATAGATGTTGTATTGAAAAATCATAATCAAGAAAAATTAAAAGTTAAAAAAATCTCAAAAAACATGTTTTTTCCCTAAAAAATGAAATCTATGAAACTACTGCCTAACGTTAGTTATTAATGTTAGTATTATCATAAAATGCTGAATTTAGTTAATTTTATTTTTATTAATTTTATTTTGTAGCTATTTATTTGTACTCGAATGTTTATGCTAAAATACAACAAACATAAAATAATTAAAAATTCAAAAACATGTTTTTCTTTTATATTAATCAAAATTCAACTACATAATTGAAAAACTAATCCAAAACACAAAAAATATATGTTCACTTGTCTTGTTTTTGTTTTTATATTGTTTGAACAAAAAAAACAATAAAACTGCATAGCTATAATTGCAAATTTAAAGGTTGATTAGGTTTATGTTTTTAAGATTAAAAATAATGTTTAATTTAATTTTTAAGTTTCTTAAAACATTATATTTTACTTGTCATGCCTTGAAAGCTATCTTATAATATGTAAAGAAATTGATTGTAGTGCACATGTGTAAAAATGATTAGCATGTCTCTAAATATGAGTAATGTTTGATAATGATTCGTTCACTAACTTATTTTGATAACCTATATGAATTTTTAATCTTATATATACTAACATTATTGTATAATGTATTAACATAATAGATTAAAATGTGTAAATAGTTACATACACAACATTGAATTATTTATTGCAATTCATTGTTTTAATGTACCTATTCACTAGAGAAATATGATTTAAAAAATTAAAATATTATTGTTCACAAAATAAGTGAATTTGGAACCCTTAGTCACTAAAATAAAATAAAATAAAAATTGATAAGAAAAACTCCACCAAGTTGTAACACCCTAAAATCCAAGTACGAGTATGTCGTGAGTAGAATAGGAGCCTTAAAGAAGCCCAATGAAGATTGGGGACGAATTTAG
Source organism: Platanthera guangdongensis (assembly GCA_039583875.1). Taxonomy (NCBI): domain Eukaryota; kingdom Viridiplantae; phylum Streptophyta; class Magnoliopsida; order Asparagales; family Orchidaceae; genus Platanthera; species Platanthera guangdongensis. The sequence continues at coordinate 65,277,640 of CM077158.1, forward strand.
GGCGCTTTGGAGCCCTTTGGAACCTTTGTGGTTGTACACGGCTTGGCACATGACTGTGTACAAAGTTGTGTGCCAGTTTTTCTAAATTGTTTGGAATCAAAGAGGAATACCGCTTATTGACACGGCTATATACAAAGTTATGTTAAGCTAAAAGGCCTACCACATGGTTGTGTAAAAGTTGTGTGCCAGTTTTTCTAAATAATTTGGAATCGGAGAGGAACACGACTTATTGACACGACTATGTCCAAATCCATGCCAAGTTATATGACATGACACATGATTGTGTGCAAAGCTGTGTGACAGTTTTTCTAAATAGTTTAGAAAATAGAGAGGACCACGGCTTATTGGCATGACTATATCCAAAGCAATGACAAGCTACACGACCTGGAACACGGCTGTGTACCAAGCTGTGTAGAGCTCCATGTATTAGATTTGTAAGGTAGATTGCTGCAAGTATAGTTGCACGGTCTAGAACACGGGCATGTCAAAAGCCTTCTACTGGCCAGGAAGCCTGTTTCAAACTGAAATCAGGTCCATTCATTTGGGACTTTGGAGATCTGATGGCTAGTGTTTCGTCATGATATTTTAAGGTCAACAAAGAGGGGTTTTAACCTCATTTTCTTTGGGAGATTTTGTCACCAAAGAAGAGAAAGAAGAAAAGAAAGTGTTGGGTATTGTATCGACAATTACCTGGATTTGAGGAAGCCACCTGTCAAGCTAAGATGAATTCACAATGTATTTGATGAAACCTCTTAAGTTGTGCTTGCAGTTATTCCACGCTAAGTGCACACCAATGTCAGGGTGCAGTAGGTCAATATACACGGGTCTGCACGACGTAATCCCTCGTTGAGCAGATCAGTGTGTTGGCCTACGTGTACTCTCTCAATTGGAGTGCACTTACTTTCAAGTACAGGGCTGTGATCTTACAAAAGCAGACAAGGAGCAAGGATGGGTCAAGGAGCACATCATGGTTGGAAAGACGAAAATTCGTCTAAGTGTAAATCGACGAGAATCACCAAGTGATTCTCGCCGACTCGGCGAGAATCACTAGTGATTCTCGCCGAATCGTCGAGAATCATTGGCTGATTCTCGCCGACTCGATCCAGCTACTTCAAAGCGCGCACATTCTGATGCTAAGTAAGAATCGTCGAGAATCACCAAGTGATTCTTGCCGATTCGGCGAGAATCACTAGTGATTCTCGCCAAATCGCCGAGAATCACTGGCTGATTCTCGCCGTTTCGACCCGGCTGAATCAGTGCGTGCAACCAAGTCAAATTCGACGAGAATCATCTTTGATTCTCGCCGAATCGTCGAGAATCACCTTTGATTCTCGACGACTCGCCGAGATTCACTTTCGATTCTCGCCGATTTTGACTTGCCAATTTTTCTGGAAACAGCTGGACCGGATTCTGCCGCTGGCACTGTGTTGAACCGAAACTAGGGTTTTCTTCTGGTGGGACCCACAACGGTCATATTGAAGTTGTCTACAGTATAAATACAGGCGTATTTTTGAACAGTAAAAATAACGGAAAAAGATATAGGAAGTCGAGCCGCGACGTGACCTAGATCGCGATTTCCGCCGTCGCCGCCGTCGCCGCTAGAGAGAGTTGATCGCCGGTCTTGATCGTGGTTTCTTCCAGATCTCCGGTCGATAGAAGCTTAGCCAAGCTTAGCGTCTCACGTGTCTAACCAGAGATCTCTTGTCTCTTGATTTGTTGATCGGGAAAACCTTCCCCGTCCGAATCGATCGAGACGACTGATCCTAGTGTGACCGTTGGTACACCTAGCTAGCTTCGCTACGAAGTTTGGATCTCCAAAGTACAGCAGCCGCACATCGTCGTCGCCGCCGATCCCGTGAACCTAGCCGCCGCCCGTCTTGCCGCCGCCGGTTCCGGGGAGATCCTCTCCAAGAGAGATCTAGGGTTGTGGACTCTTTGTGGACTTCAAGAACACGTCGTCAACGAAGAGGGACACCTTAGTCTCCAAACATAGTTTGTATCTTTTGTACATTCTAGTTTTTCTTTTGTTGTAAAGGAACGTAGGTTCCTAGTTGTAAGGGTTGGGTACAACACGTGTTGTGGGAGTGTTGACTCCTACGTGTGGAAGGGTTCCTTCCGATAGTACAAGAATTGGATTTCAATCCTGTTGGTGAAGAGACCCAGTCGTCCCTTGTTGGGAGATAGGTCGAAGGGGGAAAGTGGATGTACCCAAATCGGGGAACCACTATAAATAGCTTGTGTATTCTGTGTGCTGTGCTGTTTATTTTTATTGTGCAGGTACAATTTTAAATTCCGCAAAAACGCTGCACGTCACCTATTCCTCCCCCCCCCCCATAGGTGAAGATTGTTGACAGTAGGTGGACTTTCAAGTGGTATCAAAGCGAGGTTACTCATCAAAATGGTTTACACCTTGAGTAGAATCCTGCCACCACTGTCAGAAGCATGGAGCTGGATCATGAGATATCGCCACTAAGACTCCCCACATGCACAAAGGAGTTTTATCCAGTCTGGAGGATGAGAGTGTCGTATCACTTGGATGCAATCGATCCTCGAGCATCTTTCATCCTGGAAGAGGGTCCTTTTATTCCTATGAAGACCTCCGACTCTGGAAAGAATATCAAAGTGCCCAAGTGCATTGCTGAGATGTCGGAGACGGAACTTTCATTATTTAATTTGGACAAGAGGATTCGTCAAATTATCATGGATATCTGGTCTGGAGCTTCTCGCTCTAGATTGGAAAAATGTGGGTCGGCTAAATCTATGTGGGTGATGATCTCAGAACTGATGGGGGGGTCAAAGAAAGCTGGAATCTGCTGTCAACCAGAGGATGAAGCCTATGTGGGGGTCCTCGCCTCTGAAGATGAAGGCAAGGATCTATCGGACAGCATCAGAGCTCCAGTGTCCGTGTCAGAGACTGAAGAGGCCAGTGAGGAAAGCAGCTCTGATGAGGATGACACAACGATCACTGGCTCTAATGACAATAACACTGAAGAGCAGGTAACTTCTTCATCCTGCCCCGTCTCTCTTGAAATTTCTGAAGACAGGAACTACTTTCCTTCAGAAAATTCTGATTCTCTGAAGAGAGCCCTTCAGAAGAGCAACCTACTTGTTGAAGAACAAGCTCAGGAGATTGCTCGGCTGAAGATCTTGTTGGTTCTCCAATTGACATCCAACAAGGTCAAGGACTCTAAAATCTCTGATCTAGAGAGTAGTCTAGAGAATGAGAAAAGGATAGTATCAAACTTTTCCAAGGTTGATTCTATAAAGAGAAAGCAAGAAAATGGGTGGATCTCCCGAATTATCAATTCGTGGAGAAATGGGGAAACGGTATTCCGACCCCCCACTCCAAGCAGGAAGGCAACTCATCATGCCTTCAGGTTTGATCACAGGAATAAGCGTGGTCACTACAAGGGTGATCTGTCCTCATGTGGAGACACCCGTAGTGCAAGGGCCGTCGTGGCCACCCATGAGAGAAAACCTAAGGCTCATTCTGAGCCCTTTGTATTCACTGCCACTGCCTCAACTCGGTGTGAATCTGCATGTACCAGCTCACAGAACACTTCTCACCACCCGAGGACACAGGACAGGGAGGTTAGAAGTCATGGTGTAAGTTTTTATGGGGCCTTAGGAAGGGGGATGCCTGAAAGGAAGGCACCACCTCCCCGGCCTCATGACGCTCGCAACATGCATTCCTTCCACCCTTCCACGTGTCACGGTGGAAGAGGAAATTTTGTGAGGAGATCATGCCCTATCCCATTTAGACCTAGGACCGTGACTACCTCAGTCACTAGATCAGGTCAGAAACGTCGATACAACATTCACCCGTGTTGGTGCTGTGGCAAAGTGGGACACTTTGCCATAGACTGTTGGCACAACCCCTCTGTGTCAAGGGCAAGGGCCTATCCACTTTTTCTGGGCAGAGGTAGTCTTCCTGACAAGTTTTCTGAAGGAAGGCAGTCGAGTGCTTATGCTAATAGGAACCTAGGACCCAATATGTATTCGGTTCTTAAGGTAAAGTAACTCTTTCTTGCAGGGTAGTCTAGGTTCCCGTAAATATGATGGGAACTAGACAGTAGATGGATCAAGACTAAATTGGAACAAGCGTCTGGAATACCAGATGTGATATCTATATGGGCATACTCACATTGAGCTCCTAATATGTTTTACCTGAGGGACTAAATGAGAACTCTCATAATCCCAGGTACTTTTGATCAGTTCCAGGGCTTGAGTCATATTGTATCCACATTTACATATATATATATATATATATATATATATATATATATATATATATATATATATATATATATATATATATATATATATATATATATATATATATATTTATACTTATACTTACACTTATATGTGTGTACATCTAAGGATATGTTAACACGGTAAACATAAACCATAGATACAACAATGAAGACTTATCGGAAATTCCACTGGTAGATTCGAGATCTAACATCTACAGGCGTAAATTAGTTCACTGAAAACTAGCGAAGATTGCCATCAATAAATGTATGGAAAAGCCGGCTCAAACCCTAAGAGCTTGGCTTTAAGGAGTATTTATATATTTAGAAGATTTTCAAATCGACTTAGACAAACTCGAAACCCGCTTAACCCAAACCCAACAGCCACACGAAGATTCCAATACCTTAATGCCCCCACTTGAGTTACAAGCCCGCGCTACAGAGCTCGGCGACCCTTTATATATTTAGAATTCCCGCCGACCCTTCACATTCCGTAGGAATCCCGCCGAAGGACCTTCTCCACAGGAAACTCGTCGAATCCCGCAAGATTCTCGCCGATTCACCGAAGGTTTCCCGCAAGCTTCTCACCGAAGGTCTCTCGCCGAATCGTGAAGAACTCCGTCGACATCCCACAGGAAGCACACCAAAGGTTTCTCGTCGTTTCATCCCGCAAGATTCCCCCTCCGTCGACATCCCGCAAGTTTCCCTCCTCGTGAACAACTCCGTCGATCTCAACGTGCAAAAATCCCGTCGATCTCGCCGATTCTTCCTTCAAGGGATTTCTCCGCGGTTTCGATCAATCACAGTCGCGTGCACCTACCGGGTGTCCATCATCTTCATCGAACTAACTCACCGTCTACGCTTTTAGGTAACCACAGCCTCACCCTTACTTGGACTTTTTCACTAGTGTCGCTTCCCTTTTGATTAAGCGTAGAGCAGGGATTCTCTCCCTAGGTGTGCAATGGCTCCTAGGACAGCCGCTGGGCTGGTCACTGGATGCGAGCTGGTTCGAACAGGGTTCTCTCATGCCTCTGACGAATTCAGAAACATCATTATTATGCTGGAAGAGGCTGGACTCTCATTCGTACTGGAGCATCCCTGTAAATTCCTGGACAAGGAAGTACAGGAGTTCTTTGCCACCGCAAAACTCCGGAATGACGACTCTCTTATCAAAAGCAAGGTTGTCGGGGCAAAGATCAAGATGTCTGCCAGCATGCTGACCCACTACTTGCAGCTCACTAGCTCAGAGCACGAGGATTATCTTGAGGAAGAAGACAAAACCAGGGCTCTATTATTCTGTGGTCTCGCTCGAGGAACTCGGTCGATAAAGCGAAAGGATACGAATGAAGAAGGGAAACTTCTGTCAGACATCGGTTGGAAGGTACTCATATGCAAGCCGGGCTCTCATGACCACATCTCTGCGGACATGTTCAAGATCCTGGTGGCAATTGTCTGCAGGAAACGATTCAACTGGGGGGCATTGCTTTTTGAGAGGATAAAGGACATCCTGCGATCTCCTAGATTTGGCCGAATCACCAGTCTGTACCTCAATCAGTTGAATGGAGATAAGTATGACATGAGTAAAGGTGTTCCTCTACATTACTTTAAGAAAATGGACTCGAGTGTTTTTGACAGATGGCAGAGGCGCATTGGGCAGGCTGCCGTGGTAGAACAACAGGACGCATCTCCAGCCGAGGCCGGCACTGTGGTTGATTCCGTAGTAATCCCCAGTGAAATTCCTGACGCTTTGACTGCAGGAATTGAGGGGGAGCCTCTACCCACTGATGCTAATATCGTATCTGACATCTCCCTGATCGCCAGAGATGCAGTGGCGGATATATAAGAAGAAAGTGATGTTGTAGAGGAGACTGCTGACGAAGGGTTGGAAGGTGATGCTGATGAGAATGATCAAATGGATGATGAAGGTGAGGAAGAAGGCAATGGGGGACAGGAAGCATTGGAGACTCAGAATATCACTGAAGCTCCATCTGACAAGCACGCTCCTGAGTTCGTCCCTGAGAACATTGGTGCAACAATGGAGGGGGAGTCTGAGAAATCTACAGAGGCCGCAAATATTCCCCCCTTAGAGACTGTGCTCGTGTCCAGCTCTACAGGTGCATCAGCTGAACCGCAAGGCCAAGGAGTGCCTCAGAATCTTCTACTACGAGATGATATAACCACTCACACCGTGAATGTCATTCAGGGTATAGTGGATGAGCTTAAGGCATCTTTTGAGGAAGCTCAAAATACAATGTTGAAAAGGATTAAGAAATCTGAAAATCTCATGCTCAAGAACATGGTGGAGATAAATCACAAACTGGACGTGATGGAAAAGAAGTTTGAAGATAAGTATACTACGGCCGGCCAAGCTGTCACTCTTCTTATGGAGGGATTAAAAAGGAACACTGATACTCTCACAATCGTAAATCAGAATGCTCATGTCGTAGCAAACAACATTCAAAAGTTTGATAGCAATATGGTAACTCTCAACACCAATCAACAAGCCTTGGTCACTGAATTCTCCAGGACTACAAAGCATATTGATGACTCACTGCACTCCTATGCAAATTCCATCGCAGTCGAAGCCAAAAAGGGGGAGAAAGAATATATAGCTAAGATGGCTGAGCTTCGGGAAGTCATGAACAACAACTTTGAATAGTCAAACAAATATGTCTATGACAGTTGCTGGTGGATGCTCCAACAAGCATTAGGCGTTAATATCCCTGAAAATCCCCAGGGTGCTCCTCCTCCTGAAGATTATACTGTGGTTGATGAGGGTGCCAGTGTTGAAGAAGTTCCTGTAAGTGAAGCTGATGTTCATAGGGCTGCTAGGGCCTCCTCCAAGGCAAAACTGATGGCAATGTTTGATCAAGGAGCCCTAGCAAAAGCCAGGGACAAGAGGAAATCGCAAGAAGGGACATCAAAGGAAACACAAGTTGAAAAGAGAATCAGACTGAAGCAGGAGGAAGTAAGAAACGAAGAGTGGAGCCCAGTATCCAAGAGTATCATATTGGACACATTCTAGCTACAGGAAAAAGGGGAAATCAATCGAAACGATGTATACAGCCAGTATGAGTGGGAGATGCACAAGACGTATGAAGCGAAACGAAACATCTTCTTCAGGACCAATACTGCGGCAGATAAAGCTCCTCCTCCCAGATATTATCTGAAGCCCAAAGAGTATATGGAGAGGCAAAGAAAGAAGTATTTGGCTCAACAACTCAAGGATGATTTAGCCAAAGGAAAATAGTCAAAAATTTATAGCCTGTTATTCTCTCTTAAGAACAATTAATGTTTATTGTTAGTATATGAACATTCCTGAGATTATATATATATTTACATTTGAATTTATGAATGACTCAAGTCTTGATCTGTTTGCCTATATTCTCTTCTGCTGCATATTTAAATTCTGAATGTTGTTTATATTATCTGGTTGGTGTTATTCATCATAGCTAGTAGGATTTTGGCTTCGTCAAATAGGGGGAGATTGTTGGGTATTGTATCCACAATTACCTAGATTTGAGGAAGCCACCTGTCAAGCTAAGATGAATTCACAATGTATTTGATGAAACCTCTTAAGTTGTGCTTGCAGTTATTCCACGCTAAGTGCACACCAATGTCAGGGTGCAGTAGGTCAATATACACGGGTCTGCACGACGTAATCCCTCGTTGAGCAGATCAGTGTGTTGGCCTACGTGTACTCTCTCTATTGGAGTGCACTTACTTTCAAGTACAGGGCTGTGATCTTGCAAAAGCAGACAAGGAGCAAGGATGGGTCAAGGAGCACATCATGGTTGGAAAGACGAAAATTCATCTAAGTGTAAATCGACGAGAATCACCAAGTGATTCTCGCCGACTCGGCGAGAATCACTAGTGATTCTCGCCGAATCGTCGAGAATCATTGGCTGATTCTCGCCGACTCGATCCAGCTACTTCAAAGCGCGCAAATTCTGATGCTAAGTAAGAATCGTCGAGAATCACCAAGTGATTCTCGCCGATTCGGCGAGAATCACTAGTGATTCTCGCCGAATCGCCGAGAATCACTGGCTGATTCTCGCCGTCTCGACCCGGCTAAATCAGTGCGTGCAACCAAGTCAAATTCGATGAGAATCATCTTTGATTCTCGCCGAATCGTCGAGAATCACCTTTGATTCTCGACGACTCGACGAGATTCACTTTCGATTCTCGCCGATTTTGACTTGGCAATTTTTCTGGAAACAGCTGGACCGGATTCTGCCGCTGGCACTGTGTTGAACCGGAACTAGGGTTTTCTTCTGGTGGGACCCACAATGGTCATATTGAAGTTGTCTACAGTATAAATACAGGCGTATTTTTGAACAGTAAAAATAACGGAAAAAGATATAAGAAGCCGAGCCGCGACGTGACCTAGATCGCGATTTCCGCCACTGCCGCCGTCGCCGCTAGAGAGAGTTGATCGCCGGTCTTGATCGTGGTTTCTTCCAGATCTCCGGTCGATAGAAGCTTAGCCAAGCTTAGCGTCTCACGTGTCTAACCGGAGATCTCTTGTCTCTTGATTTGTTGATCGGGAAAACCTTCCCCGTCCGAATCGATCGAGACGACTGATCCTAGTGTGACCGTTGGTAGACCTAGCTAGCTTCGCTACGAAGTTTGGATCTCCAAAGTACAACAGCCGCACATCGTCGTCGCCGCCGATCCCGTGAACCTAGCCGCCTCCCGTCTTGCCGCCGCCGGTTCCGGGGAGATCCTCTCCAAGAGAGATCTAGGGTTGTGGACTCTTTGTGGACTTCAAGAACACGTCGTCAACGAAGAGGGACACCTTAGTCTCCAAACGTAGTTTGTATCTTTTGTACATTCTAGTTTTTCTTATGTTGTAAAGGAACGTAGGGTCCTAGTTGTAAGGGTTGGGTACAACCCGTGTTGTGGGAGTGTTGACTCCTACGTGTGGAAGGGTTCCTTCCGATAGTGCAAGGATTGGATTTCAATCCTGTTGGTGAAGAGACCGAGTCGTCCCTTGTTGGGAGATAGGTCGAAGGGGGAAAGTGGATGTACCCAAATCGGGGAACCACTATAAATAGCTTGTGTATTCTGTGTGCTGTGCTGTTTATTTTTATTGTGCAGGTACAATTTTAAATTCCGCAAAAACGCTGCACGTCACCTATTCCCCCCCCCCATAGGTGAAGATAGTTGACACTAGGTGGACTTTCAGAAAGGAAGAGAAAGAGGAAGGTGACCTAGACATTGGAGGAGCTCCATAGCTATGAATCGCGAGCCGAGTCCGGATCTATGAAGAGTTACCCATTATGGTCACTTCCATCCAGCTCAATCTTAGATCCATGGTGGCCAAGTGAATGTCAAGGGTAACGATCCTTCTCTCCTATCTTAGGACGTGTTTGTCCTATTTTATGTCAATATATTTGCATCTAAAAGTGTCTACTACCCTGAAAAGCGGAAGGTATGACCTCTACCGGGTTGATTGAGTCCGTCCCCGACATATCATGCATATAGAAATCTACTTGGGTTGCTTATTTAGGTAGGCTGTGTGAATCTCATCTGCGATATATTCGTGTGGATTGCTGATGTTTGATTTATGTGCTGGAAAAAACTCTGCGATCTATTTTACTGTGTTGCGAGAGGTTAGACTAAGGGAGCTTGGGAAGCACTTGTGGAAAACCCCATTGTTGGTGTGCGGTATAATGCAAACTTCTCCATAAATCCGTAGTGGTATGGAGATGGCCCACCTATTATGGTTGTGATCGCAAATCCTATGTCCTATTATGGGTAGTATGTGTGTATCATGTTATTGGTTATATGTGATTGGGTTGAGGTAAAGTTATACCCACACTATGCTTGGTTGAAATGATGATTTGAACATCAGGCCATAGCTGAATCGAATCTGCACCATATTGTTTAGATCGAGGGAAGCCTCGTAAACATTATTAGCATGGGGGAGATTGTTGAAATTTGTGAAGTGGAAGTGGGTGATTGGCAGGCCGGGCGGACTGAGCGGCCTGAGTTGTTTGAGTGCGCGGCCTGGGCGGACTGCTGGTTGCGGCCTGGGTGCCATGGCTTGGTAGTTCTTGAGGAGCGGCATGTACAACCTGGTGTGAGCGGCCTGTTGTGCGGCCCGGTTGGCCTATGGACAAAGAAGTCGGGCTTCTAGCGAAGCGGACTGCACGGATTGCGGTTTGTGGGCTGTTGGTAGTGCTTAGTTGATCTGCGGCCTTGTAGCTTTGCAAGCTTGTGTTAACCGGCAGATTGGGAGATCTATCCACGGGAGGATTTGCGGATTTGCGTGTCCGCGGTGTTCGTTGTTGCGGACTGGCCTGGAGTTCGGCAGTGGCCTTTGTCGTGCTCTGGTGGTACAGCGAGCGTTGCTGCTATGGAGGACTGTGCGGACTGGTGTCGAAGTCCGGCAGTTGGCCGTTGTCTTGGCAGCTGTGCGAGTAGGGCTTGCGCGCTCTGCCTTCTGGTGGAGTTATTGGCGATCTGCTTTGGGAAGGCGGACTGGGCCTTGTCCACCGAGCTCGCGCTTGCTTTTAGTGGTTTTCTGGACTTGGTCACATTTAGTGACAAGATTAGTGTGTCCGCAGTATCCGCCGAGTCTGCTGTTGAACGGGCGGACTGCCTGTTAGTCGTGGACTCATGCAGGATGGTGGCCTTGTTTTTGAGTTGTGCGGACTGCCTCCTTGTCTGCATATAGTATGAGGACTGTCGCAGTGGTGGCTGTCCTTGTGTGATGTTTGCGGGCTATGCGGACTGGTGCCGTGTCGGCATAGTATGGGCGGACTGATGCGGGTTCTCCTATTGGTAAACATCTTCATTATTGCTCCTGGCGGGTTTTCTTGGAATCCGGGTAAGTCCATGCGGACTCAGCGGACGGGTCTTTGCTAGTGCGCGAGCTGGGGTGGTGACTCTATTCACTAGGGTAGTGACCACACTCCTCACCTCGGCTATAAATAGACCCCCCCTGCACGTCTACAGTAATGAGTGAACAGTGGGGCTTGGGAAATTATTGCGATCTGGATTTTCCTGTCCGCGCGGGTTAAGTAGAGCTGACGGTTTGCGGTGTGCAGGTAGCGCGGCTAGCTTTAAGGAGCTAGGAGTTTGGCTTTGACTTCGGTCAAGTACATTGAAGTGTGCGGTCTCTGCGGTCTCAGCTGGTCGCTTATGCGGCTTGTCAGTGGTTCTCTGCTTCAGCGTTTGCAAGTGTCAATAACCTGTCCACTGGTCTCAGGTGGGTAGGCAGTCTGTTCTTCAGTTCATCAGCTGTAAGCGAATAACGGTGTGTCCTCGCGACCTCGCGGTCTCGGCGGACTCTGTGCTTTATTCGGTGTGTAGCAGCTTCAGCTTGGGCGGCTTCGGCGATCTTGGCGGACTGGGCGGTCTCGGTGGTCTCCAGTGCTGTACGCCCGGCTTCTGTTATGCTTTCTGTTGTAGCTTGTGTACTAGCGAAATCATGTCTCGCTATGTATACCTCGCCTTATAAAGAAGTGTTAATGAATATAAGATTTGCTTGTTCTTCCATTTGCATTTGGTGTTAAGCTTGCTCTTTGGGCTTCCGCATGATCAAGGTGTTAACTGGATATTTCTGAGAATATTCATTTGGCTTTAGGCTATCCTGCTGACCACTTTGAGAAACTTTGACTTGGTATCAAAGCGAGGTTCAGTTGCTTGAGCGGTGATCAACGAGTGTTGTTGCTCTGTTGTTGCTCTGTGCTTCTGAAAGCTTAACCAAAGGTTGTTACAATGGAAGTAAGCTACGCAAGAGGTATTGGTATTGAACTCTTAACGCCAACTAACTTTAAGAAGTGGAAGTCGTTCATGAAGAGTTACCTTCTGGGTGAGGAGCTATGAGAGGTCGTCGGTGGTGACGACAGACAGGAAGTTACTGCTGCGTTTGGTACTGCTGAGCAGGTGAGGCTCTGGAGAAAAACAAATGCAAAGGCGGAGTTTGTTCTCAAGAGTGTTGTGTCACCAAAACTATTTGATCACATCATTGAATCTCAGTCTGTTGCTGATATTTGGACAATGATTGATGAGTTGTTCAATAGAAAGAATGTTGGAAGACTTCAGTTTCTGGAGAATGAGTTGGCTAGGAGAACTCAAGGAGACTTGACCATCTCAAAATTCTTTCTGAAGATGAAGAGTTTGTGTGCTGAGCTATCAGCACTTGATCCGGATGAGCCTATTTCTGAGGCTAAGATGAAAAGGCACATAATCCGTGGCTTGTGGAAGGAGTATGTTGCCTTTGTGACATTTGTTTAAGGCTAGGCTACTCAGTCATCTCTGCTGGATCTTGAGAACCTGCTTGCTTCGCAGGAAAGTTTGGCAAGGTAAATGGCTGGAGTTACTGTCACTGAGGAAGGCAGTGAAGCTCTCTTCTCAGGCAAGAAGAAGAAGGGATGGGAAGGGAAGAAGAAGAAGAATGTTGCTGAAAATGAACCTTCAATTTCTTATCAACAAGAGAAGAGCGTTGCTCCTAAGAAGGATTGGAAGAAGAACTTGAAGTGTTTGAAAGTCCACCTAGTGTCAACAAAGTTCACCTATGGGGGGGGGGGGGAATAGGTGACGTGCAACGCTTTTGCGGAATTTACGAATGTACCTGCAAAATAAAAATAAAAAGCACAGCACACAGAATACACAGGCAATTTATAGTGGTTCCCCGACTTGGGTACATCCACTTTCCCCCTTCGACCTATCTCCCAACAAGGGACGACTCGGTCTCTTCTCCAACAGGATTGAAATAAAATCCCTGCACTATCGGAAGGAACCCTTCCACACGTAGGAGTCAACACTCCCACAAACCGGGTTGCACCCAACCCTTATAATACGGAACAATCGTTCCTTTACAACAAAAGTAAAATAGAATGTACACGAGATACAAACTTCGTTTGGAGACTACGGTGTTCCTCTTCGTTCGACGACGTGTTCGTGAAGTCAACGAAGAGTCTACAACCTTGGTCTCTCTTGGAGAGGATCTCCCCGGAGCTGGCAGCGGCAAGACGAGCGGCGGCTTGCTACGGGATCGGCGGCTATGATGATGAGCAGCTGCTGAACTTAGAGATCCAATCTTCGTAGAGAAACTAGCTTGGTCTTCCAACGGTCACACGAGGATCGGTCGTCTCGATCGATTCCGACGGGGAAGTTTTTCCCGATCAACAAATCGAGAGACAAGAGATCTCTGGATAGACACGTGAGACTCAAAGCTTTGCTAAGCTTCTGTCGCCGGAGATCGAGAAGAAACGCGATCAACAGCGGCGTCCAACTTGTCGCGAGCAGCTGCGGCGATGGCGGAGCGGAAGCGACGATTTAGGGTTTGTCCGTGCTCGCGTATTTCTTGTCTACTTCGCTCTTTTTTTACTGTTCAAAAATACCCATGTATTTATACACTCTAGACCCATACAATATGACCGTTGTGGGTCCCACACGAATAACCCGAAAACCGATTCAAACTAGTCCAGCGGCAGAATCCGGTCCAGCAGCATCCCGAGAAATCGCCAAGTATAATTCGTCGAGAATCATAGGTGATTCTCGACGAATCGGCGAGAATCACTTAGTTTGAAGTAGCCGGAAAGAGTCGGCGAGAATCACTAGTGATTCTCGCCAAATCGGCGAGAATCACTTGGTGATTCTCGTCGAATTATACTGAGACGAATTTTCGTCTTTCCACCCTAGAGCTGCTCCTTGACCCATCCTTGCTCCTTGTCTTCTCTTGCATAAGCACGACCCTGTACTTGAAAGTAAGTGTACTCCAATAGAGAGAGTGCATGTAGGCCAACACACTGATCTGCTCAACGAGGGATTACGTCGTGCGGACCCGTGTATATTGACCTACTACACCCTGACATTGGTGTGCACTTAGCGTGGAAGAACTGCAAGCACAACTTAAGAAGTTTCATCAAATACATTGTGAATTCATCTTAGCTTGACAGGTGGCTTCCTCAAATCCAGGTGATTGTGGATACAATACCCAACAATCTCCCCCTATTTGACGAAGCCAAAACCCTACTAGCTAAGATGAATAACACTAATCAAATAATAAAAAACAGCATTCAGAAGTTAAACATGCAGCACAAGAGAATATAAACAACCTGATCAGGACTTTAGTCATTCACATATTCAAATACAAATGTATATATATATATATAATCTCAGAATTGTTCATATCATAACAATAAGCATTAAATGTTCTTAGGAGAGAATGACAAGCTACAAGTTGTTGACTATCTTTCCTTAGCTAAGTCATCCTTGAGTTTTTGCGCCAAAAACTTCTTCCTTTGTCTCTCCATGTACTCTTTAGGCTTCGGGTAATATCTTGGAGGAGGAACTTTATCTCCATCCGTGTTGTTTCTGAAAAAGATGTTCCTTTTGGCTTCATACGTCTTATGCATCTCCCATTCATACTGGTTGTATACTTCGTTGCGATTGAGTTCTCCTTTTTCTTGTAGCCAAAAGGTGTCCAAGATGATATTCTTTGAAACTGGACTCCACTTTTCATTTCTTACTTCCTCCTCACTCAGTCGAGTTCTCTTTTCAGCCTGTGTCTCCTTGGAGGTCCCTTCTTGAGCTTTTCGCTTGCCCCTGGCTTTTGCTATGGCCTCCTGGTCAAATATGCTCATCAATTTTACTTTAGAAATAGCCCTAGCATCAGCTTCACGCATGGGAACATCAGCAGCACTTGCACCTATTCCCTCAGCAGCACTTACTCCCTCAGCGGCCATAGAAGTCTCAGGAGCATGAATACCTGCAGGATTCAAATCGACGCCTAACGCCTGTTGTAGCATCCACCAGCAGCTCTCATAGACATATTTATTTGACTGTTCGAAGTTTGTGATCATGATTTCTTGAAGCTCAGCCATCTTAGCGAGATACTCTTTCTCCCCCTTTTTGGCTTCGACCGCGATGGAATTGGCATATGAATGCAGCGAGTCATCAATATGCTTTGAGGTCCGGGAGAATTCATTGACTAAGGCTTGCTGATTGGCGTTAAGAGTTACCATATTACCGTCAAACTTTTGAATGTTGTTGGCTACAACATGTGCATTCTGATTTACTACAGCAAGAGTGTCGGTGTTCTTCTTCAATCCGGCCATAAGAAGTGTGACAGCTTCGCCGGCCGCGGTATACTTCTCTTCAAATTTCTTGTCTATCACGTCAAGTTTATGATTGATCTCCACCATATTCTTGAGCATGAGATTTTCAGACTTCTTAATTCTTTGCAGCATTTTAGTTTGAGCTTTTTCAAAAGAGTCTTTAAGCTCATCCACTATCCCTTGAATGACACCCACGGTGTGAGTGGCTACATCATCTCGTAATGGAAGATCCGGAGGCGCTGCTTGGTCGTGCACTTCAGCAGACGCATATGTAGAGCTGGATACAAGCACAGTCTCTAATGGGGGAATGCTGGCGGCTTCGGTAGATTTTTCTGACTCCCCCTCCACTGGTGCATGCTTGTCAGATGGAGGTTCAAAAAGATCCGGAGCCTCCAATGCTTCATGTCCCTCATTCCCGTCTTCCTCTCCGTCATCATCCATGAATTCATCTTCATCAGCAGCCTCTTCCGACTCTTTGTCAGCAGTCTCCAGCACAGTAGCTTCGGCTCCTTGATCGTTTCGGTTCAGGGCCTCCTCATGCTCCAGCTTAGGTTCACTTTCTACGTGTAGATCTGCCACAGCATCTCCGGCCAGCTGGGAGATGTCAGATACTACATCAGTATGAGGGGGTAGAGGCTCCCCCTCGATTCCTGCAGTCAAGGTATCAGGAACTTCATTGGGGGTGACTGCTGGAGATACTCCCTGTTGTTCTTCCACGGCAGTCTGCCCAATACGCCTCTCCCATCGGTCAAACACACTTGAGTCCATCTTCTTCAAGTAGTGTAGAGGAACACCTTTGCTCATGTCAAACATGTCTCCATTTAGCTGATTTAGATACAGACTTATGATACGGCCAAAACTCGGAGAGCCCAAGGTGTCCTTGATCTTCTCGAACAGCAACTCCCCCAAGTTGAACCTTTTACGGCAGACAACAGCTATCAGGATCTTGAACATATCCGCTGAGATATGGTCATGAGAGCCCGGCTTGCAGATGAGCACCTTTCCAATATTGTCAGACAGGAGCTTCCCTTCTTCATTCATATCCTTTCTCTTTATTGACCGAGTTCCTCGTGGGAGACCGCAGAATAAGAGAGTTCTGGTTTTGTCATCGTCCTCCAGATAGTCCTCATGCTCCGAGCTAGAAAGCTGCAGGAAGCGAGTCAGCTTGCTGGCAGACAGCTTGACCTTTGCCCCAGCCACCTTGCTTTTGATTAGTGAGTCGCCATTTCGGAGTCTTGCGGTGGCGAAGAACTCCAGCACCTCTTTGTCCAAGATTTTCCAAGGGTGCTCCAGGACGAATGTTAGCCCAGCCTCTTCCAGCATCAGAATGATGTTGCGGAATTCGTCCGAGGCGTGAGAGAACCCAGTCCGAACAAGCTCGCACCCAGTGACCAACCCAGCAGTTGTCCTTGGAGCCATTGCAGATCTAGAGAGAGAAGCCCTACTCTAAGCTTTAATGAACATTCAAAATGAAAGCGTCACTAGTGAGAACGTCCAAGTACGGGTGAGGAAGAGGTTACCTAAGGGCGTAGATGGAAGTGAGTTGGTGAGCTTCCTGCGAGAACTCTTCCTTGAGCGTCCTTTGGGAAGACCTACGGTGGATAGGAGAGTTTTCTGCGAGGTTCGGCGGGATTCGACGGAAGCCGGTGCGATTCGACGAGAACCTTGCGAGAACCTTGTGGGAACTTACGGGAAGACGATGGAGAAGCGGGATTCGTGTAGCGACGAGCTTCCTGCAGGGTTCGGCGGGATTCGACGGGATTTTGCGAAGGCGGTGCGACGAGCTTCCTGCGGGTCGGCGGAAGAAACCTTGCGATTTGGCGTGTTTTCTGCGAAGGTCGGCGGGATTCGTGTAGCTTGCTCCTTCGGCGGGATTCTTAAGGAAGGTGAGGGGTCGGTGAAATTCCAAGTATATACAGGGTCGGCGGGATTTCAGCTCTGTGGTAAGTGTCCCGTGGAAATGAAAGGTCTCTTTACTAGGAATTTTCACGTTAAGAAGCATTGCAACATTTTTGAATTCTTCTGATGTCAAGTCAATATAAAAATGATAAATACATATATATATTTTAAAGCCAATCTATTTGGGTTTGAACGAGGCTTTTCCAAAAACTTCTTGATGTCAATTGTGAGTTGTCGAGATTCACAATGGCATATCTTCGTTAACTCTTTATTGATGTATAAAGGTTTGCATGTATCGAGTTAACCTATCCTTAGATGTGCACACATACATGTATAAGCATAATTATAAAGATACACATAGATAGAGATATATATGTAAATGAGGATGCAATATGACGTAAGTCCTTGAACTAATCAGAAGTACCTGGGATTATGAGAGTTAACAATGAGTCTCTCTGACTATAACATATGTAACATCCCATTTCCAACTAGACCCCTAAGAATGGTTTTGGCCATGACTAGGTCATGACAAACCCTAGGAAGCCAGAAATGGGCCAGGAGATAGGGACAAAAAGGTTGGAGATCATCATGGTCTGCAAATAGTAGAACTCTAAACAATGGCTTAGGATGACCATGGGCTACACCTTAACCCCAAGACCCTACCACAACACCCCTAATACTTGGGAGACCCATTAGAGCCAAAAGGACCCATTAGGGTCAACCCAAGAGGCCCAGTTGAGCAAGGTCAACCCTAGCCCTAAATGGGTCAAACTAGCCTACTTAGGGCCAACTGACCTACTCCTAGCCTAGAGGACCCCACCTATGCCCTCCTAACCCTAAAGTGAGGTCAATGGGTCACTAAGGACACATTGGGGTCAACCCTAGAGGCCAGGTTGACCCAAGTCAACTCAAGCCCTAACCTGGTCAGAGTACCCTTAATAAGGGTATGCGACCTCCAAGGTGCAGGGTAACCCTACATAACCCTACCTAGACCCTAAGGGAAGCCAATGGGTCACCCAGGACCCAATGGGGTCAACCCAGATGGTCAAATTGACCAGGTCAACCCTCATTTAGGTCAAGTCAAACTTAGCCCAAAAAGGGCTAACCCAAGCCCAAGCCACTTCTCCCTTAGGCTAAACCCATTCCCATGACCATCATAATCAAGTGGGCTGCATTTAACTTGTGAGGTTGACTAGTCAACCAGAGGTGACTGGGAGAGAGAAAGGAGCTCCCCTCCATGATAATGGAGGAGAGAGAAAATGAGGAAGAGGAAGGGGAAGTGAGAGGCCGGCCAAGGAAGGCTAACAGCCACCAATTATGGCTGCAATCAACTCCTCTAGGAGAGAGGAGTTGATTCCAGCCATTTCCCGACCACCAAGGGGTGGGTTCAGCCCCCCTCCACACAACCCGAGCCACACCTTTAATGGTGTTAATGGCCATTGAAGAACCAGCCTCCCCTCTCCCCCATTTGCCATTTAAACACCTTCAAGGAGCCAAGGGGATCATTTTAGAGCGTTTACCTGGAGGAGACGAGCCATTCCACTGTGCAGTTGCAGAAGCCGAGCGCCGCCGCCGTCGTCAATGGCATCCCGTCGCTCCTCACGCATCCAGGCCGCCAGGAAGGTCCTCCTCCTCTCCTTAACTCGCGGGTAGATCTTAGGACTCTTAAGGTTTAAGTTTCGGTCTCAATTGAGCTCGATCGAATCCAGGATTTCTCAATGTTTCGGCAAGAAATCTTCTTGCTATAACCGCCGGAAAACGCCTCTCCGGCGGCAGAGCCGCCGCCTGGCGATAGCCACCACCTCAACGGAGGTGTTGGTGGCGGTGGCCGGCCGGGGAAGGGGCTGGATCGCCGGCGGCAGGGCTTGGAAGTGGCTCCAGGCGGGATGAATCCTGGCCATCGGCTCAAGGAAGAAGATGAAGGGATTCCGTCCCTTTTGCCTCAAGATTCGTGCGGGCCTGAGATTAAACTATAGGAAATATTTTATATTAATGAAATTTTATCACAGTTTTTTTGATATTAATAGGTTTAAACTTTAAAAATACTTAGGCTCATCTGGTGGAAAATACTTCAACATGAAAGTTGTAGTCCTTTGAGTCTACTTTATTTTAAAATTAGTTTGAACCCATTTGGGTGTAAGGTCTGACCAGGGCACCCATTTTGGTGGAACATACCCTTAGGGCTAGGCAGTCATTAAATTGAGTTCCCACTCTTCACCCCTAGCCCAAATTAGATGAAATTTTGGCAGAGAGTCTATCCTAGATGTACCTAGTGCCTACCCAAAAATGGGAATTTTTGGAGAAAAGATTTCTATAGTTTTTGTAAATATTTAATAATTATTAAATAAATTAAATAGGTGCCCTAAACACCTCCAAACCCTCCCAAATTTTGGTGAATGGTCCCTAGGTTCAAATTAGGTATCGGTATAAAATTTCATTTAATTTGGATGTGTTTTGAATAGGGTTTGACCGAACCCTAACTATACCTTTATAAGGGCATTTTGGTCAAAAGGTGCACTTTTGGTTTTGAGTGACCAAATCACCTCAACAGAGGCTGAAATTTGGTCCACTGGCTTGTTATAGTACTTATCACCTCCCCATGGAATATGGGATAGAGAGGAATAGATTTGCCCTAAGTTCCTAGGTCAAACCCTAAGGAGGGACCTTTTGGCCTTGTGAAGGGTATGAGTCCTAAACACCTTGGATGAACTCCAAATTTTGCAAGGAGGTTCCTAGGATATATAGAACCCTCTGTTAAAAATATTAGCTAATTTGGAAAAGGATAGGGGCCCCAAAGCCCTAACCCTAGCTTAGGTCCTAAAACTTGTAGTGTAGGTTTAGGTTAGCTAAACATCTTGAAACTTAACCAAATTTGTGTAGTGAGGGGATTAGGGTATTTTGAGCCTCTGATAATTTACTTGAGGAGTTTTGGACAATATTTATAGCACTTCATTTGTAATCAATAGTAATGCCCTAATTAATATTTTGGCTATTGTGGTCTCACTGCCCATAGAGAGGGTATGAAACATGGGCAGAGTTAGTTTTAGGCTATAATAATCTTGTATGAATTTTGTTAGAATTTTTGGATATCTATTTAGGGCATCTACTTCACAAGTACTTTATTTTGATTACATATTAAATAATTCTTTTTAGAGCACATTACTTACTGAAAAATCATGAAAATTGTTGTATAGTGTTTTTAGCTCAATATTATCATATGGGAATTTTTGTGGAAATATTTGATGACTGATTAGCATACTTTGTTCATTAACCCTTAAATTAGAAAGTTCATAAGAAAATCACATATAGCCTTATTTCCAAATGATAAATTATGAAACTTTTTCTAGCGTACTTGTAGGCCATCACAATCATCCCTGAAGTTTCTCTAAATTTTTGGAGGTATTATTACTATAGAATCTTTTAAAATGATTTGTTAGGGGCATCTTTGAAATTAAATTTAAAGGCCTAAACCTTACTAAAAAATTGGAATACTTAGGATTTACAGTTGATTAGGCATTTTGTAATTATCATAAATTTGGTGGATCATTATCTTGTCTGAAAATGGTACTTCATGTTCAAACCTGGGCCTTTTGGGACACTAGAATAAATAAATTAATTATCAGACAAATTAGGAAAATTATTGATTTCTGGATTTATGCTTCAAATGTCTTTTTAGCCCTCTAATAATTATCATAAGGGTACTGGATGAGTATTTCATGTACTTCCCTTCTTACGGGTCATGTACCTTAAGTGGTCTGCATATAGCAAAACTGTAGGATTTCATTTGGATGTGAATTAGGGCACGTATGATGGGTCTTGATGGTTTGCTGTAAGGACAAGTGGAATGGGCTGCATCTTTGGAAGACGAGTGAGTAGGGTGTGGTTTTGTCTAGGGTTTATAGGCGTTCGGTCCGACGAAAGATCGTCCTACCCAAGGAGAGTTGGAGTCAAATTATCCTAGGATTAGCATATCGAAATATGAGAAATAATGGGTAAGAGAATCAACCAATAATAAAATAAGTACCTTGCGAAAGGGAATGCTGGGCGTAATCCCAACACAATTCCTAGTGCCCCTTGAGAGCCCTTCACAGGGAATACCGGGGGCAGTCCTGGGTTAACATAAACTGTTTTAACAAGCTGAAAAGAGTAACTTAGTAATTAGGGTTGCACATTCCACAACACTGATGGCACCGGATGTTAGCTAGGAGCTTCGGCTCGGATGGTTAAAAGGCGGACTTTTGGTCCGGGAAGCTTCGGCTCGGTTCTTGATTACGCTAATTTGCATGTGCATAACAGGAAAGGAAATTAAGGTGGCGGGTCTTCGGTATTGGAGGGTCGATGCACCGACGCCAATACGTTGACTCGGCGAGTGTGGTTAGCACTTCGCCAACAGAAGTCCGGTGCGCCAGCCGGCAAGAGTACGCAGGAGTTCGCTTCATGCACCAAGCGTTGAGGCGTACGATATTTCTGACCGGTAGTGCTTTACTGGTTTAGAGGTGGGCGAGGCCCAACCCACCGCTTCCGTCTGCCACTACGGAGGTATCCTGGGAGGTTACGGCTCCAAAAAGGGGGAACTAAAGGTCTGTGTGCACAGAGTCGGGTGTGTGTGTTGCACTTGCATGTCCATCATACCCACTTGCATGTCATAGCATATTCGTTACCTTTAACCTTGACACCTAAAGTATAAGTGGAATGAGACGCTTATACTTTAGGACCTGCTACACGACCCCTTGGTCTATAAGCTTGTGTGGGCAAGTTTATAAATTAAGGTTAATTTTGATATGTATAGTTACTGCTGTTTGACCACCGACACCCCAACGTATAAATCGGTATGGGACTTTTTATACGATGGGAGCCTTGCAGAAGACCCCTTGGCTTATGTGTTTTCACATAAGTAAAGGTTACATTTCATATTTCAGCCTATTGTCTTTATATGCCATAGAACTTGCTAGAATAGGACCGCTGCCATCTGCTTTTGATATTCTCCACCTTCAAGTCCTCCCCTTTCTTCCTCTCCGCTCGGTGCCTAGGAGCCGTGGGGGAAGGGGCGGGGGATGATAAGACTTAGTCTTTTAGAGTAACGGATTTCGAACCGCATCATTTAGGGGATCGCGGAGACCAGTATGGAGGAGCAGCCCCAGAGACCGGTGCGCTTGGAGGTGGGGCAGTCTAGCTCCAGAGTTCACACAGCCGGGACCGTGAGTCTCGACCTTGAGTAGTCTTTCTGCTTCCGCATGAGTGATCTTTGTAGTGAGGATTTGATGTACCGGGCATAAGCCCGTTTTTGCTACTTTGATGTTTTATTTTTGTGGACACTCCCATCATGGAGTTATATTTATTATGACATGTGATTCTCTGTGGACTAATAGTTTACATTTACTTCTTGTGCTACTTTTCTGTGATCGAACTGGCCGGCAGAATCGGCGCTTTGTGGTGATGACTCTTCAGGGCATGAAGGAGTCACCGCAAAACGGCTGTTCTGGGCCTAAGACCCCGGTGTCCAAAAAAAAGGGGGTGGGGGGGGGTCTTACAACGTACCAGGTGCTCGATGTGAGTATGCTGATATATATATATATATATGTCACTTCTGTTATTCCAGATGCATATTCCATTTCAGTCGTGGAACACCTACTGTCTAGTTCCCATCATATTTACGGGAACCTAGACTACCCTGCAAAAAGGAATTACCTTACCTTAGGAACCCAAATCATATTGGGTCCTAGGTTCCTGTTAGCATAAGCACGCAACTGCCTTCCTTCAGAAAACCTGTCAGGAAGACTACCTCTGTCCCGTGAATGTGGATAAGCCCTTGCCGTGGGCACAGAGTGGTTGTGCCAACAGTCGATGGCAAAGTGCCCCACTTTGCCACTGCACCAACATGGGTGAATGTTGTATCGCCGTTTCCGACCTGATCTAGTGACTGAGGTAGTCACGGTCCTAGGTCTAACCGGGATAGAGCATGATCGCCTCACAAAATTTTCTCTTCCATCGTGACACGTGGAAGGGTGGAAGGAATGCATGTTGTGAGCGTCATGAGGCCGGGAAGATGGTGCCTTTCTCACAGGCATCCCCCTTCCAGAGGCCCCATGAAAACTTACACCATGACTTCTATCCTCCCTATTCTGTGTCCTCGGTTGGTGAGAAGTCTTCTGTGAGCAGGGACATGTAGATTCACACCGAGTTGAGGCAGTGGCAGTGAATACAAAGGGCTCAGAATGAGCCTTAGGTATTCTCTCATGGGTTGCCACGACGGCCCTTGCACTGTGGGTGTCTCCACATGGGGACAGATCACCCCTGCAGTGACCACGACTATTCCTGTGGTCATACCTGAAGGCATGATGAGTTGCCTTCCTGCTTGGAGTGGGGGGTCGGAACACCGTTTCCCCATTTCTCCACGAATTGATAATCCGGGAGATCCACCTGTTTTCTTGCTTTCTCTTTATAGCATCAACTTTGGAAAAGTTTGATACTATTCGTTTCTCATTCTCTAGACTACTCTCTAGAGCTGAGATCTTAGAGTCCTTGACCTTGTTGGACGCCAATTGGAGAACCAACAAGATCTTCAGTCGAGCAATCTCTTGAGCTTGCTCCTCAGCAAGTAGGTTGCTTGACTGAAGGGCTCTCTTCAGAGAATCAGAATCTTCTGGAGGAAAGCAGTTCCTGTCTTCAGAAAGTTCAAAAGAGATGGGGCAGGATGAGGAAGTTACCTGCTCTTCAGTGTTATTGTCATTCAAGCCAGTGACCATTGCGTCATCCTCATCAGAGCTGCTTTCCTCACTAGTCTCATCAGTCTCAGACACGGACACTGGAGCTCTGATGCTGTCCGAGAGATGCTTGCCTTCATCTTCAGAGGTGAGGACCCCCACATAGGCTTCATCCTCTGGTTGACAGCAAATTCCACCTTTCTCTGACTCCCCCATCAACTCGGAGATCATCACCCACATGGATTTAGCTGTCCTACATTTTTCTAATCTAGAGCGAGAAGCTCCAGACCAGATATCCAAGATAATTTGACGAATCCTCTCGTCCAAGTTAAATAGTGACAGTTCCGTCTCTGACATCTCAGCAATGCACATGGGCACTTAGATCCCAGAGTCGGAGGTCTTCATGGGAATAAACGGACCCTCTTCCAGGATGAAGGATGCTCGAGGATCGATACCATCCAAGTGAAACGACACTCTCATCCTCCAGATGGGATAATAATTCTTTGTGCAAGCGGGGAGTTTGAGTGGCGATATCTCATAATCCAGCTCCATGCTTTTGACACTGGTGGCAGGATTCTACTCAAGGTGTTAACCTTTTTGATGAGCAGCCTGCCTCTGATACCACTTGAAAGTCCACCTAGTGTCAACAACGTGCACCTATGGGGGGGGGGGGGGGGAATAGGTGATGTGCAACGCTTTTGCGGAATTTATGAATGTACCTGCACAATAAAAATAAAAAGCACAGCACACAGAATACACAGGCAATTTATAGTGGTTCCCCGACTTGGGTACATCCACTTTCCCCCTTCGACCTATCTCCCAACAAGGGACGACTCGGTCTCTTCTCCAACAGGATTGAAATCCAATCCCTGCACTATCGGAAGGAACCCTTCCACAAGTAGGAGTCAACACTCCCACAAACCGGGTTGCACCCAACCCTTACAATACGGAACAATCGTTCCTTTACAACAAAAGTAAAATAGAATGTACACGAGATACAAACTTCGTTTGGAGACTACGGTGTTCCTCTTCGTTCGACGACATGTTCGTGAAGTCAACGAAGAGTCTACAACCTTGGTCTCTCTTGGAGAGGATCTCCCCGGAGCCGGCGGCAGCAAGACGAGCGGCGGCTTGCTACGGGATCGGCGGCTATGATGATGAGCGGCTGCTGAACTTAGAGATCCAATCTTCGTAGCGAAACTAGCTTGGTCTTCCAACGGTCACACGAGGATCGGTCGTCTCGATCGATTCGGACGGGGAAGTTTTTCCCGATCAACAAATCGAGAGACAAGAGATCTCTGGATAGACACGTGAGACTCAAAGCTTTGCTAAGCTTCTGTCGCCGGAGATCGAGAAGAAACGTGATCAACAGTGGTTTCCAACTTGTCGCGAGCGGCTACGGCGGCGGCGGAGCGGAAGCGACGATTTAGGGTTTGTCTGTGCTCGCGTATTTCTTGTCTACTTCGCTCTTTTTTACTGTTCAAAAATACCCATGTATTTATACACTCTAGACCCATACAATATGACCGTTGTGGGTCCCACACGAATAACCCGGAAACCGGTTCAAACTAGTCCAGCGGCAGAATCCGGTCCAGCAGCATCCCGAGAAATCGCCAAGTATAATTCGTCGAGAATCATAGGTGATTCTCGACGAATCGGCGAGAATCACTTAGTGATTCTCGACGATTCGTCGAGAATCACTAGTGATTCTCGACGATTCATTTGTTGATTCTCAACGAATATAACTTTGTATTCAGGATCTGTTCATCGATGGGTTCGGCGAGAATCGTTAGTGATTCTCGCCGAATCTTACTTGGCACCGTTTTGAGGTAGCCGGAAAGAGTCGGCGAGAATCACTAATGATTCTCGACGATTCGGCGAGAATCACTAGTGATTCTCGCCGAATCGGCGAGAATCACTTGGTGATTCTCGTCGAATTATACTTAGACGAATTTTCGTCTTTCCACCCTAGAGCTGCTCCTTGACCCATCCTTGCTCCTTGTCTTCTCTTGCATAAGCACGACCCTGTACTTGAAAGTAAGTGCACTCCAATAGAGAGAGTGCACGTAGGCCAACACACTGATCTGCTCAACGAGGGATTACGTCGTGCGGACCCGTGTATATTGACCTACTGCACCCTGACATTGGTGTGCACTTAGCGTGGAAGAACTGCAAGCACAACTTAAGAAGTTTCATCAAATACATTGTGAATTCATCTTAGCTTGACAGGTGGCTTCCTCAAATCCAAGTGATTGTGGATACAATACCCAACAGTGTTACAGGTGTCATCACCGGGGACACTTCAAGCGTGACTGCAAGGTCAAACTGCAGCCTGGGCATGCTGCAGGCAAGGAGGAAGCTTGCTCTAAGAGTGAGGAAGCTGGATGGGGCGGAGCCTTCATGACGGGCACTTGTGTCTGTGCCTTGTCCGCTGTCGACTTCAACGATGAGTGGATCGTGGACTCTGGGTGTGATCATCACCTCACCAGAGAAAAGTCTAAGTTCTCTTCCTTGCAAGCTTACTCAGGTAACGAAGCTTTCATAACTGCTAATAATACTATTTATACAGTAGAGAAAGAGGGGGTTGTGTCTTTGGGTAATGATAAGTGGCCACTCACGTTAAGGAGTGTGTATCACGTACAGAGAATGAAGAAGAACCTCTTCTCTGTGACCAATGTGGTAGATGCGGGTTATCACGTTCTTTTTGGGCCAACAGAAGTGAAGTTCCTTCACAATGTATCAGCGATTAAGGCTGATGTTGCTCATGTTGGGAGGAGAGTTAAGAACTTGTTTGTTCTTGCAACTAACTCATATGTTGATCGGATGAGAGCAAACGATAGCATTGTTATATGGCATGAAATGCTAGAGCATGTAGGAATGGATAAGCTGAAGGCTATGGCTAACAGAAGCCTTGTAAGAGGCTTGCCTAAGCTGTCTTCATTTGGCGACGGTCACATTTACGTGGGATTTCAGTACGGCAAGGCTCAACGCCTTCCGTTTGATAAATCACAAATGAGGAGTGTTAGAAAGTAGAGAAAAGAGGCGAAAAGTAGAGAACAAGCGAATAAACTTTTGAATAATTGAAATTTTATTATCCAAAAAAGATGTCATTTACAAAGGTATGACCTCCCTTATATAGAATGGAGGGGAAGAGAAAGAGAGTATACAAACAATGTGGGACTAAACATTTACAATACTGAGCGGCTAGAATAATGGAGACCGCATAGGCCACGCGGTTAGATAGACAGGATAACCGCTCGGCAACTTCAGCAGGATGAAACAAGCCGTAGAGGTAGACCGATAGACCGCCCGGTCTGCAAACCGCTGGATCAGACCGCTAAGCCGCTCGGTCAACAAACCGCTGGATCAGACCACTAAGCCGCCCGGTCTAATACTTCAACACTCCCCCTCAAGCTGGAGCATAGATATCAATCATGCCCAGCTTGTCACAGATGCGGAAGAAGGAAGTAGAAACCGGCTTGGTGAAGATATCTGCCAACTCCTTGTCAGAGGTGACAAAAGGAGTACAAATCTGTTTCTTCAAAATCTCTTCCCGAATGAAGTGACAGTCAACCTCTATATGCTTCGTTCTCTCATGGAAGACCGGATTTCTGGATATGTGTATAGCGGCTTTGTTGTCACAGAACATAGGGAGAGGACAGTCATATACCTCGCCCAGGTCAAGCATGAGAGCGCGCAACCACATTAACTCACACGTGGTTGACGCCATACTCCGGTATTCTGCTTCGGCACTGGATCTGGAAACAACAGACTGTATCTTGCTCTTCCAACTCACGAGATTACCTCCAACAAAGGTACAAAAACCTGACGTGGATTTACGATCGCCTTTGTCATCCGCATAACTTGAATCTGAGTAGGCCTCAACCCTCAGATGGCCATTCTTCTGAAAGAGTAACCCTCTGCCCGGTGCTGCTTTGATATACTCTAAAATCTTCAGGGCGGACTGAAGATGACACTCCCTGGGAGCTTGCATAAACTGACTGACCTTGCCTACAGCGTAGGCGATGTCGGGTCTAGTCACCGTGAGATAGATGAGTTTGCCTACCAAACGTCTGTACCGTGTGACATCAGATAGAAGAGGTGAATCATCCGTCCACGTTTTGTCTTCTCCAACAGCCATGGGAAAACGAGCTGGTTTGGCACCTGTCAAGCCTGCTTCTCGAAGAAGATCAAGGGCATACTTCCGTTGAGAGAGAACCAAGGAGTCAAGTTTCCGAGAGATTTCTATCCCCAAAAAGTATTTTGGGGAGCCCATATCCTTCGTGACCAAGTGC
This sequence comes from Platanthera guangdongensis, assembly GCA_039583875.1. Classification (NCBI taxonomy): domain Eukaryota; kingdom Viridiplantae; phylum Streptophyta; class Magnoliopsida; order Asparagales; family Orchidaceae; genus Platanthera; species Platanthera guangdongensis. The sequence goes on from CM077158.1 coordinate 65,305,866, forward strand.
TGACGGAGGTGCTTCTTCGTCAAGTCCATCCTATCTCGGTCATCGCCAGTAAGGAGAATATCATCCACATATACGGCCAAAACCACCAGTCCCGAGGCCGTTTTGCGAATGAATAAGGAGTGATCGGCCGAACTCCTTTGAAAGCCGATGGTAGCCACAATACCACTGAATTTTTCGAACCATGCCCGAGGGCTCTGCTTTAGGCCATAAATGGCCTTCTTCAAATGACAGACACGTGTCTCCCCCTGAGCAACATTGATTGTCTCTGAGATATCTGCAAAGAGAAAATACCAAACTAACATTTCATTAAGGCAAGTATACCTATCGAAATGCAGCTAGGGGACACAAGTGTCGTATTGAAATCCGGGAACAGTTGAGTAAGCTTACTCACACGAAATCTATTATTTTATCGACGGCAAAATAAGGTTTGGCTAAATGTACTAAAAGAAGAGAACTACTTGTATGAAAAGATAAAGAGAGCTAAAAGAGCGATTAACTTAAGCTTAGTAACGATGAAGGGAAAATGCACTCGATCAGAAATCACCTCGGCAAGAGTGGTTAGAAAAATACGATAAATAAATCTAAGCTAATTAGGGTAAAGGTCCTTGACCGTGGAGGTTCCATGAATATTGACACGCTTCTCTCGAAGGTCGTGCCTAACTGAGTTTAGGAAGGTCCGACCGACTTTCGCCTAAATCGGAGGCCTAAAACTCGCTTTACGCGGTGAACCCCTCTAATGGATTTTACTCCAATCCGGGAGATTTGAACGTCTGCCTCTCTCGAGGGGTGCGAACAACTCCCTTTACTCTTGAGTGCTTATTTCAAACTTTCGGCCTCTCGGCTAGCCCAGAATGAAAGCAAAGGTGGAGAGTATATATCGATAATATACCTCCAACCCGTGATAAATCAAGAGTAATTCAAAGCTAAACCCTAAAAAGAAAAGGTAAGATTCAAAGCATCATAACCTAATCACTCGAACCTCAGATCAATTAGATCGAGTACATGGAGGATTAGTTAATCATGGTGAGGTGGAAGAGGGAGATGAGTAGAAGAAAAATACTGAAAACAGAGCAGGAACGAAAAAGAAAACAACACTTTTTATTAAGAGAAACAGTGATCTTACAGCTTGAAAACCAGAGATTACAAGAACATGAAAAGGAAACTACACTATCATTAGCATCATACTACAGAAAGAAGCTAGGAGCTAATACAGGGAAAGCATAAAGCTAGAGCTACGAACTAGAAATGAAAATACATGCTTAAAAAGTTCAGAAAAACAAAGGACAGAACCTCCCCTCTCAAAGCGAAAAGTTGTCCTAAAACCCCTGGAGTTGGGCTCTATTTATAGAATTTTTCGGGTCGGGTCACGCCCCCCTGTCACGCCCTGGTCGGGCGTGACCCTGGGGCGTGACACATTCGGCGCGACTTTTTCGGGCAGGAATTGAATTCTGACGGAGTTGTTGCGGTACACGCCCACCGGTCACGCCCTGGTAGGGCGTGACTCTGGGGCGTGTTCTTTGCGGCGTGACTTCTGGGAGCTGAAATTGAATGCTGGAGGTGACGGGCGGAATTGCTGAAGTACACGCCCATATGTCACGCCCGGGTCAGGCGTGACCCTGGGGCGTGACATTTTCGGTGCGACGGTGGAGCGGGAAAAACGAGCGCTCTGCGGCGATTCCTCGGAACCTGGGGACACGAAAATAGTACACGCCCGTGTCGGGTGTGCCACGGGCGTGACCGAGGGCGTGTACACTAAGTTTCCACGGAATGCAGTTTCGGACCAATTGCTTCATTCCTCTGGGTTACACGCCCTAGGTACACGCCCTGGTAGGGCGTGATCTTGGGGCGTGTCACAGCAAAATTCGGCTGAAAGCCGTGAAAACCTGCAAAAAGCAGAAAAAATGCATTAGCGACAAAAATATATACAAAGGGGAATCAAAACAAGTACTTTACAAGACATGATTGGCTTTAAAACCCCGAAAATATCCTAATAAAATTGACTGCAAACGTATTATCAAATTCCCCCAAGCTTAAGTTTTGTTTGTCCCTAAGCAAAGATATAAAGACAAGCTAATCATAAAAAGTGACTAATTCAAAAAGTTTTAATCATACTCACACAAGTACTATGCGAAATTCTAGGTAGGGATAATGTAAAACGTAAATCTAAAACAATTATTTAGGTATGGTTTAACTTTTATAAACTTTACTTAATAAAAATAAATCATCCAGAATTTTGACGAAATTCTTTAAATAGATTTAAGTAAGGCAATGAAAATGAAAAGAACGTATTGAGTTATTACTGGATCCAAGCAACGCATTATAATTATATCAATTAAATAACAAAAATCTAAGTTTAAATCCAAAACTAAAACTGATTTACTTTTCTTCTTTTCTTAGTTGTTAAATAAAATTAAAAAAAAAGGCGTGAATCAAAAGGACTTAATAAGACCGAAACCTTTGGTTTAGGAATATGAATAGGAGTGGAATTCAAATATAAACATGGAGACTTAAGAATCACACTAAACCAAAACAACGAGTTTCAAAAAAAAAAAAATTTATTTTAAACAAAATATGTATAAATAAATTTATTTTTTTCTCTTTATGATTATTTATCTCATTTTTTCTCATCATTTTTTTTTATTATTATTTTCATTCATTTTTGTTTTTTTTTTAATTTATTGCTTTTGAGTACACCTTTTTCAACAATATCTTCACATATAAGACAAAATTTCCTATCAAACAAAATTAGCGTGATTAGATAGGTAGGAATTTGGGCTTTGGTGAAAATGAAAATGCGTGTGGAGTTTATCAAATGAATTTGGAAAAAGGGCTCAAAAGCGGGTAACTAGTGGTAAAAGAGTTTAGGTTGGCAAGAAAGCTCAAACGTAAACAAAAATGGCCTAAATCATTTTCACGCGTTTTTTTAAATTTATTTAAAACATAGAGTCGATAAATTTCAAAAAGCAAGTTCGAGATAATAAAAGAAGATTGATGAAATTATCTTGAAAATAAAAATAATATGTCACTTGGATCGTTCATATCTACTACGTTATTCAAAATATGTTCTTACAAAAATCATCTAAAGACGAAAAGGAAAATAGTGGATGATAAATTTTTAGAGAAAGTAAAGAAAATAAAGAACGGAAAACCATAATAGAAATGCACGTTGTAGAGAAATATTTTACCTTAACATGCTACCGTGAATTAGAAACACAGCATGACCAACATTTTACTTGTGAAATATGATTAAAAAGAATGATTAGAAAAATTATAATTAACTATGTTGTTTATAAAGAAGTTTGAGAAAAACAAAACATAAACATGGGGTACTTATTGAAATACCAAAATGCAGCTATATATATATAATATGTTTTGAAATTTTTCGAAATTTTGGATTTTTTGAAATTTTGGATTTTTTGGGATATTTACAAAACAAAAAGGAAACAAAAAGAAGGAGGAAGTCCTCCCCCAAGCTGAAAATCTACATTGTCCGCAATGGAGAAGGAGGTCGGAGAACGAGAGAAAAGTAAAGTACAGAAATAAAAGACAGAATTGAAAAGCAGGTACTTCCCCGGTTTGATTTTGCAGGGCAAGTTGAGTGATGCCGCTCCTCCATGCCTGTGCTGTGGATCTTCATGAAACGTCGTCCGGCGGACGTTGGCATGGAAGCAGAACCGTTGGAGCAGGCGATCGCAGAAGTTTCAGCTTGCCGGAGCCAGTCGGGGCAAAAAGTGTAAAAGAAAGAAAACAGAAAAAGATAACTTGGGTTGCCTCCCAAGAGCGCCCTTTGTTTAAAGCGTCGTTTGAGCTCAACGCATCAAAATAAGATTGTCCCAAATATTGTTTAAAAATAAAGTTCGAATAAAGTCAAAGTTTTTGAGAAAAATAAAGTTCAGATTAATCAAATGTCAGGACCGGAAAGATAGAGTTAATAGGGTTGAGACTGACATCATCACAGAAATACAGTTTAAGACGCTGACCATTCACTTTGAAAGTACCCTTATCAAGGTGAGAAATTAAAACAGTACCATAAGAAAAGACTTCTAAAACAGTAAAAGGCCCAGACCAACGTGATTTTAATTTACCCGGGAATAAACGTAAACGAGAATTATAAAGAAGCACTTGGTCACCCGGCTTAAAGATTTTTGGGTGCCTAAGATGTCGATCGTGTAAACGCTTCATCCGCTCTTTATAAAGTCTGTTATTTTCATATGCGTAAGAGCGCCACTCGTCGAGTTCGTTAAGTTGAAATTTTCTAAAATCGCCGACAGAGTGGGGATCGAAGTTTAAAAATCGCAAGGCCCAAAAGGTGCGGTGTTCTAATTCTACGGGTAAATGACACGATTTTCCATAAACCAACCGATATGGCGTATAGCCGAGGGCGGTTTTGTACGCTGTTCGGTAGGCCCATAGAGCATCGTCTAATTTGGCGGACCAGTCTTTTCTAGATGTTGAAACAGTCTTTTCTAAAATTCTTTTTATTTCTCTATTCACTACTTCGACTTGTCCGTTAGTTTGGGGGTGGTAGGCAGTGGAAAGCTTATGAGTAACGCCATATTTAGTTAGGATTTTTAAAAATTGCGCGTTACAGAAATGGGAACCCCTATCACTAACGATAGCGCGCGGCGTACCGAATCGAGAAAATAATTTTTTGAGGAAATTAACTACGACTCGGGCATCATTCGTAGGAAGAGCTTGGGCTTCGGCCCAACGTGAAACATAATCAACGGCAACTAAAATGTACTTATTCCCGAAGCTAGAAGGAAAAGGGCCAACAAAATCAATCCCCCAGAGGTCGAAAACTTCGCACTCTAGAAAATAATTTTGTGGCATTTCATTTTTATTCGAAATATTCCCCGACCGTTGGCAACTATCACACCTACTCACAAAGGCATGCGCGTCTTTAAACAGGCTGGGCCAGTAAAAACCCGCGCTTAACACTTTGTGAGCGGTGCGAACAGCTTGATAGTGCCCACCTGTCGGTCCTTCATGCAAATGTTTAATAATATCTAATCCTTCATCAAAGGAAACACACCTCCTGATCACTTGGTCTGCACAGACTTTAAAAAGATGCGGATCCTCCCAAAAGTAGTTCTTCAATTCAGAAAAGAATTTCTTCTTTTGCTGAGACGAGAACTCTTTTGGGAGCACACGGGCCACTAGATAGTTGGCGATGCGGGCAAACTAAGGAGAAGTAGATGTGTTAATTACGAAAAGCTTCTCATCAGGGAAATAGTAATGAAAAGAATTTTCATCTAATTATTCTATAAACGGGTTATCTAGGCGCGAAAGGTGGTCGGCGGCCAAGTTCTCGGCACCTCGCTTATCACGGATCTCTAAGTCAAACTCCTGGAGGAGTAAGACCCAGCGAATCAAGCGAGGCTTGGCATCCGTTTTAGAGAGAAGATATTTGAGGGCCGAGTGGTCCGTAAAAACAATAATTTTCGAAAGAGTAATATAAGGACGAAATTTGTCAAATGCGAATACTACAGCTAAGAGCTCCTTCTCGGTTGTGGTGTAATTTTCCTGTGCAGATGTGAGAGTTTTACTAGCGTAATAAATGGGGTGGAAGTTTTTGGAAATACATTGACCTAGTACGGCTCCCACCGCATAACTACTCGCATCACACATTATTTCAAATGGAAGATCCCACACCGGAGCTATCATGATTGGCGCATTAACTAATTTTTCTTTTATTAAATTGAAGGCAGCTAGACATAGGTCATCAAAGATGAATGGGGCGTCTTTTTCTAAGAGATGGGTAAGGGGCTTGGTGATTTTGGAAAAGTCCTTTATAAAGCGGCGGTAGAAACCCGCATGACCCAGGAAACTTCTTATGGCTTTTATGTTCGTAGGTGGCGGCAGTTTCTCGATAACTTCTATTTTCGCAACGTCTACTTCAATACCCCTTTCAGAAATTTTATGTCCCAAAACTAACCCTTCCCTTACCATAAAATGGCATTTTTCCCAATTTAAGGCGAGGTTAGTTTCTTCGCATCGCTCTAAGACTTTTTTGAGGTTCTCTAAGCAACTATCGAAGGAATTCCCGAAGACGGAGAAATCATCCATGAAGACTTTCATAATGCTTTCTACGTACTTGTCAAAGATGGCGAGCATACATCGTTGGAATGTAGCCGGCGCATTGCACAATCCAAACGGCATTCTTCGGTAGGCGAAGGTGCCGAAGGGACAAGTAAACGTAGTTTTCTCCTGGTCCTCGGGGGAGATGGGGATTTGAAGATACCCCGAGAGGCCATCGAGAAAACAATAAAAGCTATGTCCGGAAAGTCGTTCTAAATTTGATCAATGAACGGCAAGGGGAAGTGATCCTTGCGGGTGGCGTCATTCAACTTACGGTAATCTATACACATTCGCCATCCGGTCACCGTCCGAGTCGGGATTAATTCATTATTTTCATTACTTACGACCGTTATCCCTCCCTTCTTTGGTACTACCTGTACTGGGCTAACCCACTTACTGTCGGATATAGGATAGATAATTCCTGCGTCTAACAATTTCATAACCTCGCCCTTAACTACGTCTTTCATGTTTGGGTTTATACGGCGCTGAGGTTGTATAGAGTTACGAGAATTATCTTCCATTAAGATTTTATGAGTGCAGAAAGATGGGCTTATGCCCTTGATATCAGATATCTGCCAAGCAATAGCTTGGCGATGCTTTTGTAAAATTGAAAGAAGTTTATTCTTTTGTGCATCCGTGAGGTAGGCCGAAATTATGACAGGCAGCTTAGAGTCCTTTTCTAAGAAAGCGTATTGAAGGTGCTCTGGTAGTTCTTTCAGTTCCAAGGTAGGGGGGTCATCATACGAGGTCTTGGAAATTTGTTCTTTTTCAAAAACTATGTCCTCGTACACTTTTTTATATGTAAAATTAAAAGGGGTGTTGCTAGCGGCCATGGAGGCTTCGTGCAGCGATTCAGTTGGAAAAGTAGAAGAGGAACAGAAATCATTAAATTCTTTTTCAAAATCAGAGGGGCGAGTGGAGGATTCTTCACTTATGTGTAGAGATTCAGTTGGAAGAGTAGGAGAGGAACAAAAATTGGAAAATTCTTTGTCAAAATCAGAGGTGGGAGAGAAGAATTCTTAACTTATGGTATCCATGAAAAAACAGGAGTCATCATTAGCTAGTGTGTTCTTCATCGAGGGGGTGATAGAGAAAGTTACCTCATCGTCGCCCACTCAAAGGAAGAGCTTACCATTGCTTACATCAATGATAGCTCGGGAGGTGGCAAGGAAGGGTCGGCCAAGGATCAGGGGAACCTCGACGTCTTCTTCGATGTCTAAAATGACAAAGTCCACCGGGAAGATGAACTTGTCAACTTTGACTAGGACGTCCTCCACTATTCCTAACGGGTATTTGACTGACCTGTCGGCTAGCTGGATACTCATGCGTGTGGGGTTGAGACTACCAATTCCTAATTTTTTAAACAACGAGAGGGGCATAAGATTAATACTCGCACCTAAGTCGGCTAAAGCGTGTTTAACAAAGAGATCACCAAAGACACACGGGATAGAGAAACTACCCGGGTCACTGATTTTTTTCGGTAATCCGTTTGTCAAAACCGCCGAGCACGCGGCATTTAACGTGACATGAGAAAGGTTCTCTAACTTCTTCTTGTTAGTTAGGAGGTCCTTAAGGTATTTTGCGTACTTCGGCATCTGGGATATGGCTTCGTGGAAAGGCAGATTTACGTGGATTTGCTTAAACATTTCCAAAAAACGGGTGTATTGATCATCCTGTCGTTGTTTATTAAGTTCGGAAGGGTATGGCGGGGATGGATTATTTTTAAAGGTGGGTGGTGGAGTGAATTCTTTTTCTACGATAGGGGTGATAATTTCTTCGGCAGAGGATGGAATTTTTAAAAGGGGAACAGAGCTTTGATTTTCAAAAACGGGAGCAGAGCTTTGATTTTTAAAAACGGGAGCGGAGCTTGCCTCGGGTTCTTCACTTACCATACCAGGAACTTTCTTCCCACTCCGAAGAGTTATAGCTTTCGCTTGCTCTCTCGGGTTGGGCTCGGTATTGGAAGGAAGAGACCCTACGGGTCGCTCAGAAATCATTTTAGCGAGCTGTCCTACCTGATTTTCTAAGTTTTTAACACTTCCGGTTAAGGTCCTAATCGTAGCGTCATTAGCATTCATGTATTTTGAAAACACTTCCTCCAAATTTGGAGGTTTTGGAAAACTTTGAGGAGGAGGTGGTGGTGGAGCAGAAAAATCACTTTGCGGTGGCGGGCGCACAGCATTCGATGGATTGCTCCACGAAAAATTCGGATGATTTCTTAACGCAGGATTATAACTATTCGGAAAATTAAAACCAGGAGGATGATAATTCGCAGCAGAAAAATTATTAAAAGCAGTTCTAGGCATATTATTTACATAATCCAAATGTTCGGCGGGAGGAGTTGCAGATTCCCATACCTGAGGGGCGGAGGCAGCAGTCATCTCCGTAATTTTTTTGCTTAATATTTCAACTTGCAGTGCGAGTTGTGAGACGTTGTCCACTTCAAAGAGACCTGCAGGTTTGTTTGGGCGGGACCTAGGCACATTCCACTGGTAAGTGTTCATGGCCATGTCTTCAAACAGCTCAAGATCTGCTTCCGAGGTCTTATGGTTTAAAGTACCGCCAGAAGCTGCGTCTATCATTTGCTTCGTGCTTTGATTTAGCCCATTATAAAACGTCTGCACCTGCAACCATACAGGCAGAGCGTGATGTGGGCATCATCTTAATAATTCTTTAAATCTTTCCCAGGTTTCGTAAAGGGTCTCTGAGTCTATTTGTCCAAAGGCAGAAATGTCATTCCTAAGTTTAGCAATTTTAGCAGGCGGAAAATACTTGGCCAAAAATTTTTCAGTTAATTGCGTCCAAGTAGTTATGCTATTTTTAGGAAGGGTGTTCAGCCACTGCTTAGCCTTAATTCTAAGAGAGAAAGGAAATAATCTTAGCCTAATAGCATCATTTGTGACACCATTTATCTTGAAGGTGTCACAAATCTCAAGAAAGCTGGCTATGTGTGCGTTCGGGTCTTCATCTTGAAGCCCGTCAAATTGCACATACTGCTGCACCATTTGAATTATGCTAGGCTTTAGTTCAAAATTATTATTATTTATTGCAGGGCGAACTATACTCGTTTCTGTACCCTCGAGATTTGGTCGTGCATAATAGGACATTGGCCTTTGCACGACTTCCTCCACGTTGGGTTCTGCCATTCTTAAGGTAGAAAATGACTCGGAATCCTCAACCGGCACTTGGGTAGTAGGGCCTTGAAATCGCGATCTTCTCCGAAGAGTACGCTCAATTTCGTGGTCCAGGTCCAAAGTAACCGACGGACTACCGCGGGTCATACACTAGAAGAAAAGAGGAGAAGCAAGACTAAAAAGTAAAAAAGCTAATGAAGTTGGAAAAAAAAAATTTTTTTTAAATAGATTTTTTTATATTTTAACTCCCGAACTTCCCAAGGGCTACCCGGTGAAGGGTTCGCAAGGTACTAGACAAGATAGTGGCATTTAGAGCCACTTTGCCCTTTTCGAGAGAGTTAGGTGGTGTAGAAAATTTTGTGATGTGGGTTTCTATTACGAATGCGGTAATTAAAATCCAGCCACTTATCTCTGTGCGAGTAGGCGGAAATGAAAATCTATACTCACACACTCGTCAGAAAATTAAAACACACCCACTCTACAGAAAGTAAACACACTCTACTGAAATAAAGCCTGCCAATGAACTCAAGTGAGTAGGCGGAAAGTAAAATACGCACACTTGCTTGAATGAAATCCAGCCAATTAACTCAAGTGAGTAGGCGGAAAAATTAAAAATACACACACTTAACAAAATCCATCCATTTAACTCAAGTGAGTAGGCGGAAAAAATATAAGAAGGAGGCTGAGAAAGAGAAGTGATAAAATTAATATATTCGCGTTTTCAATTTATCAACAAGCGTTGCTTCCCCGGCAACGGCGCCAAAAACTTGATTGTCTCTGAGATATCTGCAAAGAGAAAATACCAAACTAACAATTCATCAAGGCAAGTATACCTATCGAAATGCAGCTAGGGGACACAAGTGTCGTATTGAAATCCGGGAACAGTTGAGTAAGCTTACTCACACGAAATCTATTATTTTATCGACAGCAAAATAAGGTTTGGCTAAATGTACTAAAAGAAGAGAACTACTTGTATGAAAAGATAAAGAGAGCTAAAAGAGCGATTAACTTAAGCTTAGTAACGATGAAGGGAAAATGCACTCGATCAGAAATCACCTCGGCAAGAGTGGTTAGAAAAATACGATAAATAAACCTAAGCTAATTAGGGTAAAGGTCCTTGACCGTGGAGGTTCCATGAATATTGACACGCTTCTCTCGAAGGTCGTGCCTAACTGAGTTTAGGAAGGTCCGACCGACTTTCGCCTAAATCGGAGGCCTAAAACTCGCTTTACGCGGTGAACCCCTCTAATGGATTTTACTCCAATCCGGGAGATTTGAACGTCTGCCTCTCTCGAGGGGTGCGAACAACTCCCTTTACTCTTGAGTGCTTATTTCAAACTTTCGGCCTCTCGGCTAGCCCAGAATGAAAGCAAAGGTGGAGAGTATATATCGATAATATACCTCCAACCCGTGATAAATCAAGAGTAATTCAAAGCTAAACCCTAAAAAGAAAAGGTAAGATTCAAAGCATCATAACCTAATCACTCGAACCTCAGATCAATTAGATCGAGTACATGGAGGATTAGTTAATCATGGTGAGGTGGAAGAGGGAGATGAGTAGAAGAAAAATACTGAAAACAGAGCAGGAACGAAAAAGAAAACAACACTTTTTATTAAGAGAAACAGTGATCTTACAGCTTGAAAACCAGAGATTACAAGAACATGAAAAGGAAACTACACTATCATTAGCATCATACTACAGAAAGAAGCTAGGAGCTAATACAGGGAAAGCATAAAGCTAGAGCTACGAACTAGAAATGAAAATACATGCTTAAAAAGTTCAGAAAAACAAAGGACAGAACCTCCCCTCTCAAAGCGAAAAGTTGTCCTAAAACCCCTGGAGTTGGGCTCTATTTATAGAATTTTTCGGGTCGGGTCACGCCCCCCTGTCACGCCCTAGTCGGGCGTGACCCTGGGGCGTGACACATTCGGCGCGACTTTTTCGGGCAGGAATTGAATTCTGACGGAGTTGTTGCGGTACACGCCCACCGGTCACGCCCTGGTAGGGCGTGACTCTGGGGCGTGTTCTTTGCGGCGTGACTTCTGGGAGCTGAAATTGAATGCTGGAGGTGACGGGCAGAATTGCTGAAGTACACGCCCATATGTCACGCCCGGGTCAGGCGTGACCCTGGGGCGTGACATTTTCGGTGCGACGGTGGAGCGGGAAAAACGAGCGCTCTGCGGCGATTCCTCGGAACCTGGGGACACGAAAATAGTACACGCCCGTGTCGGGTGTGTCACGGGCGTGACCGAGGGCGTGTACACTAAGTTTCCACGGAATGCAGTTTCGGACCAATTGCTTCATTCCTCTGGGTTACACGCCCTAGGTACACGCCCTAGTAGGGCGTGACCTTGGGGCGTGTCACAGCAAAATTCGGCTGAAAGCCGTGAAAACCTGCAAAAAGCAGAAAAAATGCATTAGCGACAAAAATATATACAAAGGGGGATCAAAACAAGTACTTTACAAGACATGATTGGCTTTAAAACCCCGAAAATATCCTAATAAAATTGACTGCAAACGTATTATCAAACATACCCAGGAGGTTGCTCCATATAAACGTCCTCCTGAAGATCGCCATAGAGAAAGGCATTCTTCACATCAAGCTTGGAAATAGCCCAAGCCCGGTTAACAACCACAGAAAAGAGAACCCGGATGGTGCTGAGGCGAGCAACCGGAGAGAAGGTATCAAAGTAATCAACGTCATAAGTCTGAGTAAAGCCCTTGGCCACCAGCCGGGCTTTGTAGCGATCCACAGTGCCGTCGGGGCGAAACTTCACAACGAATACCCAGCGACAGCCAACCACATCAGTGCCCACGGGAGGAGGAACCGGGGTCCAGGTACCCCGTTCAGTAAGAGTAGCCATCTCCTCATCCATGGCAGACTTCCAATGAGGGAGAGCGAGAGCCTCCTGGTAGGTACGGGGAGTAGAAGTAGCAGAGATAGCCAAGGCAAAACACCTGCGAGAAGGAGAAAGCTGATCATAAGAAACAACAGCCGTGAGCGGGTGTTGAGTACACGCCCGCACCCCTTTGCGAAGGGCAATGGGAACATCCAGGTCAACGGGAGCGTCGGCGACGGGAGCGTCAGCGACCGGAGCGTCCGTGGCGGAGAAGGCTGGCCCGGGACTAGAGAGAGACGACAGCGGAGAGGAGGGTGGAGGGGTGGGTGGGGAGACGGACTGGGAAGGAGTGGGTGGAGGAGGAGACGAAGGTGGGAAAACGTGGAGAGGTGTGGAAGGAACGGAGATATCAGAAGGAAGAGAAGGAAGAGAAGAGAAAGGAGAGAAATAGGAAGCATTTTCGAAAAAAGTCACATCGGCGGAAACAAACTGCTTGCGGAGAAGGGGGTCAAAGCAGCAATAGCCTTTTTGAGTGGTAGAGTACCCCAAAAAGACACACTTGGTAGAACGGGGGGAAAGCTTGTCGCGGGTGGCGGAGGGAGCGTGAACAAAGGCCGTACAGCCAAAGACACGGAGAGGAAGAGGAAAAGGTTCCTGGTGGGGGTAGAGAAGGGAGAAGGGAGTCTGGCCGTGGAGGACCGTGGAGGGAAGGCGATTAATGAGATAGCAAGCGAGGAGCATGGCGTAGCCCCAGTAGGAGCGAGGGACGTGCATCTGCGTCATGAGAGTGCGCGCAACATCAAGCAGGTGACGGTTTTTACGCTCCGCCACCCCATTCTGTTGGGAGGTGTAAACACAAGATGTTTGATGAAGGAGGCCATGTTTGTGAAAGAACGTGGAGAACTCATGATTTAGATACTCCTTTGCATTATCAGAACGTAAGACTTTAATGGAAATAGCAAATTGAGTCTTAATCATAAAGTAAAAGGATTGCCAAACAGAAAATAGTTCAGAGCGATCTTTTAATAGATACACCCAGGTACATCGAGTAAAATCATCGATAAAAGTAACAAAATAGGAACTGCCCCGACCAACGGTAAGGGTAGGAACAGGACCCCATACATCAGAATGAATAAGATCAAACATGCGAGAGGAGCCACGGCCTTGCTTCGGAGGGAAGGAGGAGCGATGATGTTTGCCAAGCTGACAGGCATCACAGTTGAGCGGAGAACCGGTAGGAGGAAAGTGGGGCAGAAGCTGACGAATAAGCCGAGGAGGAGGATGTCCAAGACGAAGATGCCACTGAAGGAGATCGGTGGAGGAGGAGTAGGCAGAAAGAGCGGAAACATCGTCGAGGAAGTAGAGGCCGCCGCTCTCAGTCCCAGTAGCAATCGTCCGCTGGGTCCTCGGGTCCTGAAAAGAACAAGTAGTGGGAGTGAATAAAACGGAGCACTGAAGTTGCCGGCATAAAGTAGTAACTGATAACAAATTGCACGGGAACTTCGGGACATAGAGGGTATCCTCCAAGCAAAGCGATGGAGTGAGTTGAACCATGCCCGTCCCATGAACCGGGGACGGGGAACCATCCGCCACACGAACTGGGGGTAAGCGGTCATGAGTCTCAAGACGGGAGAAGCAATGAGGGTTGCCCGTCATATGATTGGTGGCACCGGAGTCAATCAGCCATTTACCTTGGGTAACGACGTGGGCACTACCTGACGTCGTGGCCACAGAGGCAGACGGCCTAGAAGAGGCGGAGGCCGAAGGAGCATCACCGGAAGGGCGAAGATGAGGATGTTTCTGCCAGCAGCGGTCAACAGTATGGCCAGTACGACCATAGTGAGAGCAGAGGAACCGGGAGGAACTCCGGCCGCCAGAGGATCCACGGCCACTGGGGCCCCCCCGCTGAGCTTGGTGAGCAAAGGAGTCCTGGGAAGGGGGGGAGGCCAACAGAGGCCGCTGGAGGAGCGAAGTAACGGCGGCAATGCGAGCCGCGGTGGCATCCAAAGTAGGAGATTCCGCCTCACCCAAGATCTGCTGGCGGATCATATCATAAGAGTCGGGAAGACGAAGAAGATAACAAACAACCAGGAGTTCCTGGAAGTGTTTGTGCTGGTCGGCCAAGTCCGCGGAGAAGGGGCGATTCTGGAGGATTTCAGCACCAAGTGCCTGAACCTGCTGATAGGCCGCAGCCGGTGACATGGAAGGGCGGGCGAAGAGGTCCGCATAGAGAGTATAAATGCGGGACTTCTGGCCCCCCTTCGAATAGAGAGCAGCGAGGTGAAGCCAGGCGGCCTTGACCGTCTCATCATGGCGAATGACGGGAAGGCACTCATCAGAAAGGCTGTTGGCCAGCCAGGTGCGAACAAGAGCATCACTCGCATCCCAATCATCAAACTCAGGAGAGGTGCGAGGAGGAGGGTCATCAATGAGGTGATGACGCTTGCGTTGAGAACGAAGGAGAAAGGTGAAAGAAACGCTCAAATCGGGATAGTTGGAACCAACAAGCTTGGAAAGCGTGCCAAGGTTTCCCGAAGGAGGAGGAGGAGGAGAAGGAGCTGCAGGAGTAGTGGTGAGACCGGAGGTAGTCATAGAACCCGGCAAGCAGAAGAAGCCGCGCGAACAGTAGCAGTTAGAAAACAGAAGAAGCCGCGCGAACAGTGGCGGCTAGAAAGAGGCAAAGGCATAGCGGGGAAGAGGTCGCACGGACTGAAAAAGGCCGAGCGAACAGAAGAGAGGAGAAGAGCAGGTGACCGCGACCAAGATGCGGGTAAGAAAGGTACAACCCACACGGTCAGGCAGGTCACAGCAGCTGCGAGAAGGCGGTCAAAGGCACAGCGGGGAAGAGGTCGCGCGGACTGAAAAGGCCGAGCGAACAGAAAAGAGGAGAAGAGCTGGTGACCGCGACCAAGATGCGGGTGAGAAAGGAACAACCCGCACGGTCAGGCAGATCACAGCAGCGAACCGCGAGTAGAGGGACAACACTCGCGGACAGGGACAGACCGCAACGACTAGGAAGTCGGAGCGGCAGGAAAGACCAAGGAGCGCGGCGACAAGGAAACAGGTCGCTGCGACAAAGAGCAGTAGGAGAAGAGAACCAAGAAGAAGCAAGCCGCGCAAACAGGGCAGCGGACAGAAACAAGCCGCGCGGACAGAAACAAGCCACGCGGACAGAAGAGAAGGCAAGTCGCGAAACAAGTCGCAGAACGCGGAAAACAAGCCGCGAGCAACAGAGAGCGCACAGAATCAGGAGGAAATGACTGTGTGCTCTGATACCATGTTAGAAAGTAGAGAAAAGTGGCGAAAAGTAGAGAACAAGCGAATAAACTTTTGAATAATTGAAATTTTATTATCCAAAAAAGATGTCATTTACAAAGGTATGACCTCCCTTATATAGAATGGAGGGGAAGAGAAAGAGAGTATACAAACAATGTGGGACTAAACATTTACAATACTGAGCGGCTAGAATAATGGAGACCGCATAGGCCACGCGGTTAGATAGACAGGATAACCGCTCGGCAACTTCAGCAGGATGAAACAGGCCGCAGAGGTAGACCGATAGACCGCCCGATCTGCAAACCGCTGGATCAGACCGCTAAGCCGCTCGGTCAACAAACCGCTGGATCAGACCGCTAAGCCGCCCAGTCTAATACTTCAACAAGGAGCAAGTGACCATTGGAGTGCATCCATGGAGACTTGATGGGACCAACCGTCACTACAAGCTTTGGTGGGAGCAAATACATGCTCATTCTGATTGATGACTACTCAAGATATACTTGGGTATATTTCTTGAAGGAGAAGTCTGAAGCCTTCCGATTATTTGTATAGTTTAAGGAGTTGGTGGAGGGCCGTCTTAGCTTGTGGATCAAGAAGCTTAGAACAGACAACGGTGGTGAGTTTATCTCCTCCGAGTTTTTTAACTTCTGCAGGAAGCATGTGATCCAATGAGAGCTCACTTATGCTCATACTCCACAACAAAACGGAATGGCAGAGCGGAAGATTCGTCATCTGATAGAGACTTGCAAATGCTAGCTTCATGCAAAAGACATTCCTAGGTCCTTCTAGGCAAAGGGTATGTCTTGTGCTTCTTATGTCATCAATCGAATGCTGCTCAGCCCGATTAACATGAAGACTCGCTTTGAAATGTTGCTGAAGGAGAAGCCCAGTGTGGAACACCTTTGGGTGTTCGGATTAACTTGCTATGTACATGTCCCGGATGCCTCAAGGACCAAGCTTGATGCAAAGGCAAGGAAGCTTATCTTTTTGGCTATGATGAGCAGAAGAAGGGATGGAAATGTATGTATCCTGCGATGAAGAAGTTTGTTGTGTCAAGAGATATAGTCTTTGACGAGGTGGCGTCGTATGGAGGTGGGTCGGTTGTTCTACCATAAAGCAAGGTTGATGAAGAGCAGAAGGTGGCTGCTGAAGGTCTGGAAGAGGAGCTTGCTATTTCACCAGCAGCTCCTGTTGCTTCAAATTCTGGTGCTGAGGCTTCTGGCTCAAGAAGCAGGGGGAGCAATGCTCAAAGCTTGCCTGAAGGTGGAGTTGAGCCTGAAGAAGCAACAGAGGCAGTGAGCAAGGAAAAGACCCTTCGGAGATCAAAGAGGGTTATTAAGCCACTAGCTCGGTACTGTGATGGGAATACAGTGAGTTTTGTCTCCTGCTTCTTTGCAGGTCCTCTGGATGAGCGAGAGTCTGCAAACTTTAATGAGGCCACTGGAGTCAAGGAGTGGGATGATGTCATGAAGGAAGAGATTGCTGCTCTCAAAAAGAATGAAACCTGGGACCTTGTGCCCAAGGTTGATGGCATTACTCCAGTGACTTGCAAGTGGGTGTTTAAGTTGAAGAAGAAGGCTGATGGGAGCATTGATAGATATAAGGCTCGCCTGGTTGCTCGAGGATTCTCACAGCAGTATGGATAAGACTATGAGGAGACATTTAGTCTATTTGCAAAGATGACTTCGGTTAGAGTGGTGATCGCTTTGGCTGCTTGCAAGGGATGGAGGATGTGGAAGCTTGATGTGAAGAATGCTTTTCTTTACAGAGAAATTGATAAGGACATCTTCATGGATCAGCCACTTGGATTTGTTTCTGAAGTTCATCCGGACTATTACTGTAAGCTCAGGAAGGCTCTCTACGGATTGAAGCAAGCTCCTAGAGCTTGGTATGGAAAGATAGCAGAGTATCTTAAATTCTGCTGTTATCTTGCTTCTAACTCAGATTCTAGCTTGTTCGTCAAGAATAAGGGGGAGCTTCTAGTCGTGGTCCTGCTGTATGTGGATGATATGATCATCACAGGGAATTCGGAGGAGGAAGTATCTAGGCTCAGGGCTGAGCTTGCTATACGCTTCGAGATGGAAGACTTGGGAGAGCTTCATCACTTTCTTGGTCTTGAAGTGGAGATAAAGGAGAGCGGGATTCTCATTTACTAGAAGGGATATGTGGATCGCATTGTGAGTCGATTCGGCATGGGTGCAGGGAAGAGTTGCTCTACTCCACTAGAACATAGGCTGAAGCTTCGACAAGATAAAGGAAGGATTCTTCCTGATCCCTTGGTGTTCAGGGCTCTTGTAGGGAACTTGATCTACCTGATGATTACAAGGCCAGACATTGCTTACACTGTTGGTCGAGTAAGTCGGTTTATGGCTGAACCAAGGAAGTCTCATGTAACGCCCCGAAACTCAAAGGAGCAAAGGGGGACGTTTTGGGCCAGTTTGGGTTCTGGCAGCAGGCACGCGGCCTGGGATACGGGCGTGTCCTAGGGCGTGTCATGCGTGTGTCGACACTTAGCCGCGAAGTCGTCGTGTTTTACTCGACGATTCGTCGAGAGTGGGCACACGGCCTG
Source organism: Platanthera guangdongensis (assembly GCA_039583875.1). Taxonomy (NCBI): domain Eukaryota; kingdom Viridiplantae; phylum Streptophyta; class Magnoliopsida; order Asparagales; family Orchidaceae; genus Platanthera; species Platanthera guangdongensis. The sequence continues at coordinate 65,323,767 of CM077158.1, forward strand.
CGACACGGGCGTGTCGCAGGGCGTGTCGACCCGTGTCGACACTTAGCCGTGAAGTCGTCGAGTTATACTCGACGATTCGTCGAGAATGGGCACACGGCCTGCGACACGGGCGTGTCGCAGGGCGTGTCGACCCGTGTCGACGATCGTCCCGGGGAGTCGTCGAGATTCACTCGACGATCGTCGAGACAAGGAACACGGCCTAGGACACGGGCGTGTCCAAGGCCGTGTCATCAAGTCGTCGTTCTTCCCTCGACGAAATGTCCCGTGTACACGGCCTGGGGTCCAGGCGTGTCAATGTGACACGGGCAAGGACACGGGCGTGTCCTAGAACCCGTGCAGTGCTCGGGTTGAAAATGGGGGAAAATCATGGGGTACACGGCCGGCTACACGGCCGTGTCAGGTGGAACACGGGCGTGTCAGCTCGAACACGGGCGTGTTCGATACCCGTGTGAGGTTCCAGGTGATTCGATTTTGACGGCGAATGCGGCACACGGCCTTGGACACGGGCGTGTGCCAGGCCGTGTTCGGTCCAGATTGGGCATTTCAGCCCCGAATCAAAGCCGTTCGTTTCCTTAGGTTGAGATCCAACGGCTGGGGGTTGTTCCTGAAGGGATATACCCGTGAGTTGACTTGGAAAACCTTCACTTTTCTTCACTTGTTCTCTTTTTAAGTTCTTGGAGAGAGAGGAGAGCTAAGGGAAGAAGAAGAGCTAGATCCGCCATTGGAGGAGCTTCGGAGCTCCGAATCGCAAGCCGACTCCGGATCCATGGAGGCAACGCAAGTGCGGTGATTTCTATCTGATTACTTTTCGATGGCGCCAAAGAGGAACTCAAGGGTAACGATCCTCATCTTGAGCATGAGTCACTCTCTTTCTTAGCATAGGAAGCCCGCTCTCGCGAGTTTACGGAGAGTTGGAGGCGTTCCTTCGGGTAGATATGTAAAGTCCCCGTCGTTTAGAGTCCGTATGCGAGAACGGACGTAGGCATGATGTGTGAAGCCTACCCGAACATGTTGGTCTGGATCGGTGATGTTGCATTGCATAAGGCCGGAGAAGACTCCGTGCTATTGGTTGTTTTTCGGGTTTTCTACGCGGTAGATTGCAGCAGGGAGCCTTGGGGACTAACCCAAAGGTGCACCCGAAAAACTGGGCGGATACGAGATCTTGCCAACTTGGTGGCCTGAGAGCCAACTTGAACATAACGGGGTTATGTGACTTGCGGTAGAATGGGACTCGGCGAAAGTTTGACCCGCGCAAATGGCTTAAATTGTCGTTGCGATGTGAGCACGGGTTAGATGGAACCGTACCCGCTCTATGTCGTTCGGGTTAGAGAGACCTAAGGTTACGTGGCACTCGCCGTTGGCATAGATGAGGGTCTTCGGCGGTCAATGGCTTAAACTGTCGTGACCCAGGCCAGGAAGACAAATTGCTCATAGGTTTGGCCGTCTAAGTGGCGGTGGTGAGTCCGGAATGTTAATGGCTTTAATTGACGTGACATCGACCGGTTCACCGAGAATATGCCCTGAGTGCACGGGGCGTGTGGCCGTGCGAGCCAACGCCTGTGATGAAATGGCTATGGTTATATAAATTGCTCGCTTATGCTAATGAAATGCAGGGAAGGAGCATCGCCGCCCCGAGTTGGGGGCGGGATCGTTATAATTTGGTCAGCATTGCTGACCGTTGCCTTGTTTTGCCACCGTGTGGTGGTTTGTTGCTTGCAGGTGTAGCTGGACCAAGCGGTCAATAGCGGGCTAAAGCCCTTTTTGCGAAGCTGGCCCTCGAAGGCCCAAGTAGAAGTGTTTACTGCTTTGTTCATGTATGACCGGCCTGCGTGCCGTGGTTTGTAAATCATGTAATTTTCAAGTGAAACACTTTGTAAGGCCTTAAGGCCGGTTTTGGGTATTTTTGTATAACATTCCTTTTGGTATTAGTGGACATTCATGCTCCTATGCTGGGTTCTTGTTTACAACTCTTATAAACTGCTTCCGCTAGAATGCTCTGTGTAGGACGTTGAGATTGGTTGGATGGTTTCCATACGTAACCACCCGGTCTGTCTGTGGTATATGGCATCGGGCCCCGGCCGGACCTACTGTTATATGTCATGCGACGGATAGGGGGTGTTACATCTCATCTGGTGGTGGAAAAGAACATTTTGAAGTATGTCAAGACAACTTTTGATATGGGACTTCTCTATAGTAGGGATGCAGACTTTGCTTTGCTGGGGTACACGGATGTTGATTAGGGTGGTGACTCGGATGATCGGAGATCAACTTTGGGTTATGTGTTCACTTGTGGATCAGCTTGCATTTCGTGGGGTAGCAAGAAGTAGGACTCTGTGTCCATGTATACTATGGAAGCTGAGTATAAGTCTTCGGCCTTGGCTGCTCAGGAAGCCATCTGGTTAAGGAGGCTTATAGAGGATGTTCATGAAGAAGTGCAAGGGCCTACTTTGCTCCGAGGTGACAATGAGAGTGCTCTCAAACTGGTAAACAATCCAGTGTGTCACGCAATGACCAAGCATATTGAGATCGAGCACCACTTCATAAGGGAGAAGGTGTTGGAGGGATCTCTTCTTGTCGGGCATGTTCGGAGTGAACATAATCTTGCTGACATCTTCACGAAGCTGCTGTCGAAGGGGCCATTTCAGCGGTTACGAAGCTTGCTGGGCTTGATCACCACTTCTCACTTCAAGGGGGAGTGTTGAAATTTCTGAAGTGCAAGTGGGTGATGGGCAGGTTGAGCGGACTAAGCGGACTGAGCAGTTTGAGTCCGCGGCCTGGGCGGACTGCTAGTTGCAGCATGGGTGCCATGGCTTGGCTGTTCTTGAGGAGCGGCCTGTACGGCCTATTGTGAGCGGCCTGTTATGCGGCCTGGTTGGCCTATGGCTAAAGAAGTCGGGCTTCTAGCGAAGCGGACTGCGTGGACTGTGGTTTTTGGGCTATTGGCAGTGCTTAGTTGATCTCGTCCTTGTAGCTTTGCAAGCTTGTGTTAACCGGAGGATTGGGAGATCTATCCGTGGGAGGCTTTGCGGACTGGCGTATCCGCAGTGTTCGCTGTTGCGGACTGGCCTGGAGTTCGGCAGTGGCCTTTGTCGTGCTCTAGTGGTGCAGCGGGAATTGCTGCTATGGATGACTGTGTGGACTGGTCTCGAACTCTGCAGTTGGCCGCTGTCTTGGCAGCTCTGCGAGTAGGGCTTGCGCGCTCTGCCTTCTGGTGGAGTTATTGGCGATCTGCTTTGGGAAGGTGGACTGGGCCTTATTCGCCGAGCTCGCGCTTGCTCTTAGTGGTTTTCTGGACTTGGTCACATTCAGTGACAAGATCAGTATGTCTGCAGTATCCCCCGACTCCGCTGTTGACCAGGCGGACTACCTGTTGGTCGTGGACTCATGGAGGATGGTGGCCTTATTTTCGAGCTGTGCAGACTGCCTCCTTGTCCGCATATAGTATGCGGACTGTCGTAGTGGTGGCTGTCCTTGTGTGATGTTTGCGGGCTATGCGGACTGGTGTAGTGTCTGCATAGTATGGGCGGACTGATGCGGGTTCGCCTATTGGTAAACATCTTCATTATTGCTCCTGGAGGTTTTCTTGGAATTCGGCTAAGTCCATGCGGACTCAGCGGACGGGTCTTTGCTAGTGCTCGAGCTGGGGTGGTGAATCTATTCACTAGGGTGGTAAACACACTCCTAACCTTGCCTGTAAATAGACCCCCTCAGCACATCTACAGTAACTGAGTGAGCAGTAAGTGGGGCTTGGGCAATTGTTGTGTTCTGGATTTTCCTGTCCGCGCGGGTTGAGTAGAGCTGACGGTGTGCTGTGTGCAGGTCGCGCGGCTAGCTTCAAGGAGCCAGGAGTTTGGCTTTGACTTCGATCAAGTACATTGAAGTGTGCGGTCTCTGCGGTCTCAGCTGGTCGCTTCTTCGGCTTATCAGTGATTCTCTGCTTCAACATTTGCATGTGCCAATAACCTGTCCCCCAGTCTCAGTCAGATATGCGGTTTGTTCTTCAGTTCATCAGAATTCAGCGAATAACGGTGTGTCCGCGCGACCTCGTGGTCTCGACGGACTCTGTGCTTTATTAGGTGTGTAGCAGCTTCAGCTCGGGCGGCTTCGGCAACCTTGGCGGACTGGGCAGTCTCGGCGGTCTCCAGTGCTGTCCGCTCGGCTTGTGTTATACTTTCTATTGTAGCTTGTGTACTAGCGAAATCATGTCTCGCCATGTATACCTCGCCTTGTAAAGAAGTGTTAATGAATATAAGATCTGCTTGTTCTTCCATTTGCATTTGGTGTTAAGCTTGCTCTTTGGGCTTCCGCATGATCAAGGTGTTAGCTGGATAGTTCTGAGAATATTCATTTAGCTTTAGGCTATCCTGCTGACCAATTTGGCTTTAAGCATGTGTTGAGAACCAAGGTCCATTGGGATTGGGTGTGTGTGGGACCGCATATTTGGGCTTCCCCATCGCGTTCCAGGTCTGGGTGTTGACCCCGGTGGGCCCCCCGTGTGGCGGAATATCCCCGTCATCTCGTGGATGGATTAGTCCCACATCGCCTGCAGCGGGTGGTCCTTGGTGTTTATGTACTCCCGTCCCCCCTTACCATCACCTCGGGGTTTTGGGAAGATGTGTGGTGACGGGTGGTTTCAACATGGTATCAGAGCCATCCCGCTGCGAGGGTGTGTTGAGAACCAAGGTCCAGCGGGATTGGGTGTGTGTGGGACCGCATATTTGGGCTTCCCCATCGCGTTCCAGGTCTGGGTGTTGACCCCGGTGGGCCCCCTGTGTGGCGGAATATCCCCGCCATCCCGTGGATGGATTAGTCCCACATCGCCTGCAGTGGGTGGTCCTTGGTGTTTATGTACTCCCGTCCCCCCTTACCATCACCTCGGGGTTTTGGGAAGATGTGTTGTGACGGGTGGTTTCAACAGCATGCTCTTTGGGCTTCCTATTATGGTTGTGATCGTAAAGCCTGTCCTATTATGGGTATTATGTGTGTATCGTGTTATTGGTTATATGTGATCGGGTTGAGGTAAAGTTATACCCACACTATGCTTGGTTGAATTGATGATTTGAACATCAGGCCATAGCTGAATCAAATTTGCACCATATTGTTTAGCTCGAGGGAAGCCTTGTAAACATTATTAGCATGGGAGAGATTGAGTTGAAGCCGCTGAGATTGACTAGTAAAATGTTCAAACAAAATTTGAGTTTGCAATACTTCGATTGGAGGAGAAACATATGGTCGTGCATGCCAACATTTGTAATTGATGTTTGTTAGTCTCATGTTTAGCTGATTGAGGAAACCTTCGGCTAAACCCACCAACATCATGTGCATATTTAGGTTCACTTCTTTTGATACTCAACCTAGACAAATTGATTGTGCTTGTAACATCACTATACTTATAGAAGTCACACTTCTTTTGTTATATAAATAAATACTGCGTGTGCGGCTTGCTTGCAGGAGTACATTACCACCTCCCTACAGTCAGCTAGAATGGTCAGGGTGTGGGGTCATTACATTATTTGTGGTCACCCTAAGGCCGACCCACGTTTATCACATCTTTGTGGATGGTTCAGGTACCTGCAAATCGAGTGGGAAGTATCGGGTTGAAGCCACATGTTAAACTGGCCCTCGAAGGCCAAAGTTTTGTTATGTGTTTCATGTATTCTCAGTCTGTGTTCTGATGCATGTAAACCATGTAAGAGCTTGAAACATTTGATATGTGCGAGGCCTTAAGGCCAAGACTACTTCTTAGTGTTGTTTCATTTTTTAGTGTGATGGATATTCATGTTTAATTAAATAAAATTCTTCCACTCGTGTTTTTCTTTGATGTGCAAAATTTTGGTAGAATGTTATGTGTAGCAATAAGTAACACTTAGATTGTGCGCTCAATATGATGTGAGGTCCCAACCAGACTTACTATTATATTGTTTGTTACATATAAGGTGTTACAATTTGGAATAATAGTACAATGTCTGTATGTTGTCATTCAAATTCATGGACAAATTCTTTTAGGGGGTGGAGTACACTTGTAGTGTGTCAACTTAAAGAGTCCAAACAACTAATGAATGTCCACTTAGGAATGAAAAAACATTTGTTTACAACATTGTTTACAGAACTTGAGCATTTCGTGCTTGTGGTTGGTTATCTTTGTACTCACTACATTGTGTGTTGCACGATTATAGGTGACTAGGAGTAGAACGAGATAGTCCCAACCTCGTCAATCGACTGAAAGTAGTGCATCTACTAGGATATCAACAACACCTCCTCCTGAAACTATTAGGTTGGTCGCTGAAGCATTCTTTGCAATGTTCAATGCACAACTAGGTAAGCTTGTGTAGGAGTCTTTGTGATCTAGAAGTTGTCAACTAGTTAATCTCGCTACCCATGTAATATGATCTTATGGGGTCACACATAATACCATATGAGAAATTGGATAATTGATCGAGGTGGATCGACTTATATACTATAAGAGTGCAGAGAGATAAGTTATTTGTCGACTAGAAGGAATCGACTAGAAGTTGTCTTACTATTTGTCGACTGGATGGTGCAATCGATACAATCAACATAGTTGATATATCCAGTAAAGGGTGTTTAACAGCTTGTCGACTGGATGGTCTAGCCGATGCAACCGATATAGTCGATGCAACAGATGCAGCCAATATATCTTGTAAAGGCTATTTCATAGCTTGACAACTGGATGGTCCAATTGATGCACCCGATATAGTTGATGTAGCTGATGCAGTCGATATAGGCGATATATCCAGAAAATGTTGTTTGATAGCTTGTCGACTGGATGATCCAGCTGATGTATTCAATATAGCCAATATAATGTATTACAACTTGGATTTTTCTAATGACAAAGTCTAGTGCCAACTGGACAAATGCCAACTAGACAATATCGGCTAGACATGCTTCTCCTGTCCTAAACCCTAAACTTGATTTGGCTTTTATTTTAGTATTTCCTATTAAAGCTAGGTTGACTAATTAGGTTGAGTTTTGACCCACATTGTATAGCCAGGGTCAAGTCTTTGAGTCTTAGAGTTTAGGCTAGTCATTAGGTTCAACATTCATGGACCAGCCAGCAGTAGACCTTAGTTGACCTAGACTTAGAAGAATTCAGAGTTAAAATATTCAGTTCGAAATTCTTCGAACTCAGCTCGATGATTGTCGATCGCAGATCGACAAACTCAGAGTTAATTCTCTGAGTTGAGCTCGACGATATTCGAGCTCTGGTCGACGATCTCTTCATTCAGATAGATTCTCTGATCGACAAATTCAGGAATTCAACTTCAACATATTCTTTCCAGTTTAGTTTCTCTGAACTCTGCTCGACGAAGATAGATTCTAAGCTCGACGAACTTAGAAAACAGAATTGGCTTGTTATTTCCAGAATGCAGTTTGCTGAGCGTAGGTCAACGAATTGGAATTCTCAGCTCGACGAACTTGGATCTCCAGTCGATGAATTCTATTCAGAGCTCGACGAATTCTGTCTCAAGCCAGATTTAGAAGTTTTCCTTTTTCTGTCCTTATTTCTTATATTATTTAGCAGTAATTCTCTGAGTAATTAATGCATATATTCCCCTAGATATAACCAATTTTGTCAGCATTAATTATAGTCATCATCAGGGTTAATTACTTGCTTAATTTATTAGGACAGTTGGGGAAACTCATTTAAGACCATATTCTCCAGCCGTTTTCATTCTCCAGACAGATCAGCAATCAATGCTTGGAATTCAAAATTTCAAAGGAGAATTTCGACAGCAGAATATAAAAGAGTTTTTCTCTTTTCAGTCAAAAAGTAATATAGAGAACAAGAAGAAGATAACAGACTGAATATTCAACACAAGAAAATCCCAGTGCAGAAAAGAGTTTGTTTTCCCCTTGTACTTTCTGAAGACTAAAGAAGAACAATAATCAAACATCAAAAGTATTCTTCAACTTCAACTCCAGGAATATTCAAGGACAACAAAATCTGAATCAGTCAGAAGCTCCTGGATCACTTCAAGTCAAGGCTGAAGAACTACACCTTAAGCAAGGCTCCAAGTCATTTCAGAAGGAGCTTTGACACCAGCAATCCACTAGTCTTCTCTATTATATAGAGAAAAGAGAAGACAACATCACCTCTCTCACCTCCTATAAAAGGGTTTATTAACTCCCTCCAAAAGTTTATTCTTGGTTTTTGGGCACCTGATCAAAAGCTCCAATGGTTGTGAGATCTGCCTGGAAATAGATGTTGTGGTGGCAGTGACCTGATCAAAAACCTGATAGTGGATTCCTACCAGGATGGTAGAAGAGTGGATGTACCCAGGTTGGGGAACCACAATAAAATTCTTGTGTTGTCTGGTTGCCTATTTTCCATCTGTTCTTGCTTTGCTGTGATAGTTTAGCTTAGTTTGCATATCCTGTTATACTATTATAGTATCACCTATTTTATAACTCTGATAAATTCTCAAAACAGCCAAAAAGTTTTAATTACTCTATTCACCCCCCCCCGAGTAAATCAGGTCTATCCCATATCTTTCAATTGGTATCAGAGCAAGTTCCTTTGGTTTATCAAGCTAATACTTGAACCAAAAGATCTTTGGTAGATCTGATTTTCTTTTTCCTAGTTTTCCTATTTATTTCAAAGCATGGCACAGAACAAAGATTATGCAAGCACCAGACCTCTAGTCTGCAACTTGAATAAGTTTTTTATCTGGAAGGCAAGAATTAGGCTTTATATTAATTCTATTGATGAAGAAATATACAACTCTATTTTGACAGGTCCCCCTCAACCTATAGCTGCTACTACATCTACCAGTACACATGCTGTTCCACCACCTAAGTGGACAGATGCTCAAAAGAAGGATAAGATAGCAGATGCCAAGACAATGAATATTCTGGCTCAAACTGTGTCAGATGATATATTTCAGAAGGTGGCTGAGTGCACATCTACCAAAGCTATCTGGGATTATCTCAACCAGATGGTTGTTGGATCAGCAGATGAGAGAAAGGATAGGAGATCAACTCTCATCTCACAATATGAAAACTTTAAGAAAGATGAGTCAGAGTCTGTCAGTGACATGTACAACAGACTAAGCTCAATCATCAATGAACTGAAGACTCTGGACAAGGATATCACTCTCACAGAAGTAAATGACAAGATTCTCATGTGTTTCCCTAGCTTATAGGATTCCAGAATATGGCCAATCAAGGAGGCCAGAAGTTTAAATGAGATTTCCACTGAATCTCTTCTTGAAAATCTCAAATCATATAAGCAACTCATAAAGACAAGAGAGGATGCAGAGCAGAAGACTCCTCCAACAGCAAGAAAGGAAAAAAGCATATATTTCAAAGATTTAGAAGAATCAAAGGCTCCAACAGCCAGTGAAGAACTCCTGAGTCTCTTAGCCAAGAGATTTTACAAAATGGCAAAGGTCTTCAGAAGAAAGTCATCTAGGCAAGATGAAAAACCAAGGTATTGAAAGTGCAGCTAGATCAGATATACTCTAGAGGGGGGTGAATAGAGTATATGGTGCTTGAAACTTTTTTACAACAATTATTGTAATCTGAGTGAGCAGGGAAGCAATTATAAATCTAATTATAGAACTAAACTAATTATAAACTAAACACAGAACAATCACAGCCAGAAACAAAAATAAAGACAAGCAAAACCAGATGACACAAGGAAATATAGTGGTTCCCCTAAACTTGGGTACATCCACTCTTCTACCACCCTAGGTAGGAATCCACTGCAGGATGAGTTGATCAGGTGTCCTGGACACCAATGAGCTTTTGATAAGGTGCTCAAAAAGCAAATCAGATTTTTTGATCAGGTGTCTTGCCACCAATGAGCTTTTGACAAGGTGCTCAAAAACCAAGCTCAAACTTTTGAAGGGAGTTTGAGAAACCCTTTACATAGATGGGGGTGAGAGAGTGATGGAAGTCTTCTCTTTCTCAAACAACTGAGAAGACTATGTGGATTTGATGGTGTCAAAGCTCCCCCTGAGTCCTTGAGATGTTCAGGAAAGGAAGCTTTGCTATAGGGTGATAGGCCTTCAAAGGTTGATCTCCAGCAAAAGATGATTTCAGCAACAGCTGAAATGTTGGGTGTCTGGAGTCTTGAAAGATGGTGGCCTTGAACACTTGAGACAAGAGAGATCAGAGGATTTCAGAAAACGTGATCTCCTTGGACGTGTGTTCTTCAGAGAATTCTTTGAGATAGAGAATATTTTGTTCTTGTTCTGAAGATTACTGATGTTTGTCTCTCTGTTTGTCTATGTAAGAGATTCAAAAATTCTTTTCATTTATTCTCTGGTACTGAATGGAAAAACATCCTCTGTCAAGAATAGCCGTTGGCCTGCATTAATTGCATCCTTAATTGCAAAATGTCTGCTGGAGGAAAGTCCACAGAAATATTCCTTGAAAATCCCTTGAAACTTGGTCCAGAAATAAATGAAAACGGCTAGAAAATCTTCTGAATTAATTGCAGAATAACTCCTTAACTGATCTGAATTTGAATCTTGAAAATCCTTGAAGTTATCAGAGAACGTCGAACTGAGCTCTGCTATCGTCGAACTGAGCTCAGCGATATGGATTTATACTGCAACAAAATATCGTCGATCTGAGCTCAAAGATCGTCGAACTGAGCTCAGAGATAAAGAACCAATACTGAGTCAAAGATCGTCGAACTGAGCTCACCGATCGTCGAATGGACTTCGACGATTTGTGGAAGTTGAGCTCAGCGATCGTCGAATGGAGTTTGACGATCTGTCGAAGTTGAGCTAGACGATCGTCGATCGGAGTTCGACGAATCGTCGTGCTGAGCTCGACGATATGACTTAGTCTCAAACTGCAAAAGTCTTGGTCTTGAAGGAAGCTTCCAAACTTAGACTTTTAACCCTTAGACTGAATTCTAATTGACCTTTAGAACTATACAGGAGGTCAAACATTGGTTCCCTAGAGACATAGTGATCCTGACCCAAATTAGTAATAGGGTGTTCCAACAATCTCCCCCTATTTGGGTTAGGATTACTATTTACAGAGTTTGGAAAAAATTAAATAACAACATACAAGCAGCAATACAGAAAAACAAAAAGCTGGACATTGCAGAACCACACAGATATATATATCATCCCAGATAATAATCAGAAATCAGAGAGATTGTCACCTTACATAATCATTTCTTTTCCTTGCTCTTAATGAGTTTGATTTCTCTATTGGGATTGAGAGCTTCTTTCTTTGATCTTGTATCATCTGCTGCACCTAAAGTGGTTTGTTGTTTGGGCCTGGGAACTACAGCTTCAGGATGTAGTTCCATGTATCTGTCAGAATCAAAAAATTTGCTTGACCCATATCTTTCCAACTCTTTCTTCCTCTGTTCAGACATTGTAGTGATGTTGGAGGAGTCTCTTCCTTGCTCTTTAGCTTTCTTGATCTGATCCAGTGCAGCAAGCTCTTTCATCCTTTCAGTCCAAGCAGCTGGATTGTTCTCAGGGTCTTCAAAAGGCACTAGAGGCTCATATCTATTAGAAGGGTTATCTTGAGGAGGCCTGGATGAAATAGTTTCCTTCAATTTATAGGGAAAAGGACCAGAGGTGGTGTTAGATGAGATTTGTCCTTCCCTGGAGTATGGATGTTGCCTTGAGTATCCTTTGGAGTAAACCTGGACTTCTCTTTGATTGCCTCTATATCCTCCTCTTCTGGATTGAGAACCCCTGGACTGACTTCCCCTATGATAGGATCTAGCATGTGGCTGATAGGGGGTTTGACTTCTAGTAGGGGGTTGAGCAGCTGAACTTCCACCTGCACCTGAATCAGGAGGAGGTGGTGGAGGAGGATGAGGATGTTGGAATTGAGAAGAGCCCTTTTCATATTTCCTTTTCTTCTTCATTGCTTTGAGTTGATTCTTTGAGTACTGCATCCAGTGCTCAGTTATGGGGCAATCATGAAGAATATAATATGGTATATCATTGTTATCCTTGACCTTAGCAGGAGGTACTCTCTTCATGGCTTTGCTCCTTGCCTTTCTCTTTCTGGCAATGGTAGTAGAAGAATCATCAGAATCTGTTCTGAACTCATCACTTTCAGAACTTTAATCATCATAAAGGGCATTAATCTTCTTCATCAAATCTTTCTTGAGCTGAATTGAAACAGATGATGCAGCAGAGGTTGTAGCAGCAGAAGTTGAAGCAGTAGCAGTAGTGACAACAGCAGATACAGAAGGTGTGGCAGTTGAAATTGAGGCAGAAACAGTAACAACAGCAGTTGGGACAGCAGCAGTTTCTCTGACAGAAACAACATTATCAGCAGCAGAAATATCAGCAGAAAATACAGAAGGCTCAAACTCATGTGCCTCTGTCATAAGGATCTCCTTAGAAATTGGCTCATCAGCAGTAACAAAAGTATCATCAAAACTTTCAGCAGCAGGAGGGGTAGCAACATCAGAAACAACCACATTGCTTTCAGCAGAAGTAGCAGCAGCATAAACTGAGTGGACAAATGAAGTGATGATGCTGGGGTCACAGCAAAAGAAAGGCATAAGGGCCTTGGACAGATCCTCTGGGGGCTGGATAGCAACTGTCTCTGGAAGACAAGCTTTCTCTGGCAGACAACTGAAATAAATAGAATCAAATGCTGAGAGCAAAGACCTGAGGTCTATTGCAAAGACTGCAGCAGGAGGAACTGGATCTTGAGACACAGCAGCAGGAGCAGCAGCAGGCAGGCTCACTTCATAGGGCATCTCCCCCTGCCTAGATTCAGACATGGCTGGATCAAGGCACACTGCTGAAGGGGCTGCCTGAGGGAATAGAGAGGAGAGCCTGGCAGAAAGGGCTGCCACTGACAGGAGTAATGGAGCCAAGGAGGTCTCCAAAAGAAGAGATAGCCTGGGGGCTAGCAAGTCATAAAGCCTGTCAGCAAGGGCTGGAATGTCTACTTGCTCGGTAGTGATTGGAGAAGAGGTAGAGGATGGAGGTATAGCTGTTGAGGAGGGTAGTGGAGAGCTAGTGTTGTGGGGAAGGGATGGTTGAGGTGTGGGTAAGGTGGATATGGAGGACAGTGGGATGGAGATAGATGGGGTGAAGGTGGGTTGGTCAATGATTTCTTGCAGAAGATCTTGATAGGATGTTGAGGATGAGGGTAGCTCAGGAGGAGAGGATGGTGAATCATCCATGAAGGAATCATCAATGAGGTTGATGGAGGGAATGGAGGGTGATGAAGTGGCATCTAGTTGAGGGTAGGAGTATAAAGGATGGAATAGTTCTTCTGGGGTTGGAAGAGTAGGGATTGGAGATGGTATGGATGTTGGAGAGGGGCTAGAGATGATGATGGTGGATGAAGTTTGAAGGGTGGATGGAATGGGAATAGATGGAATTGGAGGAGGAGGAGGAGGAGAGGCAGCAGCAAGCAGGTCAGCTGCAGGGGCAGAGACCTGTGGGGACGTGACTCTGACAGTCCTGGTGCCTGAAGGAGTGCTGGAAGAGGGCCTGCTAGGCTTGATGATCTGCATGTCCCATTTTCCAAAAAGGGCACAAGACAGTCTCTTGGATGCATTTATGTGTATCCCAGAGGATACCAGGAAGGCAGGGCACCTATTCTGCAGAAAAATTCCTAAAATCCTTCCAAAGTTTACAAAACTCTTGTTAATTTTCTTCTTAATGAGGTCAAAGAAGACCTCTCCCCAATCCAGGTTCTTCCTGTCTACTAGGGCTCCCATTAGGCAGAGCTGATACCTGGAAATTGTATCATGAGTAGAGTGCTTAGCCAGTATGACTTTCCCAACTACATCAGCCAGGAATCTGTATTCCACAGAAAGATTCTTTTTCAATAGCTTGCTAGGGTTAGCCTCAGAATGACCCATTCTAGCAAGCAAGTCATCATATTCTTCTCCAGACAAATCAGAAGAATCTCCACCAGTTCTTAACTCAAAAACCTCTGACAGAATTTCTGGGGTCAAGGGTACCTGTGTGCCAGAAATTGACCCAACAATGGTGTTGTGGTCCTGATTGTGGGCAGTGTAACCTCATTCTTTAATCTCATCAGAAGCAAGCTTAATCCTTGTAGTCATGATTGCAGTAAGGTTCTGCTCTTTGAATAACCCCAAGATGTCCTGAAAAACCTGGTTTGTTGTGCTGAAGGATTCCATGTCTATGTCGAAGCCGGCATCAAATTTCATGGCGGTGAGAACAGCAACAGAAACAGCCATAGTTACCTGCAAAGATTCAACAAACAAAACGACCAAGTGCAGAGATGTTTGGAGGGAAAGAAAGTTCTTGCAGAGAAATCGAAAGCGCGATGGTGAAAAATGAATTTTATATTAGGGTTCGACGCAGAAATGGAAAGATCGTTGAACTCAGTTCGACGATCGAGGCTTCTAAAGGAATCTGAAGAGTCTTCAACATCGTCGATCTCCGTTCGACGATATTGGAGAGCGTCGAGCTCTGTTCGACGATCGTTCAGAGAACAAAATCGTCGAGCGCCGTTCGACGATCGCTGACCGGAAGAGATAGTTCATACTATCTGAGAAACGCTGAACTCAGGTCGACGATTTCAGAAATCGTCGATCTCCATTCGACGATCTGGGGGAAAATCGTCGAGCGCAGTTCAGAGACCAGAAAAACTTTAGACACTAAGAAAAATCAGGATGTTTGCCTAGTCTTGGTCAATTTTTAAACTTTTAAAATCTTGGATATTATTTAAAACTTCCTCCATCTAATATTCCTAACTGATTTAGGAAGAAGGTGTGTTTCTTTTCATCCAAGGGCTTGGTGAAAATATCTCCCCTTTATAAATCAGTTGGGATATATTGAAGTTCAATTTTATTCTTTTCAACATTATCCCTTAAAAAGTGATGCCTAATCTCTATGTGTTTTGTCCTACTATGGAGGACTGGATTTTGAGCTATAGAAATAGCACTGGTGTTATCACAAAAGATTTTAGACTTCTCTAAGTTTTAGCCATAGTCTAGGAGTTGGTTTTGAATCCACAAGATTTGTGAACAACAACTGCCTGCAGCCATATATTCAGCTTCAGCGGTTGAAGTTAACACAGAAGTTTGTTTCTTACAAAACCAAGAGACAAGTCTGTCACCAAGGAACTGACAAGTTCCACTGGTGCTTTTCCTGTCAATTCTGCATCCAGCATAATCAGATCAGAAAATCCAGTTAAATCAAATGCTGAATCTTTTGGATACCAGAGACCTAGATTTGGACAACTTTTAACATACCTGAGAATCCTCTTTACTAGTGTTAGGTGTGACTCTCTAGGGCTTACTTGGAACCTAGCACATATATATGTAGCAAACATTATATCTGGTCTACTAGCTGTAAGTTACAGTAAAGAGCCAATCATTGCTCTATATGTTGTCTGATCAACAGGTTTCCCATGTTCATCAGCATCAAATACAGCATTAGTAGGCATAGGTGTTTTCATACAAGATACTTCAGACATGCCAAATTTCTTAACCAATTCATTTGCATACTTGGTTTGAGAAATAAAGATGCCTTCAGCATGCTGTTTGACTTGCAATCCTAGGAAGAAGGATAGATCACCCATGCTACTCATTTCAAATTTAGAATGCATTAGGTTGGAAAACCTTCTGCACAATTTGGAGTCAGTAGAACCAAAAATAATATCATCTACATAAATCTGCACTAGTAGGGTATGGGACTTATGGGTTCTAATGAAAAGAGTTTGGTCTACTCTACCCCTTATAAATCCATTTTCCAAAAGGAAGCATGTTAGGGTCTCATACCATGCTCTAGGAGCTTGCTTGAGACCATATAATGCTTTGTTCAATCTAAAAACATAATCAAGATAAGTTGGAGAGATAAAACCTGGAGGTTGTCTGACATATACTTCCTCTTTGATGTCTTCATTTAGAAATTCACTTTTGACATCCATCTGATATACTTTGAATCCTTTATGTGCTGCATAAGCTAAAAATATTCTGATGGCTTCCAATCTTACAACTGGTGCAAATGTCTGGTCGTAGTCTATTCCTTCTTCTTGAGAATATTCCTGAGCAACTAGCCTTGCCTTGTTCCTTACAATTACCCCTTGATCATCCAGTTTGTTTCTGAACACCCACTTTGTTCCAACAATGGAGTGATCCTTAGGCTTTAGCACTAGTTCTCATACTTTGTTCCTTTCAAATTGATGCAACTCTTCTTGCATTGCAATGATCCAGTGTGGATCTTGCTCTGCATCTTGAATGTACTGAGATTCAATTTGAGATAGGAAGCAGGTGTGCAACAGGTTTTGGTTGACCTGATTTCTGGTTTGCAAACCAGCTGAGATGTCTCTAATTATTTGGGAAATTGGATGGTCTCTTGATGTTACTAAATCAACAGGGGGTATTGATTGTTCACCAACCTGTGTTGTTGTCTCCTCTTGTGGTACAACAACTGGCTCTTCAAGTTGTTCTTCAATATGTTGAACACTTTCTTCATCTTCACTGTTTTCATCCTTTTGAGTAATCTGTAACTTGTTCAAGTCTTCAACTAGAGAATGTTCCTGCAAAGGTTCTATGGTAGAAGGGATCTTCTCCTTGAAAGACATGTTAGATTCATCAAATGATATGTGAACAGATTCCTCAATTTTTAGAGATGATTTATTATAAACCCTATAAGCCTTGCTGATCATGGAGTATCCCAAAAACACTCCTTCATCAGCTTTAGCTTGAAATTTTGCTAAATATTTCTTGTCATTATTATGTATGTAGCAAATACAACCAAAAACTCTAAGATAATCAACTTTAGGTTTCTTCCCTTTGAGTAATTCATAGGGAGTCTTTCCCTTTAGTTTATGTATCAGGCTTCTATTCAGCACATAGTTGGAGGTGTTCACTGCCTCTGCCCAAAATGGTAGAGGAAGATGAGCATCTGACAACAATGTAGTGGCAGATTCAATAAGGGTTCTATTTTTCCTTTCAGCTACCCCATTTTGTTGAGGAGTTCTAGGAGCTAAGAAAGTATGCCTGATCCCTTCACTCTAACAGAACTCTTGCATAAGAAGAGAATCAAACTCTGTCCCATGATCACTTCTGATCTGGGCAATGTGAGTATTGAACTCAATCTGTATACATTTGAGAAACTCTGTCAGACACTTAAAGTTATCAGATTTCTTCCTTAGAAAGAACACCCAAGTGAATTTAGAGAAGTCATCTACAACTACTAAAGTGTAATATTTCCCTCCTATGCTTTTTACTGTGATGGGTCCAAAAAGATCCATATGTAACAGATACAATATCCTAGTTGAATCACTCTTATTAAGTGACTTAAAGCTATTTTTAGTTTGCTTGCCTAATTGACAAGACCTGCAGAGTCCTTCCTTCTTGTAGGGGCCAGAAGGTAGTTCTCTAACAAGGTTGTCATTGGATAGCCTAGCAATAGTTCTAAGGTTTAGGTGTCCTAGTCTCTTATGCCATAAAATATTTGGTCTACAAACAGAATTGAACATGCAAATATCTACATCTGGTGAAAGAAAATCTACTAGATAGATGTTACCTTTCCTTTTACCTGTCAACACAGTTGTGTTGTCCTCTGACTTGATTTTGCATAATGCTTTGCTGAAGGTCACCTGGTAGCCTTCATCACACAGCTGACTGATGCTTATTAAGTTGTGCTTCAGTCCTTCCACATAAGCTACCTTCTTGAATATTACTGATCCAATCTGGACTGCACCATATCCTTTAGTCTGTCCAAAGTTTGAATCACCAAAGATAACTTTGGGTCTAAGCCTGGCTCTAAAGGATGTAAGGTTGTCCTTGTTCACTGTCATGTGCTTAGAGCACCCACTATCCAAGTACCATTGCTGGTTAGATGTTGGATAGGTCTTCACCTGCACATAAAATAACTCATTTGTTTTGATCCAGTTTACCTTGGGCCTAGGTTGATAACCTTTAAATTCTGAAATAAAAGACATCCCAGGTTGACTCTTATATCCTTCAGGATGATATCTCCTTGGAGGTATAATCCATTCAGTATAAGGGTTAAAGATTTGGGATGAAGGACCTCTAGGATTGGATTTTGATTTGCCCTTGAAAAAATTTCCAGAGCTCTGACCTCTGTTCGACGATCGTGGAGCTGCGTTCGACGATCTTGGGTCAGATCGTCGAGCTCCGTTCGACGGTCGACTATGGCAGAGTTCAGGAACTTGAGATCGTCGACCTGAGTTCGATGATTTTGCCTGAGATCGTCGATCTACGTTCGGCGGTCGTCGATCTCCGTTCGACGATTTCTGCTGGGACTTAGTTTTCTGGGGCAGATCAGAATTTTTCCTAGCTATCTCTACAACTCCCTTTCCTTTATCAGAAATGAATTTGATTGGAGTTGTTAGAACTATGGGTTGGCTGGATGAGGCACCCAAGCCCAGTGTACTATTAAATCTGGAGTTCACTGTGCTTGTGATGTCCATCAGCTTGATGCTTCTCCCATTAAGGGATTCTTCAAGCTTCTTGCCCTCAGAAAGCTCACTTTTCAGTGAAGCTATCTGCTCCCTATAGCACTTCAACTCCTGAGAGAGTTTGAGGTTTTCTGACTTTAAAGTATTATGTTCAAATAAATGATTTCTGAGAGAGATAATTTTTTTCTCAGATTTTAGCAGGTCTAAACATAATGCTTTAAATTCAGATTTAAAGTCCTCTGAATTAAAATCAAATGAACTAATTACCTGATCTTTTTCAAGCTGAGTCTCTGAGTCTGACTCTGACTCTTCTTCATCTGAGTTATTTTGTGAGGCATTGATTGCCATCATGCAGAACTCTGTTTCTTTTACATCATCTTCATCATCACTGGAGCTGGATGAGGCTTCTGACTCCTCTTCAGTCTCACTCCAAGATTCAGCAACAAACCCCTTTCTTGTATGTTTGTTTTTGCTTGATGAGGGTTTGCCATTGCCATTCCTCTTGGAGTCTTTCTCCTTTCTTCTTTCTTTCTTGTCCCTTCTGTCCTTGTTTTTATTTTCTGGACAGTCAGGAACTATGTGCCCTGGTTTCCTGCAACCAAAGCAAACAATTTCTTTATTATTAATTGACTTGTCATACCTTGGCTTGTCATGCTCCTTGTATGATCTCCTTCTGAAGTCCTTTCTGGCCATCTTGTAAAATCTTTTGGCCAAGAGATTGAGCAGTTCATCATTGCCTGTGACTTTGTCTTCAGGCTGATCTTCAGTTGCCTTGAAGGCTATTGCTTTCTCTTTTCTTGTGGCTGGTGAGGCAGCCTTCTGTTCTTCTTCTCTATTCTTGATGAGTAGCTCATAAGATTTGAGCTTACCCAATAGAGCTTCAGTGGTGATCTCATTCAAACTTCTGGCATCCTTGATTGGCCAGATTCTTGAATCCCAAGTGCTAGGGAAGCAAATTAGAATTTTGTCATTGAGTTCAGTTAGTGAGATCTCTTTATCCAATGTCCTGAGTTCACTGACTATTAGACTGAGCCTGTTGTACATATCTCCCACTGACTCAGTTTCTCCCTTCTTGAAATTCTCATATTGAGATATGAGGTGGGATCTCCTATCCTTTCTCTCATCAGCTGAGCCTGAGACTATTTCAGAGAGTTTGTCCCAAATTTCCTTTGCTGAATTGCATTCAGCCACCTTTTGAAAGATGTCATCAGACATTGTCTGGGCTAAGATGTTCATAGCCTTGGCATCTGCTACCTTCCATTTCTTGATGTCAGCATCTATTCCTGATGGAGGTGGAACAGCATTTGTACTTGAGTTCTCTGGAGGTCTTGGACAAACTGTCAAAACAGAGTTAAAAATATCCTCGTCAATAGAATTCATGTATAATCTGATCCTTGCTTTCCAGAGTGCAAACTTGGATAGATTGCACACTGGAGGTCTGGTGCTAGCATAATCTTTGTTTTGGGTCATGATTTGTGAAAACAAAATCTAATAATAAACTCAAAAGAAAACAGATCTAACTAGGAATCTTTGGGTTCAGGTGTTAGCCTGTGCAACCACCAAGGTGTGGTATGTTTAACCAACCTGGCTCTGATACCAATTGAAAGTGCAGCTAGATCAGATATACTCTAGAGGGGGGTGAATAGAGTATATGGTGCTTGAAACCTTTTTACAACAATTGTTGTAATCTGAGTGAGCAGGGAAGCAATTATAAATCTAATTACAGAACTAAACTAATTACAAACTAAACACAGAACAATCACAGCCAGAAACAAAAATAAAGACAAGCAAAACCAGATGACACAAGGAAATATAGTGGTTCCCCTAAACTTGGGTACATCCACTCTTCTACCACCCTAGGTAGGAATCCACTGTAGGATGAGTTAATCAGGTGTCCTGGGCACCAATGAGCTTTTGATAAGATGCTCAAAAACCAAATCAGATTTTTTGATCAGGTGTCTTGCCACCAATGAGCTTTTGACAAGGTGCTCAAAAACCAAGCTCAAACTTTTGAAGGGAGTTTGAGAAACCCTTTACAGAGATGGGGGTGAGAGAGTGATGGAAGTCTTCTCTTTCTCAAATAACTGAGAAGACTATGTGGATTTGATGGTGTCAAAGCTCCCCCTTAGTCCTTGAGATGTTCAGGAAAGGAAGCTTTGCTATAGGGTGATAGGCCTTCAAAGGTTGATCTCCAGCAAAAGATGATTTCAGCAACAGCTGAAATGTTGGGTGTCTGGAGTCTTGAAAGATGCTGGCCTTGAACACTTGAGACAAGAGAGATCAGAGGATTTCAGAAAACTTGATCTCCTTGGATGTGTGTTCTTCAGAGAATTCTTTGAGACAGAGAATATTTTATTCTTGTTCTGAAGATTACTGATGTTTGTCTCTCTGTCTGTCTGTGTAAGAGATTCAAAAATTCTTTTCATTTATTCTCTGGTACTGAATGGAAAAACATCCTCTGTCAAGAATAGCCGTTGGCCTGCATTAATTGCATCCTTAATTGCAAAATGTCTTATGGAGGAAAGTCCACAAAAATATTCCTTGAAAATCCCTTGAAACTTGGTCCAGAAATAAATGAAAACGCCTAGAAAATCTTCTGAATTAATTGCAGAATAACTCCTTAACTGATCTGAATTTGAATCTTGAAAATCCTTGAAGTTATCAGAGAACGTCGAACTGAGCTCTGCTATCGTCGAACTGAGCTCAGCGATATGGATTTATACTGCAACAAAATTTCGTCGATCTGAGCTCAAAGTTCGTCGAACTGAGCTCAGAGATAAAGAACCAATACTGAGTCAAAGATCGTCGAACTGAGCTCACCGATCATCGAATGGAGTTCGACGATTTGTGGAAGTTGAGCTCAGCGATCGTCGAATGGAGTTCGACGATCTGTCGAAGTTGAGCTAGACGATCGTCGATCGGAGTTCGATGAATCATCGTACTGAGCTCGACGATATGACTTAGTCTCAAACTGCAAAAGTCTTGGTCTTGAAGGCAGCTTCCAAACTTAGACTTCTAACCCTTAGACTCAATTCTAATTGACCTTTAGAACTATACAGGAGGTCAAACATTGGTTCCCTAGAGACATAGTGATCCTGACCCAAATTAGTAATAGGGTGTTCCAACAGGTATGACAAGACACCAACCAAAGAGGTTGTTTGCTTTGGTTATAGGAAACCAGGACACTTCGTATCAGAGTGTCAAGAAAACAAATAGAAGGAGAGAAGAAGAGAAAAGGACTCCAGAAAGAAGCACTACAGTAAGCCCTCCTCCAGCAAGCATAAAAGTAAGGAGAAAGGTTTAATTGCTGAGACCTGGAGTGATATAGATGAAGAATTCTCATCTTCCAGCTCTAGTGAAGATGAACAGGAGGCAAAAGCAAGGGAGGTTTGTCTTATGGCTATCAATGCCTCGTGCAGCCTGTCTGAAGCTGAGCAGTCAGACAATGAAGAAACATCTGAATCTGAGGCAGATCAGGTACTATCCTCTTTTGATTATAATTCAGATAGTTTTAAAACTGAATTTAAATCATTATGTATTGATCTAATTAATTCTGAAAAAGAAATTAAAACACATAGAGAAAAATTGACTGAGCAAGAAAACTTGCTTTCTGAGAATAATATGTTAAAAGATGAATTAACCCTAGCTAATGAACATATCATCATGCTAAAATCAGAATTTGTTGAGGCAAGGCAACTTGAAGAATCCCTAAATGGGAGAAGTATCAAGCTAATGGACAACACAAGCACTGTGAATGCCAGACTTAATGGCAAGCTGGGCTTAGGTGCTTCATCAAGCCAACCCCCACTGATTCAAAAGAATATTTTAATAACTCCTATAAAATTTGTTTCAGAAAAGGGTAAAGAAAAGCTAAATGAGGATAATCAACCAACTGAAATCACTCATAAAACCAAGAAAAAGAGAAAGAATAAGAACAATATTAACCATAACAATGTTCAACAGATTTCGTCGAACTCAGATCAACGAAATGTGTACAGTTCGTCGAACGCAAGTCGACAAACTCATAACGCAGACTTTCATTATAATTATTCATTGAACTGCGATCGACAAAACCATTATGGTTAGTCGACCCGAGATCGACGATATTGGGGCCCAGAGAATGAATACTTTCATTCTCTAAGTGGAGTTTGATGAACTTATCCCCATTCGTCGACCTCAGATCGACGAACTTATCAGAATTAGTCGAACCCAGTTCATTTTAACAGAAATTCAAATTTTCCGAGAACTTATAACCAACCAAGAACTTTTATTAACCAATTTAATCAATGGATAATTCCACCAAGAAGATATTATCCCTTAGGTTTCAAAAATCAACCTAAATATTCATATATTTTCAGTTTTATTTATGAAAAGAAACAAGAACCCAAGGTAACCTGGGTCAAGAATAGCTAATCTGTTTTATTGTAGGTGAAAGACTATCCCACCACAGAGCGACAGTGGTATCTGGATAGTGGCTGTTCAAAATATATGACTGGAAACAAGGATAACTTAATCGACTACAAGTCTAAGCTAGGACCCAAAGTAATATTTGGTGATTCCAATTATGGCCAGACTGAAGGATATGGAAAGATCAAGATTGGAGCAGTCACCTTCAGGAATGTTGTTTATGTAAGTGGACTGAAGTACAACCTTATATCCATAAGTCTGTTATGTGATTAAAGGTTTCAGGTATCATTTAATAAAACTTCCTGTATTATTACATCTATAGATAATCTAGTATTAACTAGTACAAGAGTAGGAAATATTTATGTATTAAATTTCAAGTCAGCTAAAACTGAAATATGCCTATTTAACCAAACTAGCAATAATAATGATTTTTGGCTTATGATATTATGACAGTAAACCTGAAAAACATTGCTAAACTCTCTAGGGACAACCTTGTTAGAGGATTGTCTTTTTGCCCCTGCAAGAAGGAAAGCCTTTGCAAGACTTGTCAATTAGGCAAGCAAACTAAAAATAGTTTTAAGTCACTTAATAAGAGTGATTCACCTAGGATTCTGTATTTGATACACATTGATTTCTTTGGACCCATTGTTGTACAGATCCTAGGAGGGAAATCTTATACCTTAGTAATTGTTGATGACTTCTCAAGGTTCACTTGGGTGTTCTTCTTGAGAAAGAAGTCAGATAACTTCAAGGTTCTTACAGACTTTCTTAAGAGCATAAGGATTGAGTACTCTACTCCAGTTGTATTGATCAGAAGTGATCATGGTACTGAGTTTGAGTCTCTTCGCATGCAAGAATTCTGTGAGAATGAAGGTATCAGGCATTATTTCTCTACTCCTAAAACTCCTCAACAAAATGTAGTAGCTAAAAGGAAAAATAGAACACTAATTGAAGCTACAAGCACATTACTTGCAGATGCTCACTTGCCCCTATCCTTTTGGGCAGAGGCTGTAAGCACATCAAACTATATACTGAATAAAAGTTTGATACACAAACTTAAGGGTAAGACCCCCTATGAACTACTCAAAGTGAAGAAAGCTAAAGTAGACTATTTTAAAATTTTTGATTGCATTTTATATATTCACAACAATAACAAGAAACACATTAGAAAGTTTGAAGGCAAGGCTGAAATAGGAATTTTTCTTGGATATTCCCAAGTAAGCAAGGCTTATAGGATTTATAATAAATCAACTATGAAAATAGAAGAATCCATTCATATTTTTTTGATGAAACTAACATGTTTTTATAAGGAGAAGATTCCCTCTACCAGTGAGACATTGTAGGAACAAAATTTGTGTGAGAAGTTGGATAAATTGACCCTCACGTCAGCCATCCTTCTCTACATATTTCTGAAGATAGTGAAGATGAAGACACTGAACTCAGTGAAGATCCAACAACAGCTATAATTCTACAAGTGGAATTAATTCCCCAAGCTATTGTTCAACCAACTCCTCCTACTTAATTTGTCACACTTAGAGATCACCATGTATCTCAAGTGATTGGAGACATTTCAGTTAGTGTGTAGACTAGGCATCAACTCCACCAGGACATGATGCATGTCTGCTTCATATCTCAAACTGAGCCCCAATCCATAAAAGATACTGAGCAAGATCCACACTTGATTATTGCAATGCAAGAGGAGCTCAACCAATTTGAGAGATGTAGAGTTTGGGATTTAGTTACAAGACCAAAAGACTACCCAGTTATTGGAACTAAATGGTTATTTAGAAATAAACTTGATGCTCAAGTCTTATCATGAGGAACAAGGCCAGACTAGTTGCTCAAGGATACAGGCAAGAGGAAGGCATAGATTATGACCAGACATTTTCCCCTATTGCAAGGATTGAAGCAATCAGGGTATTTTTAGCTTATGCAGCCTACAAGAAGTTTACATTGTACCAAATGGATGTCAAGAGTACATTCTTAAATGGTGAACTTAAAAAAGAGGTCTATGTAGAACAACCACCAGGTTTTATTTCTCCTACTCACCCCTGTTATGTTTTCAAATTGCATAAGGCTCTCTATGGTCTAAATCATGCTCCAAGAGCTTGGTATGAAACATTAGCTAGCTTTCTCTTAGAGCGTAATTTTTCTAGAGGAATAGTAGATAAGACATTATTTATTAAGCATCATCATGGTAAAATCTTGTTAGTACAAATATATGTAGATGACATTATATTTGGTTCTACTGATTCCAAACTATGCAAAAGGTTCTCAAACCTTATGCATTCAAAGTTTAAAATGAGTAACATGGGTGAGCTCTCCTACTTCCTTGATCTCCAAGTGAAGCAGTCACCTGATGGCATCTTCTTATCCCAATCCAAGTATGTTAAGGAGCTGATTAAAAGGTTTAGGATGGCTGATGCTTCAGCAAAGAAAACACCTATAGCAACAAATATTGTAATTGATTCTGATGAACATGGGAAACCTGTAGATCAGAAATTATATAGGGTCATTGTTGGGTCCCTGTTATATCTTACAGCAAGTAGACCAGATATTATGTTTGCTACTTGTCTTTGTGCTAGGTTCCTGGTGAACCCTAAAGAATCTCAACTTATTTTCCTAAAAAAAATTTTGAGATATACAAAGAGTTGCCCTAATTTAGGACTCTGGTATCCAACTAAGTCAGAATTTGAGTTAACTGGATTCTCTGATGCTGACTTTACTGGATGTAGAGTGGACAAAAAGAGCACATCAGGGACATATCAGTTCCTTGGTGATAGGCTAGTATCTTGGTTTTGCAAGAAGCAAACATCTGTGTCTACTTCAACATCAGAAGCTGAGTATAAAGTAGCTGGAAGTTTTTGTTCACAGATGCTGTGGATTCAAAACAAACTCCTAGATTATGTTATCAACTTAAATGATTCATCTCTACTTTGTGATAATACCAGTGTATTTTCTATTGCACAGAATCCAGTGCATCATAGTAGGACTAAGCATATAGATGTAAGACATCATTTCATTAGAGAGTGTATAGACAAAAAGAAAATTAATCTCACCTTTGTCTCTACTGATTTGCAAAAGGCGGATATCTTCACCAAACCCTTGGATGAGAAGAAACATCTGTTTTTTATGAATCAGCTAGGTATGATAAATGGAGATGCATTAATTTAACTTTCTATCTGTGGTCGAAGAATTTGCCACAGTTCGTCAAACAGAGATCGGCGAACTAAGAAACTTTCTTGAGAAATTCGTCGACTTGAGATCGACAAACTCTCTGTGTGAAGTTGTATTCGTCGAACGGAGATCGACGATATTGCTTCAGAAAATTTTTCATCGACCTGAGCACGACGAAATGTTTTCCCTTCTTTAGACTGAGATCGACGAACTCTTTCATCAATAAAAGTGTTCGTCGACCCGAGATCGAAGAATTTTTTATCTTTCGTCGGATGGATTCTGCCGCTTCATATTCTGAAAACCATATAACTAGGTTTTCTTTGAGCTCCATCCAGCACTTTCTGTTCCTCTTGCACTTGATCTTTCTGTTTTCTTTTGCAGGCGATCAATGGCGATTCCGTTGAGCACTTTGGGGGCAATGAAATTTTATATGGGTTTCAACATAGACTTTGAATTGTTCCAACACTCTGATCATGTTTTTCTGGATATAGTGAAACTGTTTGAAGAACAACAGTTAAATAATTTCATGACAACAAGAATAAAGATAACTGTAACAGAGATCAGAGAAAGGGTGTTTACCTCCTCCACTCCAGATGCCGATACAATGATAGACACTATATCTAGTAACCAGATTTCTCTTTCCCCCACAGTGTTAACTGAAATTTTTGGTTTGGCTAATGGAAATGAAGATATTGAAATGGATAGTTCTGAATATGATAACATGCTGAATAAAATGGATCATATTGGAGAAAACCGTAATAAGCTGTTAAAGAAAAATTTATCCAATGAATATAAATTTTTACCCGATGTGGTGGGCAAGGTATTGCTGGGCAAGTATACCTCTCATGACTACATTACCAGGCAATAATATCTGGTAATGTGTGCGTTTGTGAATAAGAAGCAAGTGAATTGGTCAAAGATTCTGTTTGAGTTGATAAGAAGAAGAATACTAAGAACGAAGTTTGTTTTGGAAGAGTTCTTGGGATCTTCCTATAGGCAAAGGCAGTTAAATCACTGGTCTCCCATACCATATTCATTAATGCCTCCAAACAGCTCACATGTGCCTTGTTTGGAAGGTGGGAGAGGACAATCTCTAAGAAATCCAGGGCTTCCTCCTCTTCCACACCTTTTGAGAGCACAAGGGCTGTTCCAGCCACTCCCCACCCTGTTGAAGAAGTTTCCATTCCACCTCCTCCTTCAACAACCCTTCTTCCAACAACAACTCCTTCATCTCCTCTGTCACCACCTCATCCAATAATTACAACACCTTCAGAAGATGTTCATCCATCTACCAGCATTCCTTCACCAATACATCAACAAACTCCTACTGAATCTCCAGAACACATCACACCACCTTCATCTCCATTACCACCTCATCTTACTGACATACATCCTCAAACATTCATGTCATCCCCCACATTTTATTTGCTCACCTCCTTACCATCTACACCAACTTCACCTCAACATGACATTTCCACTCCTATTCCATCTCCTGCTGCATCACCTTCTCAGGATGACATCATGTAAGATGTTATTCCTTCTGATGTCATTCCTGCCATCCATCCATCTATATCTACTCAAACTCCTCCTGAGTTTATGGATATGGATTCCTCTTCCATTGCCACCCTCTTGGAGCACATCACTCCAGTCATCAGGCAACATATTGCAGAGGCAATCACACCTCTTGATGCCTCCATCTCATCCCTTCCTACCCTTTTACTGCCTCCTCTGTCCCTTCTTATTCAAGGGGCCTGATTCAAGTATCCACTGAAACCAGGCAGGGGGAGATGCTCGATGAAGAAGCATCTCCAGCAGCAGTAGCAACAGTTCTAGCAGTTATAGTAGTTATAGCAGTAGAATTTGATACTAAAATGGGTTGTACAGATATAAAAATTCTAGATGTTAAAATTCCAAAGAATATAATTGTTGGTGATTATATTATCAATCCCACAGTTGATTTATTTCATTTATTAAATTCTTTTGATACAGTTCATTTGAATTATCTTCTAGAAGTCTGTCCAAATCATTCTATGGCTATATTCCCCTATACTTCCCCAATAAGCCCTGCAGTTGCTAAGAAACTAAAGGCAAGTTTTGCAGCTCCGGTGATCACAGAAGAACATATGACTGAGAATGTTCTTGAACTAGTCTCTTCCCCAGAGCAAAAGGCTATCTCCCCTCCCAAAGCTCTTTCCCCTCCTACTTATAAGATGGATGACAGTCCTTTACCAAACTTGGATGAAATCATTCTTGCAGACATAGCATAAGAGAACCTAACAGTTTCTGAAAATATAGTTGATCCACTAGAAGTTGCAGAACCTCAAGTGCCTCCTCAAGCTGAAAAGCAAATTTCCAAGGAAGCCTTGAAGACAATTGATGCTTTATATGACAATCCTCCAGGATCATCTGATGATGACAATGATGATGAAGACTCTGATGATTCAAAAGCTAAAAAGAAGGTTGCTAAGAAAAGAAAAGCTCCTGCTATGGCTATTCCAAAGCCCAATCCTAATGCAGACACTCCCTACTACATTCTACAGAAGATTACTCCTTACCCAGGGATGCCTTCATGGATGTGGCTATCTAAAAATAAGAAGAAAGCAAGAAAAAAGAGCAGAAGGTACTCTCCTCCTCCTCCCTCTCAAAGGAATTGGAGAGGTCCTCCTCCTCCAGCAGCAGGTGCCTCAGGGAATATGTCTCAGAGATCTACCTCTTATACTCAAACTTACCAAAGGCAACAAGGTAGATCTTAAAGATCTCATTTCCAAGCAAGCAGTCCGCAGAGACAATCATCAAGCAGCAGTAGACATCAATAACAACATCAGAAGCAAGACATACAATAGACAGTATCTAAAATTGTTCAATCTGAAAAAGATGTTAGCTCTGAAAGACCTTACTCTCCACCAGTTCCCTTTGTTGATCCTGAACAAGAAACAACTGCTAAAATGGCTAGTTTTCAAGAACTGGTTGGACTCTCCTTGATAAACAAAGCTAAAGCTGAAGGCAAAGATCCCACTCAGTATACTATAATGTCTTCTTACAGGAGAGAAGAATTAAAAAGGTATGACAAAGCTAACAAGTTTTTCAATGTAGATGAATATATGAATCTGCATCTAGATGCTGTAGTTCCAAGAGCAACTTCAGTCAACATAATTGGAGCATCAGACATGATTATGTCTAAAAGGGAAGCTGCTAATCCAAACAGAGAAATTATATTCAGACAGCCTTCTCAAAAATCTCAAAAAGTTGAAAACGAAAATCCAAGGAAGAACAAATGACTGTTTTCTTTAGTTTTATTTTCTGAAATCTATTTGATTAATCTATCACAAAGCTCTTATTGTATACATATCTGCTAGATGTTTTAATTTTCTGCCAGATATATTTTATCATGCTTTGTGATTGTTTTTTTTTGTTTGTATTAGTGACCTCACTCAAATAGGGGGAGATTGTTGGATCCCTAGTATGTATTTGGGCTACATTCACTAATTAGGTTGAGTTTTGACCCACATTGTATAGTCAGGGTCAAGTCTTTGAGTCCTAGAGTTTAGGCTAGTCATTAGGTTCAACATTCATGGACCAGCCAGCAGAAGACCTTAGTTAACACAGACTTAGAAGAATTTAGAGTTAAAATTGTTAGTTCGAAATTCTTCAAACTCAGCTCGATGATCGTCCATCGCAGATCGACTGTAACAGCACCTACCCGTCGCATAGCATATAGTAGTAGGTCCGGTCGGGGCCCAATGCCATATACCACAGACAGACCGGGTGGTTACGCAATGGAAACCATCCAACCATTAATAACGTCCTACACAGAACATTCTAGCGGATGCAATTAAAATTGTTGCATTAATAAAGAACCCAAAACTAGCATGAATGTCCACTAATACGGCAAAAGGAATGAAGTACAAATACACCAGTACTGGCCTTATGGCCTTATAATTGTTTTTCTCAAATTACATGTCTTCAGACCTCGGCACGCAGGCCGACCATACATGAATAAAAGAAAACACTCAAAATTTAGGGCTTCGAGGGCCGGCTCAGCAACTTGGGCTTTCGTCCGCTATTTACCGCTCGGCTCCGCAGCACCTGCAAGCACAATCCACCGCAACAATGGCAAAACAAAGCAACGGTCAGCCATGCTGACCAAATTATAACGATCCCGCCCCCAATTTGGGGCGGCAATGCTCCTTCCCTGAACTTTATTAGCATAACCAAGCAGTATATAAATACATTGCATCACAGGCGTTGGCACGCACGGCCACCCGCCCCGTGCTCTCAGGGCACATTCTCGGTGATCACGGTCAAAGTCCGCCGACTCACCACCGCCCACAGGACGGCAATATCTCGTGAGCAATCTGGTCTTTTTGCACACTGCCTAAGACCCTCCATCTATGTCAATGGTAAGTGTCAAGTCACTTTAGGTCTCTTTAACCGAACGACATAGATCGGGTATGGTTCCACCTGACCCGTTGCTCACACCGCAACGTCAACTTAAGTCATCTACGTAGGCCAAGCTTGCCCGAGTCCCGTATCTCCCATACATATCACATAACCCAGTTATGTTCAGGTTGGCTCCCAGGCCACCATGACGGCAGAACCACGCGTCCGCCCAATTTTCCGGGTGCACCTTGGAGTTAATCCCCAAGTCTCCCTATTGCAATCTACCTCGTAGAAAACCTGAAAAACAAATATTCACACAGAGTCTTATCTGTCCATTTATGCAATGCAACATCACTGATCCAGACCAACATGACCGGGTAGGCTTCACACATCATGCCTATATCCGTTCTTGATTACGGACTCTACATGTACACAACGGGGACTATTCATGTCTACCCGAAGGAACGCCTCAAACTCACCACAAACCCGCAAGAGCGGGCTTCCTTATGCAAAAGAAGTAGAGCTTCACATGCTCAAGTAGAGAATCATTACCCTAGCACTCTTCCTTGGTGCCATGGAAATGTAAGCGGATGAAAAGCACTGCACTCTCCTTGCCTCCGTAGATCCGAAGTCGGTTCGCAATTTGGAGCTTCGAAGATTCGTCGGTGACCGGATCTAGGCTTCTTCTTCCTCCTTTGCTCTCCCCTCTCTCTAGACTTAGAAAGAGAACCACTCAAGTGAAATGAGGGCTTAAAGGCCCAATCCCGGGTATATCCCAATAGGAACAACCCCCAACCGTTGGATCCCAAAATAAGGAAATGAATGGCTACGATTCGTAGCTGAAAAGTAAAACCTAGGCCAAACACGGCCTGCGACACGCCCGTGTCCAGGGCCGTGTCCCTCATTCGCCGTCAAAATCAACGCATTACGAAAATTACATGGGTCTTGGCACGCCCGTGTTTAACCTGACACGCCTGTGTTCAAGCTGACACGGCTGTGTGGTTGGCCGTGTGCCCCCATCGACATAGCCCCGAAAACAACCTGAGACTCACACGGGTCTTGGACACGCACGTGTCCTATTTGACACGCCCGTGTCAAACCTGAACATGCCTGGGCTCCAGGCCGTGTTCACTGTCTCGACACTTCGTCGACCACCCAACACAGCCTTGGACACGCCCGTATCCTAGGCCGTGTTCCGCGTCTCGACACAACGTCGAGCGAAAATCATCGACATCCCTGGCAGATCGTCGACACGAGCTCGACATGCCCGTGTCTCAGGCCATGTTCGCTGCTCGACGATCGTCGACTACCGAATTTCGTCGACCTCGCGGCCAAATCATCGACTCGAGCCTAACACGCCCTGGGACACGCCAGTGTCCCATCCCGTGTGCCCCCTGCCTAATTCCAGATTTGGCCCAAAACACCTCCCATCGCTCTTTTGAGTTTCAGGGCGTTACTTCTCTCCCCCACTTAAAAGAATTTCGTCCTCGAAATTACATAAAGGAAAGAAACATAAAACTTAAATGGTACCTGAGTGAAACAACTCCGGGTACTCCTTAAGCATAGTCTGCTCTCGATCCCAAGAGAGCTCCTCCCGACCGCAATTGTCCCAACAGACCTTGACCATCCTGATCTCTTTATTGCGTAGCCGCTTGACTTCCGAGTCCTCAATACGTACGGGCTTGAACTTCGTCGTCAACCCACTATCAACCGACACTTGATTGACCGCGATCACTTGCGTATGATCTTGAACCGCCTTCCATAGCACCGATATATGGAATACATCATGTAGACCACTAAGCTCCACATATAGCTTCAACCGGTAAGCTGCTTCACCAATCCGCTCCAGAACCTCAAACGGTCCAAGGTACCTCGGGCTTAGCTTCTTCAAGCGCCGCACTCGCGAGACACCCTTGAACGGCTTGATCTTCAAGTACACCCAATCGCCAACAGCGAACTCCACGTTCCTGTGCTTGGCATTATAGTACTTATCCTGATGGTCCTGAGTGATTAGCAACCTCTCCCGAATGGTTCTCACCAAAGATGTAGCATCCTCCCCCTCTAGTCGCTTATACAACTTTTATTCACCCGTTTCCAACCAGGACAATGGTGTGCGACATTTTCTACCATAAAGGGCCTCGAAGGGCGTCATTTGAATGCTCTCCTGGTAGCTATTGTTGTAAGCGAATTCCACCAAGTATAGGTGATCTTCCCATTGCTTTCCAAAGTCCAGGACACACATGCGAAGCATGTCTTCCATTATCCTATTGACCCTCTCGGTCTGCCCATCCATTTGCGGATGAAAGGCTGTGCTAAAACTCAGCTTTGTTCCCAACATCTGCTGCACCAGCCTCCAATCATTGGACGTGAACCGCCCATCTCGGTAACTCACGATGCTGCAGGGCACACCATGAAGCCGTACAATATTGTCCACATATATCTTTGCCAATTTCTCAACCGGATCATCCTTCCTATGCGGAATGAAATACGACACCTTCGTTAGACGATCTACAACCACCCAAATAGCATTGTTCCCCTTTTGCGACCTTGGAAACCCGTGCACAAAGTCCATAGTAATGTCGTCGAACTTCCACTCCGGAATAGGAAAGGATTTCAAGAATCCTCTCAGCTTTTGGCATTCCGCCTTCACCAAGGAGCAATTTTGAAACTTCGCCACGTAGAGCGCCACATCCTTTTTCAGTCCTGGCCACCAGAACAATTTCTTAACATCGCGGTACATCTTTGTGCTCCCCAGGTGAATTGAGTACTTGGTATGATGCGTCTCGTACAACAATTCCACCCGCAAATTGCCCACGCTTGGGACGCACAGATGACCGTCTTTCCAAAGTAATCCGTCCTCCACAACGAATTGGGAATTTGACCCATCCAGAGCCTCTATCATGAGTTGCTTCATGTGGACATCCATATCCAACGTCTGCCGAATCCGATCAGCCAGGTCATATTGGACTTCAGTCCAATTCAATACTGCTTCAGCACTTGATTGCTTATCAACGCAAAAGATCTCCAACGCCTCTAACTCTCGAACCAACCTCTCGTCATGGATCGAC
Organism: Platanthera guangdongensis; assembly: GCA_039583875.1. NCBI lineage: Eukaryota > Viridiplantae > Streptophyta > Magnoliopsida > Asparagales > Orchidaceae > Platanthera > Platanthera guangdongensis. Next base: position 65,357,177 of record CM077158.1, read on the forward strand.
AGCCAATTGGCTTGAGCTGGGGCCCGACGACTCAACGCGTCCGCAACCGCATTACCTTTACCAGGCACGTAGTGGATCTTGAATGTATAATCTCCCAGGAACTCCATCCACCTACGTTGCCGCATGTTTAGATCTTTCTGATCAATCAAACAATTCAGGCTCTTGTGATCGGTGTAGATATCGATCTTCACACCGTACAAATAATGTCTCCACAGCTTCAAGGCAAAAATCGCGACCGCTAACTCCAATTCATGGACCGGATAGTTCCTCTCGTGCACCTTCAGCTGCCTCGAGCCATATGTTATAACGCTTCCATGTTATAACGCCACACAACCCAAACCACTGCCCGAAACATCGCTAGAAATCTCATAACCTTTGGTCCCACTCGGCGAACTCAACACAAGCACTGTGGTCAACCGACATTTCAACTCCTCAAAAGCTCGCGCGCACCCCGGCGTCCAAACAAACTTCTGCTCCTTCCTCGTCAAAGTGGTGAGATGTAACGTTATCCGCGAGAAGTTCTCTACGAAGCGCCTATAATAGCCAGCAAGCCCCAGAAAGCTCCGGACTTCCGCTACCGTAGAAAGCTCAGGCCACTCTCATATCGCAACAATCTTCGTCGGATCCACTGTAATACCTTCCCCACTCACTAAATGACCGAGGAACGCCACTGAGGACAACCAAAACTCGCACTTCGAGAACTTGGCGTACAATTGATTCCCCCTTAGTGTCTCCAAAACCAAATGAAGATGCCTGAAGTGATCTTCCTCACTCTACGAGTACACTAAAATATCATCGATGAAGACGATCACAAAATGGTCCAAGTACTCCCTGAAGGTCCTGTTCATCAAATCCATGAACACTGACGGCGCATTCGTCAGCCCAAACGACATGACTGTAAACTCGTAATGCTCGTATCTTGTACTGAACGATGTCTTAGGGATATCACTCTCCCTTATCCTCAGCTGATAGTAACCAGACTTGAGATCCAACTTAGAGTACACCGTCGACCCGACCAACTGATCAAAAAGATCATCGATCCTTGGGATTGGGTAATTGTTCTTTTCCGCTAGCTTGTTTAACTCCCGGTAATCAATACAAAGTCTCAAGCTCCCGTCCTTCTTCTTTACAAAGAGGATCAGTGCGCTCCAAGGCGACGAACTTGGACGCACAAACCCTTGCTCCAACAACTCTTGAAGTTGCACGTTCAGCTCCGCCATTTCCTTAGGCAATATCCGATACGGAGATCGTGACACAGGCTTCGCACCTGGCGCTAGCTCAATAGTGAAATCTTTCTCCCGTTGAGGCGGGGCTCTAGGAAGATCTGCGGGGAACACATCAGGGTACTCAGCTACCACTGAAATACTATCCAACGTAGGCTTCGACTTTGCAACCTCCACTAGTGTAAAGAACAGCACTGCACCAGCACGAACCGCTTTCACCACCTGAAGAGCAGACATCAACGTCTTGCTCGACCCTTTCAAGCCCGTAAAAGTTGTCTCACGACTTGCTCCCAACTTGACTTCCTTGCGACTACAATCAATATAGGCTTGCTGCTCCGAGAGCCAGTCCATGTCAAATATAACGTAGAACTCCACCAACGGTAGTAACGACGCTTGTAGATCGAACTCTTGATTCCCAATGCGAACCTTAACACCGCAGATTCTCTCCGCGCGCATCGAACACCCATTCGGTAACAACACATCCAACTTGTCCTTCGTCATCGAAGAAGGTAATCCGATGCGCGATATGAATCCTTCGGACAAGAAGGGGTGTGAAGCTCCCGTATCAAAGAGTGCTCTCGCCGGAAACTCATAAATCAAAATAAATCCTAAACAAGCAGTGGTAAGGTAACACACGCATAACAAGTATTTAAAGGAATTTAACTTGCTACAAATTAAACCGTACCTGTCACCACATCCGCTTGTTTGATGGTCTCCTGTTGGCCAAGATTATAAACCCTTGGTTGAGCCTGAGCATAATGGGACGCGGTTGACTCCAACGTCTTGTCCTTCTCTTCATAAGTTGCTCCCGGCTTCCTCTCGGACTTGGGACGTCCACTCCAACAATCATGGGCAAAGTGCCCCGGCTTCCCACAAGTAAAACATGCACCCGGGGTCCGACCCGTAGTCACCCCAGAAGCACCGGAAGACGGAGCTGGACCCGAAGTCCTAGCCTTCTTAAAGAACTTACGGTACCCAAACATTGAGTTAGCCGGCACCTTGAACTCAATCCTCTTATCACCCAAGCTCTTCTTCGCTTGAACATTCTTCATGTCCTTCTCCAAGGACCAGGCCGTGTTGACCAAGGTCAAGAAACCCTGCATCATCGGCCCCGAGAGTAGTAGCCTCAAGTCATCTCTTAGACCTTCGTAGAAACTGTTGGTCTTACGCTCCTCATCCACGATGATAGAGCTAGCATACCGACCCAACCTAGTAAACTCGTGGAGATACGCATCGATGCTACTCTCTCCTTGCACCAACCTCTGGAACTCATTCTCCAAAGTTATCCTTTGAGTCCAAGGGAGGTACCTAGCCAAGAACAGTATCGAGAACTCCTCCATCGAGACGTCTGTAAGTTGCCTTCCTCTCAATAGATGCAGCTCCAAACCCTCCCACCATAGCCTAGTGTCTCCATCCAATAGGAACATAGCTATAGTGGTCATCTGCCACTCCTCCGTCTCTGTCGCTGTCAAGACTCTCTTCACACTGGAGAGCCAGTCTTCAGCTTGAGATGGGGTTCCCAACCCGGAGAATACCGGAGGATTAAAGCTCATGACATGTTTGAGTTGTCTCTCGGTTGCCCTCCTTTGCACCAACGGCTCCACTACTACCTGATCCACTCTTCTCAGCTCAACCTATGGAAGAGTTACCTGCTCCCTCGCAGGACTGGGTTGCTGCATTTGCCTTGCAGGCTGCACATTAATCATGGCAAACACTGCTTTGACCACCAATCATATGGTCTCAATCGATGGAGATGTTGTAGGAGCATCATTTGGTGCACTACTAGCCACAGAAACTCGGCGTTCCGACGACCCAGCACCACTTATGGTCACCTATAGTGGTACAAAACACCGTTAAGCGACCAAACAAAATTGCAAAACGCAATTATAGGAACACGTAGGTTCATCAAACACGTGTATTTTCATTCCTAAGTGGACATTCATGAGTTCTTTTGCTGTTATAACGATGACGCACACACATGTGCTCACCACCCCTTAAAAGAATACGCCCACGAATTCATTTTAAGCCTGACCGAAACCAGTAGTCTGATACCAAATTGTAACACCCCCTACCCGTCGCAAAGTATATAGCAGTAGGTCCGGCCGGGTCCCGACGCCATATACCACAGACAGACAGGGTGGTTACTCAATGGAAACCATCCAACCAATAATAACGTCCTACACAGAGCATTCTAGCGGAAGCAATTAAAATTGTTGCATTAATAAAGAACCCAAAACTAGCATGAATGTCCACTAATACGCCAAAAGGAATGAAGTACAAATACACTAGTACTGGCCTTATGGCCTTACAATTGTTTTTCTCAAATTACATGTCTTCAGACCTCGGCATGCAGGCCGACCATATATGAATAAAAGAAAACACTCAAAATTTAGGACTTCGAGGGCCGGCTCAGCAACTTGGGCTTTAGCCCGCTGTTTACTGCTCGGCTCCGCAGCACCTGCAAGCACAATCCACCGCAACGGTGGCAAAACAAAGCAACGGTCAGCCATGCTGACCAAATTATAACGATCCCACCCCCAATTCGGGGCGACGATGCTCCTTCCTTGCACTTTATTAACATAACCAAGTAGTATATAAATACATTGCATCACAGGTGTTGGCACGCACGGCCACTCGCCCCGTGCTCTCAGGGCACATTCTCGGTGATCACGATCAAAGTCCGCCGACTCACCACCGCCCCCAGGACGACAATATCTCGTGAGCAATCTGGTCTTTCTGTCCACTTCCTAAGACCCTCCATCTATGCCAATGTTAAGTGCCAAGTCACTTTAGGTCTCTTTAACCGAATGACATAGATCGGGTACGGTTCCACCTGACCCGTTGCTCACACCGCAACGTCAACTTAAGTCGTCTACGTGGGTCAAGCTTCCCCGAGTCCCGTATCTCCCATACATATCACATAACTCAGTTATGTTTAGGTTGGCTCCTAGGCCACCATGACGGCAGAACCATGCATCCGCCTAATTTTCCAGGTGCACCTTAGAGTTAATCTCCAAGGCTCCCTGTTGCAATCTACCTCATAGAAAACCCAAAAAACAAACATTCACACGGAGTCTTCTCCAGCCATTTATGCAATGCAACATCACCGATCTAGACTAACTTGTCCGGGTAGGCTTCACACATCATGCCAATATCCTTTCTCTATTACGGACTCTACATGTACACAACGAGGACTATTCATTTCTACCCGAAGGAACGCCTCAAACTCACCGCAAACTCGCGAGAGCGGGCTTCCCTATGCAAAAGAAGTAGAGCTTCACATGCTCAAGTAGAGAATCGTTACCCTAGCGTCCTTCCTTGGTGCCATAGAAATGTAAGCGGATAAAAAGCACCGCACTCTCATTGCCTCCATAGATCCGAAGTCGATTCGCGATTTGGAGTTCCGAAGCTCCGCCGGTGACAGGATCTAGGCTTCTTCTTCCTCATTTGCTCTCCCCTCTCTCTAGACTTAAAAAGAGAACCACTCAATTGAAATGAGGGTTTAAAAGGCCCAATCCCGGGTATATCCCAGTAGGAACAACCGCCAACCGTCGGATCCCAAAATAAGGAAATGAATGGCTATGATTCGTAGCTGAAAAGTAAAACTTGGGCCGAAAACGGCCTGCGACATGCCCGTGTCCAGGGCCATGTCCATCATTCGCCATCAAAATCAACGCGTTACGAAAATTACACTAGTCCTGACACGCCCGTGTTTAACCTGACACGCCCGTGTTCAAACTGACACGGCCATGTGGTTGGCCGTGTGCCATCATCGACACAGCCCCGAAAACAATCCGAGACTCACCCGGGTCTTGGACATGCCCGTGTCAAACCAGAACACGCCAGGGCTCCAGGCCGTGTTCACTATCTCGACACTTCGTCGAATGCAGTTCGTTGACCACCCGACACGGCCTTGGACACGCCCATGTCCTAGGCCGTGTTCTGCATCTTGACACAACGTCGAACGAAAATCTTCGACTTCCCTGGCAGATTGTCGACACGATCTCGACACGCCCTGAGACACGCACATATCTCAGGCCGTGTTCGCTGCTCGATGATCATCGACTCCGAATTTTAACGACTGCGGGGCAAAATCATCGACTCGAGCCTGACACGCCCTGGGACACGCCTGTGTCCCAGGCCATGCGCCCCTGCCAAATTCCAGATTTGGCCCAAAACGCCTCTCGTCGCTCTTTTGAGTTTCGGGGCATTACATCGACGAACTCAGAGTTAATTCTATGAGTTGAGCTCGATGATATTCGAGCTCAGATCGACGATCTCTTCATTCAGACAGATTCTCTAATTGACGAATTTTGGAATTCAACTTCAACATGTTCTTTCCAGTTTAGTTTCTCTGAACTCTGCTCGACGAAGATAGATCCTTAGCTTAACGAACTTAGAACGTAGAATTGGATAGTTATTTCCAGAATGCAGTTCGCTGAGCGCAGGTCGATGAACAGGAATTCTCAGCTCGACGAACTTGGATCTCCAGTTGACGAATTCTATTCAGAGCTCGACGAATTCTGTCTCAAGCCAGATTTAGAAGTTTTCCTAATTTCTGTCCTTATTTCTTATATTATTTAGCAGTAATTCTCTGAATAATTAATGCTTATATTCCCTTGGATATAGCCGTTATTGGTAGAATTAATTATGGTCTTCATCAAGGTTAATTACTTGCTTAATTTATTGGGACAGTTGGGGAAACTCATTTAAGATAATATTCTCGAGCCGTTTTCATTCTCCGGACAGACCAGCAATCAATGCTTGGAATTCAAAATTTCAAAGGAGAATTTGACAACAGAATATAAAAGAGTTTTTCTTTTTTCAGACAAAAAGTAATACAGAGAACAAGAAGAAGAGAACAGACTGAACATTCAACACAAGAAAATCCCATTGCAGAAAATAGTTTGTTTTCTCCTTGTACTTTCTGAAGACTGAAGAAGAACAACAATCAAACATCAAGAGTCTTCTTCAACTTGAACTCCAAGAATATTCAAGGACAACAAAATTTGAATCAGTCAGAAGTTCCTGGATCATTTCAAGTTAAGGCGGAAGACCTACACCCTGAGCAAGGCTCCAAGTCATTTCAGAAGGAGCTTTGACACCAGCAATCCACTACTCTTCTCTGTTGTATAGAGAAAAGAGAAGACAACATCACCTCTCTCCCCTCCTGTAAAAGGGCTTATTAACTCCCTTTAAAAGTTTATTCTTGATTTTTGGGCACCTGATCAAAAGCTCAAAGGGTTGTGAGATCTCCCTGGAAATAGATCTTGTGGTGGTAGTCACCTGATCAAAAACCTGATAGTGGATTCCTGCCAGGGTGGTAGAAGAGTGGATGTACCCAGGTTGGGGAACCATTATAAAATTCTTTTGTTGTCTGGTTGCATATTTTCTTTCTCTTCTTGCTTTGCTGTGATAGATTAGCTTAGTTTGCATTTCCTGTTATATTTTTATAGTATCACCTATTTTATAACTTTGATAAATTATCAAAATAGCCAAAAAGTTTTAATTACTCTATTCACCCCCCTCTAGAGTAAATCAGGTCTATCCCCTATCTTTCAGATATACGTCGAGAGTTAGGGTCGAGATTTTTTGGGTTCTCCCGAACCCTAGTTTTCAAAAGAGTTCCGAAGAGCGGTGGAACTGACGAAAGTCTCCCATTACAAATCAGAGCCTTGGCACGGATGATCCTCTTCGGGAAGCAAACCTAGAAGTTCGTGGATACGAAGGCCTCAAACATCCCTTTAATGCCACCCTCGTACAATGATGAAAAAGCGTTTCTCTTGCTATTCTGGAAATCTCGTAAAGCCACAGATACTTTTTTGTCCTGTTGGCCTCAACAGACATGAGGACTTGGATTGGTCACCTAGATCACCAATTTTAGTGAAATGATGAAAGTTTCCCCAGGTAGTACGGGCAGTCTGGGTAGGGTGCCTGATGGTGACAGCGGACGGTGAAGGTCGTAGGTGGTGGTACAAGCCGGAGGTGGCGACCGTTGTCGACACATGCACCCATGGAGTGCGCGCGTGTGCATGGAGGGCTCATGCGCGTATGCGACATGCATGCCCAAAGGATTCATGTTTGGTGCACGCATGCCCATTGGGTGCACACTGTAACGACTCCATCCATTCATATAGCATATAATAGAAGGTCCGGCCGGGGCCCCACACCATATGCCACAAAACAGGCGGGGAAGTTGCAGGTTAATACTAAAACACAATCGCATCCTAACTCAGAGCATGCTAGAGGAAGAATTTAACAATAATATTGAACTCCAACCATGAATGTCCACTATATATATAAAAAACCACATTTATATATAAACTCTCGAAGAAATATACATCAAATATAATATCGTTTGGCCTTATGGCCTTACAGTTACTCTTTACAAGTGTGGATTCCAAACATCGGCGCGCAGGACGGCCACACATGAGCAAAACACAACATTCTTTACTTAGCCTTAAAGGGCTAGGAGCAACAACAATAGGGAACTTCAGCCCTTATATGTCACGCTCGGCTCTCCAGCACCTGCATAAGGACAGCTCACCAAACAGTGGCAAACAAGGCAACGGTCAGCATTCAGCTGACCAATTTATAATGACCCTACCCCTTTCCAGGGGCAGTGGTACTCCTTCCCTGCAGGCACAGCAATTCATAGGGAGATATATATCACACATTATGCTCTCATGCATAAACAATCCATCGCAACCGTCAGCCACGCGGCCCGACGATCCGTGCACTTAGGGCACATTCTTGGTGTACCGGTGAACCAGGGTCCCACCACCGTTCCAGGTACGAAACGTGACGGTAAAATTGAGCATTTAGTCTTTACGGCACACAGACCTAAGACTATCATTATGCGCTCCAACTGACCGCACTTTCAGCTCTCCAAGTCGGACGGACATAACGCAGGTACGGATCAGCCATTCACCATTGCTCAAGTCACCTTGCCATCACTGAATACCAACGTACACGAGGACAAATTTAAGGCGTGGGTCGATTTCACATTTCTTGTTCGGCACGAGGCCTTTTTAAGAGCTCATCAAGCTCACAATAGCCATACTATCCACCAAGCACTGACTTCACAATAGCCACACTGTCCACCACAGAATGGCTTCACAAGAGCCATAACGTCTACCAAGGACAGGCTTCATAATCAACAAGGGGAGTTCATGATAGCGTCCTTCACGATCGCTTAGTGGGTTCAGCAGAACTCTCTTTCTGCACCCAACTCAACCCAAACCCTACAGCATCCTGCAGTTCCGGAAAGCTGGCCTGGCCATAGCACACAGCAGAAGCATCACAAGGGTATTTTCCTGGACTACCACTCCAGTACTTCCTACTACTGCCCTTCATAGGTCCACTTCCTGCTACTGCCCTTCACAGGTACAACCCATTGACTCCACAAACTACACGTTTAACCACGAAGTCTTCTCCGATGTGCAAATGAAACGTCACCAATCTCGACCAACCTATCCAAATGGGCTTCACACAGCATGCTTACTCCGTACTACACATTTTCGAATCTAGATGCAAGACTGTTAGGGATTCCAAGAATTAACCCAAGGGAAATCCCTCCGCAATACACCCTCTGGTGGGGGAAATCCATGCACATGCCAAAAAGAAGGACTTCACATGTCTAAGAAGGAAGATCGTTACCCTTGATGTCCTCTTTGGAGTCATGGAATTCTAGCCAGCTAGATAGAACTACAGTGGCCTTGCCTCCACAACGCTGACCTCGGATCTCAAATCAAAACTCTGCAGCTCCACCGGTGGCCGACACCTTTTCTCCTCCTCCTCCTTGCTCTCCCTTCTCTCTAGGTCTCTTAGAAAGAGAATGGCCCAAGTTCAAATGAGGATTCTCTTCTCATTGTCGGCCTTAAAGCAGTCGGGAGAAGCCCGAGCCATTAGATCCCAGATGAAGGAAATTGACGGCCACAAATTTTCCACAAAGTTCTATTTTTGGGCTGACATGGCCTATGACACACCCGTGTCACAGGTCATACCTTAAGCATCACACAACCAAATTACCCAGTGTAAGACATGGCCATGTGACACTCCCGTGTCTGTGGCCGTGTGCCCTAATACGCCTTCAGACACGCCCGTGTCTGTGGCCTTGTACCTCAGGCGGCAAACACTCAATTCACCCCGAATAGGACACGGCCATGTGACACGCCCGTGTCATAGGCCGTGTGCTCAGATACATACCCGTGTCCTGCCCATGTTCACAAGGCCTCAATACCTTGGCCCATTCCCGAGAAAGACACGCCCGTGTCACAGGCCGTGTTCCCCACACGAGTATCGTCCAACACATTTACTCGAGTGGAGGTCGACAAACCAGAGGAGGACACGCTCTTAGACACGCCCATGTCACAGGGCGTGTTCCCTCTCGAGAACTCGTCGAGTGCAATTTGTCGAGCACTCGACAGGATGCTCAACCACACAGAGCAGGACACTTCTTGGGACATGCCTATGTCCCAAGCCGTATTGCCCATCCTGAACCCAAACTTGGGATTTGTGGTGTTACAACTATCCCCTCCTTACAAGAAATTTTGTCCCGAAATTTGCATACAGTAAGGGAACAAAAACAAGATGTTATAACTTCAAAATGTCTGTTACAACAAGAGGTGCACTGTATAACAGTTTACACAAACAGCTCGGGGAATTCATCTCGCATGGTCTGCTCTCGCTCCCATATTAGCTCCTCACGGCCACAGTTGTCCCATCGAACTTTGACCATCCTGATTGTCTTGTTCCGTAACTGTTTATTGGCTCGATCCTCGATCTGAATGGGCCTAACCTTCGTCGTTAGCCCATACTCAACTGGTACACGATCATTCTCAATCACTTGAGCTGGATCTTTGACGGCTTTCCGAAGCCCAGATATGTGGAATACATCATGTAAGCCACTCAATTCTGCCGAAAGAGCTAGCCGATAGGCAGCTTCCCCAATTCGCTCCACCACTTCAAACAGACCAAGATATCTAGGACTCAACTTTTTCAGATGTCGAATCCTGGACACGCGTTTAAAGGGTTTAATCTTCAAATATACCAAATCGCCCACCGCGAACTCCACGTTCCGGTGCTTGGCGTTGTAGTATTTTGCTTGTCGATCTTGGGCAATCAGTATCCTCTACCAAATATAGCGTATTATCGAATTAGCTTCATCGACTTCCTTACACTTATACAGTTTAGATTCGCCTGCTTCTGCCCAAGCTAACGGTGTACGACATTTACGCCCATATAACGCTTCAAACAGTGCAATACCGATGCTCGCTTTGTAGCTATTGTTGTAGGCAAACTCCACCATATAGAGATGATCTTCCCATCTCTTACCAAAATCAAGGGCGCACAATAGAAGCATATCCTCCATTGTTCTGTTGGTCCTCTCAGTCTGGACATCCATTTGGGGATGAAAGGCTGTACTGAACGTGAACTTTGTTGCGAACAATTGATGGATTAGCCTCCAATCATTTGATGTGAATCGCCCATCATGATCACTCACGATGCTACAAGGAACACCGCGTAGCCGTACGATCTGCTCCACATAGAGCTTTGCCAAGCTTTCCACTGAATCGTCCCGCTTATTTGGAAGGAAGTGAGCCACTTTCGTCAACTGGTCTACAATCACCCAGATTGAATCATTCCCGCGTTGAGATCTTGGCAACCCGTGCACGAAATCCATTAAAATATCATCAAACTTCCATTCCGGAATTGGTAACGACTTCAAGAAACCTCCAGGTTTATGGCATTCCGCTTTCACCAAAGTACAAGTTTGACACATAGCCACATAATGAGCGATGTCTTTCTTTAGTACTGGCCACCAGAACAACTTTTTCATATCCTTGAACATCTTTGTGCTCCCAGTGTGAATTGAGTATTCTGTAAAGTGAGCTTCATACATCAATTCTTCCCTCAACTTACCCATACTCGGGACGCACAAACGGCCCTCTTTCCACAAAAGGCCATCATTCCAGGAGAATTGGCCATCTAGCCCATCTTTTGCACAGTGTTGGAGACTTTCATCCAGCTTCGTTGCTCTTTGAATCCTGTCTGCAAGGTCGTATTGTACCTCCGTCCAGTTTAAGCATGCATCGACTGCGGAATTCTTGTCAACACAAGAAATCTCTAATGCTTCCAACTCCTGGATCAGACGTTCATCATGAATCTGCAACCAATTTGCCCTTGACGGGACCCTCCGACTCAAGGCATCAACGACCACATTTCCCTTCCCGGGAGTATAATGAATATCAAAGGTGTAGTCCCCAAGGAACTCCATCCACCTTTGTTGTCGCATATTCATATCCTTCTGATCCAACAAGTACTTTAGGCTCTTATGGTCCGTAAAGATATCCACTTTTAAGCCATAAAGATAATTCTGCCATAACTTAAGGGCAAAGATCACCGCTGCCAACTCCAAGTCGTGGACGGGATAATTTCGCTCTTGCACTTTCAACTAGCGTGATCCATAAGCAAACACTTTCCCAAACTGCAGAAGAACGCAGCCTAAGCCGCTCCCTGAAGCATCACTATAGATCTCATATCCGTCGGTACCACATGGCGATGTCAACACAGGCGTCGTGGTCAATCGACTCTTTAGCTCTTCAAAAGCTCATGCACACTCTGGAGTCCAAAAGAACTTTTGATCCTTCCTTATCAGTGTGGACAGAGGCAAAGCAATCCGCGAGAAGTTTTCTACAAACCGTCAATAATAGTCTGCCAGTCCAAGGAAACTCCTCACCTCGGCCACCGAAGACAACACCGGCCACTCTTGTATGGCTCTTATCTTTGATGGATCCACTGTTATGCCCTCTCCACTTACCACATGGCCAAGAAAAGCCACCGATGACAACCAAAACTCACACTTTGAGAACTTGGCATAGAGCTTATTCCTCTACAGGGTATGCAACACCAACCGCAAGTGGTTTGCATGATCAGCTTCTGATTGAGAGTACACCAAGATATCATCAATGTATACAATCACAAACCAGTCCAAGTACTCTTGGAACATTCGGTGCATTCGCTCCATGAACACCGATGGCGTATTACATAGCCCAAACGGCATTACTGTGAACTTATAATGACTGTAGCGCATTCCAAATGGAGTCTTGGGAATGTCACATTCCCGAATCCTCAATTGGTAATATCCAGATTTCAAATCCAATTTGGAATAGATGGTTGATCCCACTAGCTGATCAAACAATTCATCTATCCGTGGAATCAGATATTTGTTCTTCTCTGTCAGCTTATTCAATTCATGGTAGTCAATACATAACCGCAAACCACCGTCCTTCGTTTTCACAAACAAGATAGGTGCGCTCCAAGGTGACATACTTGGGCGTATATATCCCTGCTCCAGCAACTCTTGTTATTGGACTTTCAATTCAGCCATTTCCTTTGGAGCGACGCGATATGGCGAGCGTGCCACAGGTTTCGCACCTGACACCAACTCAATAGTGAAGTCGATCTCCCACTGGGGTGGTAGCCCAGGAATATCCTTCGGAAACACATCCGCAAACTCCGATACAATCGGAACATCACTCACATTGGCCTTGGCTCAACAGCCTGAATCAGTGTGAAGAATACCTTCGCGCCCTTCCGAACAGTATTGACGACTTGGAGTGCAGACATCAAGGTCCCGCCCACTCCTCGCATACCGACGAACTTTGTCTCAAGCTCGGTATTTTGGCCCAGTGTGATCTCTTTTAACTTGCAATCAATAAAGGCATGCTGCTCTACGAGCCAATCCATACCAAAGATCACATCAAATTCCGATATCGGTAGCACAGCTGCATTCAAACAAAAATCCCGACTTCCAATTTGAACCGCCATAGCACAAGCCCAATCCGCAAGCATCAAACATTCATTCAGTAATAACACCTTTACGCTCTCTGTCTTCACATGACTAGGTACTCCAATTCGAGTTACGAAGTCCTTAGACAAAAATGAATGCGAAGAACCCGTATCAAATAGTGCTCTCGCCAGTGTGTTTTGAATCATAACAAAGCCTGTGGCAATCACACACAGGCTACACACAAAGCATACAATAAGAAAAGCAATTGAAATCTTAACTCGTACCTATGACAACGTCACTCCGCTTTATGGCCTCCAGCTGGCCAAGATTGTAGACTCAGGGCTGCACCTGGGATGCAGAGGACTCCATCACTGCCTTTCCCTTCTCAACATAAGACGCTCCCGCCTTCTTTTATCCCTTTGGCGGACCAACCCGACAGTCACGGACTATGTTCCCCACTCTACTACAAGTGAAGCAGGTACGAGTCTCTGGCCTCGAAGTTGCACCTAATGCAACCGTAGAAGGAGCTTGTCCAAATGACTTAGATCTCTTGCCCCATTTCTTGTGAGAGTACGATTTCCAAGGGTGGGGTGCTTTAAACTCTGGCTTTGTCACAGCCAAGGCCCTTTTTCCTTACACCTGCTTCATATCCTTCTCCAGCGCACACGCAGTATCAACCAACGCCTGAAACCCTTGGTGCACCGAACTTGAGAGCAGGATTCGCAACTCATCTCGTAGTCCTTCGTAGAACCTATTGGTTTTCCACTGCTCATTGGCGAAGATAGAGCCCGCATAACGTCCCAGCCTTGTGAACTCATGCATGTAAGTCTCAACACTACTTTCTCATTGCTTTAGACTTTGGAACTCATTTTCCATGGCAATGCTCAGTTCCGCTGGTAGGTGCTTCACCAGGAATAGTCGCGAGAACTCCTCAATCGAGACTTGTGTTAACTTCCTGCCCACTAAGTGTTGTAACTCGATCTCGTCCCACCATAGCCGAGCCTCTCCTTCTAATAAGAAGGTGGCCAAGGTGACCTTCTGATCTTCCTCCATCCTGATCTCCGTCAATATATGCTTGACACGCGACAACTAGTCCTTCGCCTGTATTTGGGATCCCACACCCATAAACTTAGGAGGAATAAAGCTCATGAACTGCTTTAACTGCAGTTCAGCTGCTCGCGCATCAACAGCTACAACAGGTTCTAGCCTCGTCGCAACCTATTCTAACACCACTGCCGGCTGCGCTTGCCTACCAGCTGTGCTTTAAACATTGCAAATAGTGCCTCAACAACTAAGAGGACAGTTTTCGCAAAAGAGGGAGGTGTAGGAACCTCAGCTAGTGTCGTACTCTCATTAGAACGTTGGGGCTCCGACTGCCCAGCACCACTACGAGTCACCTATAGGTGAATAAGACAGACATTAGCGTCCACACACAAGCAATAACAACAATTTAGGAACGTGCAGGTTCCTTAAACAAGTGTATTTGCTTTCCTAAGAGGACATTCAAGATTTCATTAGGGTTAATGTGGTTCGCACTGATACGTGCTTGCCACCCCCACAAAATAATTCGACAACAAATTCGAAAGGGAAAGACCGAGACAGTTGATACCAAAAATGTAACGACTTTATCCGTTCATATAGCATATAATAGAAGGTCCGGCCCGGACCCCACACCATATGCCACAAAACAGGCAGGGAAGTTTCAAGTTAATACTAAAACACAATCGCATCCTAACTCAGAGAATGTTAGCGGAAGATTTTAACAATAATATTGAAGCCCAACCATGAATGACCACTATATATATAAACAACCACATTTATATATAAACTCTCTAAGGAACGTACAACAAATACAATATTGTTTGGCCTTATGGCCTTACAGTTACTCTTTACATGTGTGGATTCCAAACATCGGCGCGCAGGCCAGCCACACATGAGCAAAACACAACATTCTTTTCTTAGCCTTCAAGGACTAGCAGCAACAGCAGGGAACTTCAGCCCTTATATGTCCCGCTCGGCTCTCAAGCACCTGCACAAGTACAGCCCACCAAACGGTGGCAAACAAGGCAACAGTCAGCATTCAGCTGACCAATTTATAACGACCGTACCCCTTTCCTAGGGCAGTGGTATTCCTTCCCTGCAGGCATAGCAATTCATAGGCAGATATATATCACACATTATTCTCTCATGCATAAATAATCCATCACAACCGTCAGCCATGCGGCCCGACGATCCATACACACATGGCACATTCTTGGTGTACTGGCGAACCAGGGTCCCACCACCGTTCCAGGTCCGAAACCCAATGGTAAAATTGAGCATTTAGTCTTTACGGAGCGCAGGCCTAAGTCTCTCATTATGCGCTCCAACTGACCACACTTTCAGGTCTCCAAGTCGGACGAACATAATATAGGTACGGATCAGCCATCCCACGTTGCTCAAGTCGCCTTGTCATCACCGAATACCAATGTACTCGAGGCCAAATTTAAGGCCCGGGTCGGTTTCACCTTTCCTGTTCGTCATGAGGCCTTTTCAAGAGCTCATTAAGCTCACAATATCCATACTGACCACCAAGGACTAGCTTCACAATAGCCATACTGTCCACCATGGACTGGCTTCACAAGATCCACAATGTCTACTAAGGACTAGCTTCACAATCAACAAGGGGAGTTCATGCTAGCATCCTTCACGATCGCCTAGCGGGTTCAGCAGAACTTTCTTTCTGCACCCAACTCAACCCAAACCCCACAGCATCCTGCAATGCTAGAAAGCTGGTCTGGCCATAGCACACAACACAAGCATCACAAGGGTATTTTCCTGGACTACCACTCTAGTACTTCCTGCTATTGCCCTTCACAGGTCAACTTCCTGCTACTGCCCTTCACAGGTGCACTTCCTGCTAATGCCCTTCACATGTCCAACCCATCGACTCCACAAGCTACACGTTTAACTATGGAGTCTTCTCTGGTGTGCAAATGAAACATCATCAATCCAGACCAACCTGTCCAGATGGGCTTCACACAACATTCCTATTCCATACTACACATTTCTGGATCAAGATGCAAGACTGTTAGGGATTCCAAGAATCAACCCAAGGTAAATCCCTCCGCAATCCATCGTCTGGTGGGGGAAATCCATGCACATGCCAAAAAGAAGGACTTCACATATCCAAGAAGGAAGATCGTTACCCTTGATGACCTCTTTAGAGCCATGGAATTCTAGCCTGCTGGAAAGCACCGCAGCGGCCTTGCCTCCACAACATTGGCCTTGGATCTCGAATCGGAACTCTACAGCTCCACCAGTGGCTTGCTCCTTTTATCCTCCTCCTCCTTGCACTCCCTTCTCTCTAGCTCTCTTAGAAAGAGAATGGCCCAAGTTCAAATGAGGATACTCTTCTCATTCTCGGCCTTAAAGCTGTAGGGAGAAGTCTGGGCCATCAGATCCCAGATGAAGGAAATTGACGGCCTCAAATTTTCCACAAAGGACTATTTTTGGGCTGACACAGCCTGTGACACGCTCGTGTCTCAGGCCGTGAACATTAAGCGGCACACAACCGACTTACCCAGAGTAGGATATGTCCATATGACACGCCCGTATCTGTGGCAGTGTGCCCTGACACGCCTTCAGACTTGCCCGTGTCTGCGGCCGTGTACCTTAGGCGGCACAGACCCGATTCACCTCGAACAGGACACGGCCATGTGACACGCCCGTGTCACAGGCCGTGTTCCCAGAGACACACCCGTGTCCTGCACGTGTTCACAATGCCTCAATGCCTTGTCCCATTCCCGAGAAATACACGGCCATGAGACACGCCCGTGTCTCATGTGACATGCCCATGTCACAGGCCATGTTCCCCACTCGAGTATCGTCGAACATATTTACTCGAGTGGAGGTCGACGAACCATAGGAGGACACGCCCTTGGACACGCCCGTGTCACAGGGCATGTTCCTTCTCGAGAACTCTTCGAGTGCAATTCGTCGAGCACTTGACATGCTGCTCAACCACACAGAGCAGGACACGACATGTGACATTCCTGTGTCCCATGTTGTGTTGCCCAACCTGAACTCAAACTTGGGATTTGGGGTATTACACACACCACACATGCTCCTATGGAGTGCACATCATGTCTGGTCCGGTGTTTTGCGCTTGCGCTTGGGTCAGTTGTGCTTGCATGCACTCCTTATCGCACTGTCTCTTGGTCCCCTTGTCCCTAATCAGAAATTCTTAAGTGGAACCCCATCAAAGGCCCCCAATTTTCAGATGTCATGATTCGCGTAATGATGAGTGCGGAAACTTTTTACTTTAGCTCGAGATGTCCCAGAACCTTGTGATCATTAACTTGTGTTGTGAATAATCATTTGCCAAAAATTAGAAAGGAAAATTAAATGCACTTTTCTTGCAATATTGTTGAAAATATTCTCTGTCATTTCTACGAGATATTTGTTTAAGATATCTATTACCCCGTCGCCCCTGTTGAGATAGGAGAATTTGGCAAGAGATATTCCGATATTTACGAAGCCTTTCGTTATAAGCCTTCCTGCGATGTTTACAAATTAGAGAGGGTCTTTGCACTTTTTCTTATACTATTGCAGATTTCTTGGAGTTCTTGCTTAGAGATTGCATTGTCTTGCTATTGTCATGTCTCCCCCGAAAAAGATTAATATTTTCATGAAATATTCTAATTCCTGGTGAGGGGTAGGGGTGGGGGTGGGGGTGGGTGAGCAAGTGGAAATGGGTGCGTGTGGAGAATCCCGCATGAGGCGGCGCTAACGTGGGGGTGTGCGGAAGAGGTAGTGTGATGGAGCCCCTACGTGGACATGGGGGATGGTACCCACACGGGGGTACCATCGAGGTCGCGCGCGGGGGAACGTATGCGGGCGAGACAAGGCATAAGAGAATCGATGCAGGGGAGACCGTGCATTGAGTAAGTGATGTACGAGCAGACTCATGGGGTCGCCAGCACGGGTACGCGCCAAAGGTCACCAGCGTGGGTACGCTTGCTGGGTGGCATGTGCAAGCGTGCACGCACGGTATTGCTCGCACGGGTGTGTGGGGGAGGCATGTGTGCCCGGCCGCATGGGGGGAGGCATGTACGCCCCGGCGTGCAGTCTCTCGTGCGGGGATGATTGTGTGGGTACGTGCAGGCGCCCCTGACGACAAATGCCTATGTGCATGCAGCGGTGTTTCTTCCTAGGGGGATACAGGTGCGTACGAGATTCTTTTTGCAGGCGTACAGTTCTACATGAATTTTTCCTGGTTGCTTGCTTTTTTGCTAACATTCGTTTTCTTTATAAATGTTGAAGGGTAATGCTCCGTCGTGGTTGATGTGTCGTCCATCGACTCTAAGCCTTGCCCAAGTGAACAGTTGGAGGAAATACTTTGGGATTTTAATGGACGTGGAGGTCATGATCCCTTCCCCATTAGAATGCGTTCAAAATCCTTCCCAGATAACTTTCGATCATAGAGGGATGTATGAATACAGGATTTTAGATCACTCCTGCTGAGAATGCCATCGTGGTTTTCTAGTTCTGTGGCGTTCTGATTATGCAACTATCTTTAGCGGGGCTTATGAGGATCATGAGCTTGTTGTGCTTCTTTTGAGAGCATGGCTCCCACATGTTCGCTCGCCTTTTTCATGAATGGTGCGAAGTTTGCCTTTATACTAGTGACTAGATTGAGGTGAGGAGAAACAAGAGGTGGCTGTCGTTTGAATACCAGACTGACCACCGTCATGGGGTAACAGTGTCTTTGTTTGTCAAGAACCTGTGGAAGCTGCCTGAGATTTTGCGAGAGCATCCAAATCACTGCCACCATTTGGCGGGGAAGGCGTATGACTTTTTTCCTCTGTTGGGCTTCAAGGATCCGTTTGAGCTGGGAGCCGCTCTTTATTAGTTCAACACGTTCGTCATTAAGAAAATATTGGTTCTTGTAGGCCTCTCGACGAATGTAGAGTGGAGCTGTGTCGTATCGCTGGAGCGTAGAAAGAAGAAGCTGGAGATTTCACAAAAGCAAAGGCAAGGTGGGACATCCTCCGATCTCCCAAAGGATATTATTGAATTCATGGATGACTGTCTGAATGACCTAGTCATTGATCCTCCTGCTGAGACCAAAGAATCCCTGGAGCTACCTGAAGATAAGCTAGTTTCTCGAGAGGACCCTGAGCTGACGTTGTTGACAACGAGGGGCAAGAGACGATAATGCTCTGCTACTTCTCCCAAAGATACATTAATTGCTCCCATTGTTTTCCCCCTTTGTTCGTTTCTGCGCATCGAAATAATTTATTTCGTGCATTTGCATTTAGACGAGATGCATGCGATTGTGCTTTCTTGGAATAAAAGCTACATGACTACTAAAGATAAGTTTTTATCCTTATGAATGAAGCTGGTTGAGTCCAAGGATTTTTCATCAGCTGCTCGGAAGAAGAAGGTGAAGGTTCATTCCTTGTTGGTTAATGTAGAGTTCGAGTTGTCTTCTACCAATGATGAGTTCGAGACTTTTTGAGAGAAGCTGAGTGTGACTGATGTAGAGTTCAAGGCACTTCACATGAGGCTGGGTACAGTCAAAGTGAGCCTTGTCGAGTCGATCCATTTTACTGAGGCAGTAGAAGCTACGATGCTACAGTAGGGGGCGGAGGTTGAGCAGCTGAAGAAAAAGAAGGCTCAATTGACCACAAAGCTGAAGGTGTCGAGGTAGTGCAGGCATCCACAGTGGCTGAATACAAAGGGTCTATTTACATCGAGATGGAGCTATCTTGTATCGCAGAGGAGACCCACTTTGAGATGATGGAGACCGAGATCAATCCACTTATGGAGGACGAGCGTGATGACGCATACTGCTTGGGCTTTGGCAAGGGATTTTGGGCTGCTTGGAGGTTACCAGAGCATGATGATCTGGGAGTGGAGGATGCATCAGATGATGATGATGTCAATATTGAGGGATGATCCCCTTGTGCCCTCTTTTATTTTTTTTCATTTGGCTTTGCTTTTATTTTGTTTTGTAAGTCTACCCTTGCACCGTCGCATGTTTTTTGTTCTTCATGATGATGTAGCATGTGGGGTAAATTTTGTTTGAACGGAGTCCCGCTTTATTTTTAGATCTTTTGTGTCCTGGTTATGTTTTGGTGCACGCACACTTTGGCGGAGTAGCGCTTAGCTCGAGTGTTGTTATTTTGAATAGATCGCTAGTGTGAGACATTCATTCGTTTGCGTTTTGGGAGGTCTGGAGGCCTCTTAGGAGTTGGTGTTGAGGAACACTTATTTGTTTGTGCCTTAGGAGGACTAAGGTACATTTAGGTGGAGGTGGTGATGAACCTTTATTCGTTCGCACCTCAAGAAGACTTGGTTATGTTTGGTTGGAGGTGGAGAAGAACCATTATTCATTTGTGCCTTAGGAGGATCGGGTTCCGTCAAGGTGGAGGTGGCAAAGAACCTTTGTTTGTTCGTGCCTCAAGAGGACAAGGGTCCATCTAGGTGGAGGTGGCAAAGAACCTTAGTTTGTTCGTGCCTCAAGAGGACCAAGGTCTGTCCAGGTGGTGGTGGAGAATAACTTTTGTTCGTTTGTGCCTCGGGAGGATCGGGGTCCGTCTAGATGGAGGTGACAGAGAACCTTTGTTTGCTCGCGTCTCAGGAAGATCAGGGGTTCGTTTAGGTGCTAGTGGCAAAAAACCTTTATTTGTTCATGTTATAGGAGAACCGGGGCCTGTCTAGTTGGAGGTGGCAATTAAACTTTGTTTTTTCCCACCTCAAGGGGATGGGGGTACATCTAGGTGGAGGTGGTTAAGAACCTTTGTTCATTTGCACCTCAAGAGGACCAAGATCTGTCCAGGTAGAGGTGGCAATGAACCTTTAGTCATTCATGCCTTAGGAGGACCAGGGTACATCCTTATGCAGGTGACAAAGAACCTTTGTTTCTTCGTGCCTCAGGAGGATCAAGGTTCGTCTAGGTGAAGGCGTAGAAGGACCTTTGTCTATCTCTCCTAGGAGGTGCAGAAAGATTTTCATCTATCTCGCATTGGAGGTTCAAAAAGACTTTCGTCAATCTCATCTTGACTATTCCTGCTATAGTAGGGTTGTTGCAATTGACAAAATCAAAATAAATTAGATTACTGTTGAATGAAAGTATCCGGGTTCATAAGCCTGTTTGTGCGTCTTTTATTCTGAAAATGATTAAAAATAGACTACAGACGGCATCAAAATTCCCTTGGCATGCTCCGTGCGTCAGGTCCTTGCGGAGTCCCCTGAAGATGCATCCTGCAACAAGATGTCTAACATGATGCCTTGTGCTAGTGTATCAGCACATAGTGCCCTCAGTATGGGTCCCTAGAGGATAGCGTTGCATGTTGAGGCAGCTTGTACAATGATAAACTAAACAACATTTGTAGTCAGCACCCGGGGGATTCCTATAGTCACTTGTAGGATGATGCTTCCCAAGATGGGGATCATTGGCTATTCTGTGTCGTGCGCGCCTCCCAAGCCAAGCTGAGTGTCTCTCCCCGCGACTCCTAGCTAGAGTAGAGTTGATAAGAACAACAAGTTGGCGGACGCATTGTCTTCGATCAATATCCTATTCATCTTGACCGGTGGGCTTCCGATGGTCGCCTGAATGTGATGTGGATTTGATAAGGGTCTTGGTTTGCTTGGGATGGTCGTTCAGATCGACTCTTGCTGCTTCCCGGGAGGTGCTTCTTCACAATGCTACTCTTCGAGGGTTTTGGTCAGGGCTGGTGGCACAGCAGCCTAGTTTTCTTGAAACTCCTTGAGGATTTAATGACGTTCAAGCTACTCGATTTCTTCCTTCAGGCGTACACACTCCTCCGTGTCATGCCCATTCCTATAGTGAAAGTGGTAGTACTGGGACTAGTCCACCCACCCAGAGGGAGCGCCTTGGGCATCCGAAGTTGAGGGTGGTTTTTGAGGGCATATACGATCTCTGTATCAGGGGCTCTGAGCTAAGCGAAGTGTTACTACCCCCCAACCTCTGAGGTTCCGCTAGAGTGTCTGCCATATATTTCGGACGTCGGGCTTAGGTTCTTTTCCTTCTTCCTTCCATGGTCGTCTTGCTCTTGTTAGTAGGGTGTCTTATCAGGAGTGATGCCTCCTATGGGTAGTGCTCCCCCCCCGCCCCCAAGCCCTTGTGTGACTCATGGCGCAGATCACTCCACTAAGAGATCTGTGGCCTAAGGGAATTGATGCATGAGCGCCTCCCATGGGTTATTCCTCGGGGGTCTGAGAGGCCCCTAAGTCCCTTAGCAGAATTTGCGCTTTAGCCTGGCCCTCCTCCATCTTGAGCATTTTCTCTTCTACCGAGGAATCCTAGGCGACGTTTTCCTCCTTGAGGCGCGACATGTGGATGATGGGTGAGTCATTGGATGTTTGATAACTGGGCTCTTTATATGAAGGTTGGCCGGCGGTGTGCGTACCTCCTTTTGTCATTATGGTTGGTGTTGTTCTTTTGAAATTCATTAGAGATTTTGGGAACACCTTCCCAATAACGGTGCCAAACTATTGCGGGTCACTCGAGTTTTCCTCGGTCAGGAGAATCGAACCGACTTAACTCGAAATTGCACTGGGAGCGCAAATAGTTAATGAAAAACAACAGTAAATGACAAAAGGGTTTTTTTTATGTTGAAAACCCAGAAAGGGTGAAACCCACGTGGCAAGATCTGTGCCAAGCAAAATTCCACAATTTCATTTGATTTTATAAGAGTTGACAATTTCCTCGGAGGGTGATAGTCCACATCCCCGTTACAAAGCTTTGAATATGAAAATAGCAGAAAATTAACGAAGTCCTTGGAGCCTGGGTGGGAGAGCTCCAGTGGAGAAATTTTCTAGGTCCTCGAAGCCTCTAAGGAAGTTCTCCTTCTAAATCGGAGCCTTGATGATAGTGCTCCTATGGAGATGAATGTCACATCCTTGAACCCTTGAGATTCGATCACACTAGAGCGGGAGCAGGGCGAATCCCGATCGGAGGAACGATCTAAGTCCCACATCCTCGCCTGAAAAAGTCAAAGCTCTCTCTAAACTTTGGAGTTGCTTGTCTCAAAATAAAGGTCTATGGGCCTTTTATAGTTTTGGAAGGATATGCTGGTAATTGCGCTAAGGAGAAATTTGTGATGGCGAATGATGTTACGATATTTTTGTCACCTTGATCATCTATTTTAGTGAAATGATGAAAATGCACTGGGGCTGTGTAACATCCCATTTCCGACTAGACCCCCAAGAGTAATTTAGGTCATGTCAAAACCCTAGGAAGCCCAAGGGACCAAGTGAAGAAGGCCAAGGTGAAAATCACCTTGGTCTGTCTATAGCTCAGCCCTATATCAGCAAGGGGAGATCTGAACCGTCAGATCGTATAGGAAGAAATAAACAGCCACACAAATTCCCTGAAAATAACTCTTGCTGGTCTGACACGCCCGTGTCGGCCTAGACAAGCCCGTGTCGCCAGGCGTGTCGTCAGCCCGACGATCATCGAGCTCATTTCGTCGAGCTCAGATCGACGATCGTCGGGCTGACGACACGGGCATGTCGGGGGCGTGTTCCCCCCCTATTCTACGAATTGAACTCGACGATCGCCGATCTGAGCTCGATGAAATGAGCTCGATGATCGTCGGGCTGACGACATGCCTGGCGACACGGGCGTGTCTGGGCCGACACGGGCGTGTCAGACCCGCAAGAGTTGTTTTCAGGGAATTTGTGTGGCTGTTTATTTCTTCCTATACGATCTGACGGTTCAGATCTCCCCTTGCTGATATAGGGCTGAGCTATAGGCAGACCAAGGTGATTTTCACCTCGGCCTTCTTCACTTGGTCCCTTGGGCTTCCTAGGGTTTTGACATGACCTAAATCACTCTTGGGGGTCTAGTAGGAAATGGGATGTTACAAATCCCAATATATAACAAAAATATTTCGTCCTCGAAATTCTAGTTAGGCCTACGGGGTTTCAAGTATGCAAGAAAAATTGTAACATCCTGAAAGGCTGAGAGTAATACCTGACTGAAGAGTTCCGGGTACCGCTGCTGCATCAAGTCCTGGGCCTCCCAAGTGTGCTCCTCCTGGCCGTGATTTCTCCAAAGAACCTTGACCAGTGGGACCTTTTTGCGGCGTAAGACCCGCATACCCATGTCATCAATCCGGACCGGCTCCATGTGTACTGACCGGTCAGATGCTACTGGCCCATCCGTGGTGTCTATCTGCTGCTCCAGACGTAATAGGGCCCTCCTGAGGGAGGAGACATGGAAAACATCATGCAGGCCTTCCAGCTCTGGCGGCAGCTCCAGCCTGTATGCTAAGGGGCCGATCCGCTCCAGAATCCTGTAGGGCCCCATGTATCTCGGGCTGAGCTTCTTCCTCCGCCCGCAAACTCGAGAGACTTCGTGCATCGGCCGTATCTTTAAATACACTCTGTCTCCTACCTGAAACTCTACCTGTCGATGTCGCGCGTCGTAATATTTGGTCTGTCTGCTCTGCGCCTCCAACATCCGGTCTCGTATTAGTCTCACTTGGGCCTCGGTGTCCTCCACAAATTCCGAGCCCAGGACCTTTGGGTCCTCATCCTGTATCCATGACAGGGGAGTCCTGCACCTCCGTCCATATAGAGCCTCGTAGTGGGCCATACTTATACTGGCCTGATGACTGTTGTTGTATGAGAACTCTACCAGTGGCAGCATCTTCTCCCATGGCTCTCCTCAGTCAAGAATGCACAGACGTAGCAGGTCTTCCAATGTCTGATTTGTGCGCTCTGTCTGCCCGTCCGTCTGAGGGTGGAAGGCTGTGTTAAAAGTCAGACGGGTGCCCAGGTATGCCTGACCTGACCGCCACTCCCTGGATGTAAACCACCCATCACGATCTGACACTATTGTCCTGGGCACACCATGATAACGAATGAACTGCTCCACAAACTTCTGCACCAGTACTCCCACTTAATCGTCCTTCCTGATCGGTATAAATTGAGCCACCTTCATCAACCGATCAACGATCACCCAGATCGAGTCATTCCCTGTCCGAGACCGGGGAAGCCCATGTATGAAGTCCATGGCTACATCACCAAACTTCCACTCTGGCACCGGGAGTGGCTGCAACAATCCTACGGGGCTCGTGCACTCTGCCTTCACAGGTTGACATGTCTCACAATGGGTCACGAAGTAAGTGACATCCTTCTTCATGCCCGGCAAGAACATAGTCTTCTTCAAATCAGCCGTCATCTTTGTGATCCACGGGTGCACAAAATACCGGCTATAATGCGCCTCCGTCATAATGTCCTCCCGAATCTGACCTCCCTAAGGTATATACACCCGTCCTCTGAAGCACACCAGGCCATCCCTCAGTGTGTAGTCTCTTGTAGTGCCTGCCTCTATGGCCTGGAAGATGGGCTCTAACTTGGCGTCCTGCCTCTGTCCCTCTCTGACTCGGTCCCTGATGTCATCGGTGATGCCCATCGCGACCAAGTACTCCTCATAGAGCTCAGGGTCGTCAGATGACACCAGAGTAATGTGCATGTCCTCTAGTCTCTGCAGTAGCTCCATAGACATCAGTTGAGGCTCTACTCCCGCTGTGGCGGCTCTCCTACTCAGTGCATCCGCTACCACGTTCGCCTTCCCCAGATGGTAGTGCATCTAGTACTGATAGTCAGATAGAAACTCCACCCACCGCCTCTGCCTGATGTTCAGTTCCTTCTGTGTGTCCACGTACTTAAGGTTCTTATGATCTGAGTATATATCACAGTGGACTCCGTAGAGGTAGTGTCGCCATATCTTTAATGCGAATACAACTGCTCCCAACTCCAAGTCGTGCACTGGATAGTTCTTCTCATGAGTCTTCAGCTAGCGGGAGGCATATGCTATGACGTGTCCATTCTGCATCAGCACCGCTGCCATCCCCTGATATGATGCGTCAGTATACACCTGGAATCCTTCCTTCCCAGATGGAAGGGCCAGAATAGGGGCTGAGATGAGTCGGTTCTTCCACTCCTGGAAGGCTGCCTCACACTGTGGCGTCCATACAAAGGGCACGCCCTTCTTCGTCAACGAAGTGAGTGGAAGGGAGATCCGAGAAAAGCCCTCCACAAATTTCCGGTAATAACCGGCAAGCCCCAGGAAACTTCGCACGTCCGTGGTCGTCTTCAGTGGTGGCCAATCCCTGACTGCCTGTACCTTTGCAGGGTCCACCGCTAACCCAGCTCAGCTGATAATGTGGCCCAGGAAAGCCACCTCCTTCAACCAGAACAGACACTTGTTGAACTTTGCATAGAGGCGATGCTCCCGCAATCTCTCCAAAGTCAGTGCCAGGTGTCGTGCATGGTCCTCCTCCGTCGTAGAGTAGATAAGGATGTCGTCTATGAATACTATGACAAACACATCCAAATAAGTCTCGAAGACCCGGTTCATGAGGCTCATAAATGTTTATGGAGCATTCGTGAGCCCGAAGGGCATCACGATGAACTCATACAATCCATATCTGCTACTGAAAGCCGTCTTCGGAATATCCTCCTCCTGGATCCGCAGCTGGTAGTAGCCTGACCTCAAGTCCAGCTTCGAGAAATAATGGGCTCCCTCCAGCTGATCGAACAACTCGTCTATCCTTGGGAGTGGATAGGTATTTCGGACGGTCAGCCTGTTTAGTGTTCGATAGTTGATGCACAGGCGAAGAGTGCCATCCTTCTTCTTCACGAATATGACCGGAGCTCCCCATGGCGAGGAACTCGGTCTAATGAATCCTGCTTCCACCAACTCCTACAACTTTGTCCGAAATTCTGCCAGCTCCCTTGGGGCCATCCGATAAGGGGCCATGGATACCGGCTTAGCCCCTGGAACCAACTGAATCTGAAAGTCCTTCTCCCTTTGCGGAGGCAGTCCTGACAGCTTCTCTGGAAATACATCGGCTTAGTAACAGACCCCCGGAATGCTAACAATCGGCTCCTTCTCCTCAATCATCTCTAACAACACCTGATATACCCCGTCTCCCTGCATGTGGGCCTTGACGGCATGAATAGATGAAAGGAGGCGGCGGGAAACCGGAGTAGTACCTTCGAATGTCGCATAAGTGTCGTCGTGTATCAGCACGACCCTCCTCGCCGGGCAGTCAATCTGGGCATGGTTCCAGACAAGCCATGTCAAGCCCAAGACAAGGTCGAAGTTCGGTATTCTCAGGATCGTCGCCAGGGCCTCGAGAGTTAACCCGTCTATGGTAACCGTCAGGAGGCACTTCTCTGTGGACTGGATCTCCATCCCATTGGGGAGACTCACCCTCCTGGCATCTCCCATATAATATCGAATCTGGCCCAAATCCTTGATGAAATCCTCCGACACAAAGTTGTGTGATGCCCCCATGTCGAACAGGGTACGGGCAGGTTTGCCGTACGCCATCACTATTCCTAAATTAGTTACAGGAAAAACATTTTAGCTTTAAAGTTTTTTGACCTAGGTTGTGTAATTATTCTACATGCATACTATAAATTACTCTCATACCTGCAATAACCCTGTTCGGGTTCTGGGGCTGCGCTAAGTCCAGAGCATAGACCTGCTCCCCATCCTGCCTGTGTTCACCGCCCTGAAATCTGCGTCCGCGACCACATCCACGACCTCCCATCTGGTGAGCCGGTGGGCCACCCTGTGCAGCAGGTGTGGCCCCATTCCTCATAGGGCAATTACTCTGAATATGCCCTGGCTGATGGCAGTGATAGCACAGCTGTGGTGGGGGTGGTCCCTGCCCTATCCCGGGTACCTCCCTCATCTGTAGAGGTTGCGGAGCCAGCACTGCCTCCTCCCTTGGTTCCTGCCTTTCCTCCTGGCGGGGTTGATCCCTGCTCCATCTCTCTCCCATGACCCAGCCCCTCTGCGGGTCCCTTCTCCCTCCTAGCACTGCATCATCCCCATGTCTCTTCCTGCCCCGGACTGCAAGCTGGTGCGCCTCCAGCTTCTTGGACATCTCCAAGATCCTGTCCATGGTAACATAAGACACGAACAAGAGGGCCTGCCTTAGGTCATCACGGAGGCCCTTGTAGAAACTCTTGGCGTAACCTACGTCATCCAGCTTGTAAGAATCCGCAAACCGGGCCAAATGAGTAAACTCCCGGTGATATTCCAGAACTGTCCTGTTCCCTTGCTTCAATTGTAAGAATCTATCCTCTAATTCATCCCTTGCTGACTGCTGCACAAAATGCTCCAGTAGTGCCGCCCTAAACTCCTCCCAAGTAATGTCCGCGATCACCGTTCCTGCATAAGTGCTGTCCATCACCGACTTCCACCACCTCTTCGCATGCTACTCCAGACAAGAAACCACCAATGATACTACCAGGTCCACTGGGCACTGTATTCCCACCAACATCTGGTACATAATGTCTAGCCACTCCTCTGTGCGCACTATCGTCTCTGTCCCCAAGTAGGATGGTGGGGCAAGGCCCCGGAATGCACTCAACCAGTTCGCTCCGAGGTTCGGCTGAGGAGCCGAAGCCTGCTGTGCCCTAAAGGCCTCCAAGATGGCCGTCAAAGTTTGTCCCAGCTCTGTCTGCTGCAACGGGGTCGGATCCGGTGGGGGTGGAATCACATTCGGGGCTGGAGGTGTCCCCTGCGGTAGGGGAGGATTCGTCACACACTACAAAAGATGGTCTTAAGTTTAGTAAATTGACCTAAAACTCTTTGTTACTGGGGGGCTTCCGAGGGTCGCCTGAATGTGATGTGGATTTGACAAGGGTCTTGGTTTACTTGGGATGGTTGGTCAGATCAACTCTTGCTGCTTCCCGGGAGGTGCTTCTTCACAATGATACTCTTAGATGGTTTTGGTCAGGGCTGGCGGCACAGCCGCCTAGTTTTCTTGAAACTCCTGGAGGATTTAATGACGTGCAAGCTACTCGACTTCTTCCTTCAGGCGTACACACTCCTCCATGTCATGCCCATTCCTATAGTGAAAGTGGTAGTACTGGGACTAGTCCACCCACCCCGAGGGAGTGCCTTGGGCATCACGATGAACTCATACAGTCCATATCTGCTACTGAAAGCCGTCTTCGGAATATCCTCCTCCTGGATCCGCAGCTGGTAGTAGCCTGACCTCAAGTCCAGCTTCAAAAAATAATGGGCTCCCTCCAGCTGATCGAACAACTCGTCTATCCTTGGAAGTGGATAGGTATTTCGGACGGTCAGCCTGTTTAGTGTTCGATAGTTGATGCACAGGCGAAGAGTGCCATCCTTCTTCTTCACGAATAGGACCGGAGCTCCCCATGGTGAGGAACTCGGTCTAATGAATCCTGCTTCCACCAACTCCTACAACTGTGTCAGAAATTCTGCCAGCTCCCTTGGGGCCATCCGATAAGGGGCCATGGATACCGGCTTAGCCCCTGGAACCAACTGAATCTGAAAGTCCTTCTCCCTTTGCGGAGGCAGTCCTGGCAGCTTCTCTGGAAATACATCGGCGTAGTAACAGACCCCCGGAATGCTAACAATCGGCTCCTTCTCCTCAGTCATCTCTAACAACACCTGATATACCCCGTCTCCCTGCATGTGGGCCTTGATGGCATGAATAGATGAAAGGAGGCGGCGGGAAACCGGAGTAGTACCTTCAAATGTCGCATAAGTGTCGTCGTGTCTCAGCACGACCCTCCTCGCCGGGCAGTCAATCTGGGCATGGTTCCAGACAAGCCATGTCAAGCCCAAGACAAGGTCGAAGTTCGGTATTCTCAGGATCGTCGCCAGGGCCTCGAGAGCTAACCCGTCTATGGTAACCGTCAGGAGGCACTTCTCTGTGGACTGGATCTCCATCCCATTGGGGAGACTCACCCTCCTGGCATCTCCCATATAATATCGAATCTGGCCCAAATACTTGATGAAATCCTCCGACACAAAGTTGTGTGATGCCCCCGTGTCGAACAGGGTACGGGCAGGTTTGTCGTACGCCATCACTATTCCTAAATTAGTTAAAGGAAAAACATTTTAGCTTTAAAGTTTTTTGACCTAGGTTGTGTAATTATTCTACATGCATACTATAAATTACTCTCATACCTGCAATAACCCTGTTCGGGTTCTGGGGCTGTGCTAAGTCCAGAGCATAGACCTGCTCCCCATCCTGCCTGTGTTCACCGCCCTGAAATCTGCGTCCGCGACCACATCCACGACCTCCCATCTGGTGAGCCGGTGGGCCACCCTATGCAGCAGGTGTGGCCCCATTCCTCATAGGGCAATTACTCCGAATATGCCCTAGCTGATGGCAGTGATAGCACAGCTGTGGTGGGGGTGGTCCCTGCCCTATCCCGGGTACCTCCCTCATCTGTAGAGGTTGCGGAGCCAGCACTGCCTCCTCCCTTGGTTCCTGCCTTTCCTCCTGGCGGGGTTGATCCCTGTTCCATCTCTCTCCCATGACCCAGCCCCTCTGCGGGTCCCTTCTCCCTCCTAGCACTGCATCATCCCCATGTCTCTTCCTGCCCCGGACTGCAAGCTGGTCCGCCTCCAGCTTCTTGGCCATCTCCAAGATCCTGTCCATGGTAACATAAGACACGAACAAGAGGGCCTGCCTTAGGTCATCACGGAGGCCCTTGTAGAAACTCTTGGCGTAACCTACGTCATCCAGCTTGTAAGAATCCGCAAACCGGGCCAAATGAGTAAACTCCCGGTGATATTCCAGAACTGTCTTGTTCCCTTGCTTCAATTGTAAGAATCTATCCTCTAATTCATCCCTTGCTGACTGCTGCACAAAATGCTCCAGTAGTGCCGCCCTAAACTCCTCCCAAGTAATGTCCGCGATCACCGTTCCTGCATAAGTGCTGTCCATCACCGACTTCCACCACCTCTTCGCATGCTACTCCAGACAAGAAACCACCAATGATACTACCAGGTCCACTGGGCACTGTATTCCCACCAACATCTGGTACATAATGTCTAGCCACTCCTCTGTGCGCACTATCGTCTCTGTCCCCAAGTAGGATGGTGGGGCAAGGCCCCGGAATGCACTCAACCAGTTCGCTCCGAGGTTCGGCTGAGGAGCCGAAGCCTGCTGTGCCCTAAAGGCCTCCAAGATGGCCGTCAAAGTTTGTCCCAGCTCTGTCTGCTGCAACGGGGTCGGATCCGGTGGGGGTGGAATCACATTCGGGGCTGGAGGTGTCCCCTGCGATAGGGGAGGATTCGTCACACACTACAAAAGATGGTCTTAAGTTTAGTAAATTGACCTAAAACTCTTTGTTACTGGGGGGCTTCCGAGGGTCGCCTGAATGTGATGTGGATTTGACAAGGGTCTTGGTTTACTTGGGATGGTCGGTCAGATCGACTCTTGCTGCTTCCCGGGAGGTGCTTCTTCACAATGATACTCTTAGATGGTTTTGGTCAGGGCTGGCGGCACAGCCGCCTAGTTTTCTTGAAACTACTGGAGGATTTAATGACGTGCAAGCTACTCGACTTCTTCCTTCAGGCGTACACACTCCTCCATGTCATGCCCATTCCTATAGTGAAAGTGGTAGTACTGGGACTAGTCCACCCACCCCGAGGGAGTGCCTTGGGCATCACGATGAACTCATACAGTCCATATCTGCTACTGAAAGCCGTCTTCGGAATATCCTCCTCCTGGATCCGCAGCTGTTAGTAGCCTGACCTCAAGTCCAGCTTCGAAAAATAATGGGCTCCCTCCAGCTGATCGAACAACTCATCTATCCTTGGGAGTGGATAGGTATTTCGGACGGTCAGCCTGTTTAGTGTTCGATAGTTGATGCACAGGCGAAGAGTGCCATCCTTCTTCTTCACGAATAGGACCGGAGCTCCCCATGGCGAGGAACTCGGTCTAATGAATCCTGCTTCCACCAACTCCTACAACTGTGTCCGAAATTCTGCCAGCTCCCTTGGGGCCATCCGATAAGGGGCCATGGATACCGGCTTAGCCCCTGGAACCAACTGAATCTGAAAGTCCTTCTCCCTTTGCGGAGGCAGTCCTGGCAGCTTCTCTGGAAATACATCGGCGTAGTAACAGACCCCCGGAATGCTAACAATCGGCTCCTTCTCCTCAGTCATCTCTAACAACACCTGATATACCCCGTCTCCCTGCATGTGGGCCTTGACGGCATGAATAGATGAAAGGAGGCGGCGGGAAACCGGAGTAGTACCTTCGAATGTCGCATAAGTGTCGTCGTGTCTCAGCACGACCCTCCTCGCCGGGCAGTCAATCTGGGCATGGTTCCAGACAAGCCATGTCAAGCCCAAGACAAGGTCGAAGTTCGGTATTCTCAGGATCGTCGCCAGGGCCTCGAGAGTTAACCCGTCTATGGTAACCGTCAGGAGGCACTTCTCTGTGGACTGGATCTCCATCCCATTGGGGAGACTCACCCTCCTGGCATCTCCCATATAATATCGAATCTGGCCCAAATACTTGATGAAATCCTCCGACACAAAGTTGTGTGATGCCCCCGTGTCGAACAGGGTACGGGCAGGTTTGTCGTACGCCATCACTATTCCTAAATTAGTTAAAGGAAAAACATTTTAGCTTTAAAGTTTTTTGACCTAGGTTGTGTAATTATTCTACATGCATACTATAAATTACTCTCATACCTGCAATAACCCTATTCGGGTTTTGGGGCTGCGCTAAGTCCAGAGCATAGACCTGCTCCCCATCCTGCCTGTGTTCACCGCCCTGAAATCTGCGTCCGCGACCACATCCACGACCTCCCATCTGGTGAGCCGGTGGGCCACCCTGTGCAGCAGGTGTGGCCCCATTCCTCATAGGGCAATTACTCCGAATATGCCCTGGCTGATGGCAATGATAGCACAGCTGTGGTGGGGGTGGTCCCTGCCCTATCCCGGGTACCTCCCTCATCTGTAGAGGTTGCGGAGCCAGCACTGCCTCCTCCCTTGGTTCCTGCCTTTCCTCCTGGCGGGGTTGATCCCTGTTCCATCTCTCTCCCATGACCCAGCCCCTCTGCGGGTCCCTTCTCCCTCCTAGCACTGCATCATCCCCATGTCTCTTCCTGCCCCGGACTGCAAGCTGGTCCGCCTCCAGCTTCTTGGCCATCTCCAAGATCATGTCCATGGTAACATAAGACACGAACAAGAGGGCCTGCCTTAGGTCATCACGGAGGCCCTTGTAGAAACTCTTGGCGTAACCTACGTCATCCAGCATGTAAGAATCCGCAAACCGGGCCAAATGAGTAAACTCCCGGTGATATTCCAGAACTGTCCTGTTCCCTTGCTTCAATTGTAAGAATCTATCCTCTAATTCATCCCTTGCTGACTGCTGCACAAAATGCTCCAGTAGTGCCGCCCTAAACTCCTCCCAAGTAATGTCCGCGATCACCGTTCTTGCATAAGTGCTGTCCATCACCGACTTCCACCACCTCTTCGCATGCTACTCCAGACAAGAAACCACCAATGATACTACCAGGTCCACTGGGCACTGTATTCCCACCAACATCTGGTACATAATGTCTAGCCACTCCTCTGTGCGCACTATCGTCTCTGTCCCCAAGTAGGATGGTGGGGCAAGGCCCCGGAATGCACTCAACCAGTTCGCTCCGAGGTTCGGCTGAGGAGCCGAAGCCTGCTGTGCCCTAAAGGCCTCCAAGATGGCCGTCAAAGTTTGTCCCAGCTCCGTCTGCTGCAACGGGGTCGGATCCGGTGGGGGTGGAATCACATTCGGGGCTGGAGGTGTCCCCTACGATAGGGGAGGATTCGTCACACACTACAAAAGATGGTCTTAAGTTTAGTAAATTGACCTAAAACTCTTTGTTACTGGGGGGCTTCCGAGGGTCGCCTGAATGTGATGTGGATTTGACAAGGGTCTTGGTTTACTTGGGATGGTCAGTCATATCGACTCTTGCTGCTTCCCGGGAGGTGCTTCTTCACAATGATACTCTTAGATGGTTTTGGTCAGGGCTGGCGGCACAGCCGCCTAGTTTTCTTGAAACTCCAGGAGGATTTAATGACGTGCAAGCTACTCAACTTCTTCCTTCAGGCGTACACACTCCTCCATGTCATGCCCATTCCTATAGTGAAAGTGGTAGTACTGGGACTAGTCCACCCACCCCGAGGGAGTGCCTTGGGCATCCGAAGTTGAGGGTGGTTTCTGAGGACATATACGATCTCTGTATCAGGGGCTCTGAGCTAAGTGAAGTTCCGCTAGAGTGTCTGCCATATTTTTCGGACGTCGGGCTTAGGTTCTTTTCCTTCTTCCTTCCATGGTCGTCTTGCTCTTGTTGGTAGGGTGTCTTATCAGGAGTGATGCCTCCTATGGCTAGTGCTCCCCCCCCCCCCAAGCCCTTGTGTGACTGATGGTGCAGATCACTCCACTGAGCGATCTGTGGCCTAAGGGAAATGATGCATGAGCGCCTCCCATGGGTTATTCCTCTGGGGTCTGAGAAGCCCCTAAGTCCCTTAGCAGAATTTGCGCTTGAGCCTGGCCCTCCTCCATCTTGAGCATTTGCTCTTCTACCGAGGACTCCTAGGCGACGATTTCCTCCTTGAGGCGCGACATGTGGATGATGGGTGAGTCATTGGATGTTTGATCACTGGGCTCTTTATAAGAAGGTTGGTCGGCGGTGTGCGCACCTCCTTTTATCATTATGGTTGGTGTTGTTCTTTTGAAATTCATTAGAGATTTTGGGAACACCTTCCCAAAAACAGTGCGAAACTATTGTGGGTCACTCGGTTTTTCCTCGGTCAGGAGAATCAAACCGACTTAACTCGAAATTGCACTGGGAACGCAAATAGTTAATGAAAAACAACAGTAAATGACAAAAGGGTTTTTTTACGTGGAAAACACAGAAAGGGTAAAACCACGTGGCAAGATCCGTGCCAAGCAAAATTCCACAATTTCATTTGATTTTATAAGAGTTGACAATTTCCTCGAAGGGTGATAGTCCACATCCCCGTTACAAAGCTTTGAATATGAAAATAGCAAAACATTAACGAAGTCCTTGGAGCCTGGGTGGGAGAGCTCCAGTGGAGAAATTTGCTAAGTACTCAAAGCCTCTAAGGAAGTGCTCCTTCTAAATCGGAGCCTTGATGAGAGTGCTCCTATGGAGATGAATGTCACATCCCTTGAGATTCGATCACCCTAGAGTGGGTGTAGAGCGAATTCTGATAGGAGGAACGATCTAAGTCCCACATCCTCGCCTGAAAAAGTCAAAGCTGTCTCTAGACTTTGGAGTTGCTTGTCTCAAAATAAAGGTCTATGGGCCTTTTATAGTTTCTAGAAGGATATGCTGGTAATTGCGCTAAGGAGAAATTTGTGATGGCGAATGATGTTGCGATATTTTTGTCACTTAGATCATCTATTTTAGTGAAATGATGAAAATGCACTGGGGCTGTGTAACATCCCATTTCCGACTAGACCCCCAAGAGTGATTTAGGTCATGTAAAAACCCTAGGAAGCCCAAGGGACCAAGTGAAGAAGGCCAAGGTGAAAATCACCTTGGTCTGCCTATAGCTCAACCATATATCAGCAAGGGGAGATCTGAACCGTCAGATCATATAGGAAGAAATACAGCCACATAAATTCCCTGAAAACAACTCTTGCGGGTCTGATACGCCCATGTCGGCCCTGACAAGCCCGTGCCGCCAGGCATGTCGTCAGCCCGACGATCATCGAGCTCATTTCATCGAGCTCAGATCGACGATCGTCGAGTTAAATTCATAGAATAGGGGGGAACATGCCCCCGACATGCCTGTGTCGCCAGGCGTGTCGTCAGCCCGACGATCGTCGCGCTCATTTCGTAGAACAGGGGGGAACACGCCCCCGACATGCCCGTGTCGCCAGGCGTGTCGTCAGCCCGATGATCGTCGAGGTCAGGTCGACGATCGTAGAGCTCATTTTGTAGAACAGGGGGGAACACGCCCCCGACACGCCCGTGTCGCCAGGCGTGTTGCCAGCCGGACGATCGTCGAGCTCATTTCGTCGAGACCAGCTCGACGATCGTCGAGTTCATTTGGCAGAACAGGGGGAACACGCCCCCGACACGCCCGTGTCGCTAGGCGTGTCGTCAGCCTGATGATCGTCGAGCTCATTTCGTCGAGCTTAGCTCGACGATTGTCGATTTCATTTCTTAGAACAGAAGGGAACATGCCCACCCGACACGCTCGTGTCGGATGATACACGCCCGTGTCACAGCCGTGTCACCAGGCGTGACACAGCGGTTCTGGGCAGAATGTCGTAAGGAGGAGAGAGAAATGAGGATGGAGAGGGAAGGAACGGTTCGTCAAATGCCACATTTAATGGCTGAATTCAATTTCCTAGGGAAGGGGAGAAGTTTCCAACCGTTTCTCCCGGCCATCAGACCTGATTCAGCCCCCCTCCTCCGTGGCCGAGCCTAGCCATTAATGGCTTTGAAGGACATTAATTCTCCAGCCCCACCTCTCCCCATCTCAGGCTTTAAACACCACTAGTCGGTTGAGAGAAGCATTTTCCAGTCTTTACCCGAAGAAACCGAGCCTCCCCACCTTGCAGTTGCAGAAACCGAGCGACGCAACTTTCAGAAATGGCTTCCCGGTGATCTTCCCGACTTTAGTCCACCGACAAGGTCCAATCCTTCTCCTCTCTATGCATGCTAGATCTAGCCTTGTTTAGGTAGAGAAATCGGGCTCAATTGAGCCTGATTAGGAGGTTGCATTTCAGATTTTTCATGGAAAAATGGAGGTGTTGAGTTCGTCGGAAACCACCGCCTCCGGCGGCATGGTCACCGCCAAACGCTAGCCACCACCTCAATGGAGGTAGTGGTGGTGGTGGCCTGCCAGGGAGGTGGTTGGGGTGGCCAGAAAGTCAGCTGGAAGAGGCTCCTGGTCTGGCCAATCTTGGCCCTTGGCTGGAGGTTGAGGATGAGCGGATGTCGTCCGTTTTGATCAAGTGTTTTAATGATAATAATTGATTTCCTGGAAACTATTAACAGTAGATGGTTTTAATTATTAAAAATACTTAGAGGCCCCTGCGGCAAAATTGTCCAACATGAAAAATGTAGCCCTTGATGTCTAATGTAATTTAAAATTAGTTTTACTCAATTTGGAGCCTTGTTTAGACCACAACACTCATTTTGGTGCAATCTATTCATAGGGTTGTCTAGAGATTAAAATGAATGCCCAATCTTTGTATCTTGTCCAAATGACCTGAAATTTCGGCAGGAGGTTACCGTTAGCCATACCTAGAGTCTGTCCAAAAATGGGAATTTGTGGAGATACTTTGCCTAAGGCTTTTGTTTTAATTTAATAAAGTTAGAGTAATTTATTTAAGTGGTCAAATGACCTCCAAACCATCCTAAATTTTGGTGAATGGTCCCTAGATATAAAACCTAGCTCTGTACAAAATTCCAACTCCTTTGGATGAGTTTTGTGTAGGAAATCACCTATCCTTAGTCAGTCATTAATGAAGCATTTTTGAGTAAAAAGTGCGCTAAGAGTTTGGAACGGTCAAATCACCTCACCAGAGGCTGATATTTTGACCACTTACTTAGAAGGGTTATTATAACCCACTTGGAGAAAAATGGTGTGGATTAGGGTTGATTTACACTAGGATCCAAACTCAAACCCTAAAGGGGGGGGTTGAGGGTTGTGAAGGATAGGGGCCAAATGCCCTCGTATTGCCTCGAAACTCAGTAGACTCGACGTTAGCATAATATAAATCATCTGGATGGAATCTCGGAGGATTTGGAGATAGGTAGAGACCTCAAAGCCCTAACCTTATTTTTAGGGTAAAATCTCAAATGAGTAAAATCAGTCACTAAACATTATTTAAAAGCTATGAAACTCGGGTAGAGTGAGTTTCGGGATGGGCAGAACATACAGCAATTTTACAAGAATTTTATGATTTTTATTTCTAGCACTTTATTTGTAAAGATTGCTATAGCCACAACTGACGTTTTAATTATTTAGATCTTTCTGTTCATTGAAACCCCATGAAATCTTGGTAGTAAGTGTTTTAGGTCAGAATCGTTGCTCCTGAATTTTTGTATAATTTTTAGTTTAGAAAATCTAGTACTTCATTCACAGATGTTAAAAAGGGGTTTTATGGCTTAAAAATTAATTATGGAAGATATTTCTGTTGAAAAATTATGAGACTAAGGAATTGAGATTTTCAGGCCATTATATGCTTGTAAACAATTATTCATGATTTTTAGAATCTTAGCTACGACACTTTCTTTACAAGTCCACCTTATGGAGATTTTTGATAATTAATTTATTCAGAGATTAATACTTGCTGTAAAATTATGAAACTTGGCCAATGCTATTTTTATGCTTGTATCTACATATTATAATTAATTTATAATTTCTGGATGGATATTTTCTATACTTGATTCATAAATAACGATAGAAAATATTGCTAAAATAGTTTTAGTACCCTTCTATTTATAGAAAAATTATGATACATTGAATTTACCATATTGAGATAACATAATATTTATAATAATTTTGTTGGACATCTTTCATGAGTACCTAGGGTAGTTCATGTTCAAACCGGTAGCCCTTGGATTTTTTGAGAAAATTAATTAAATGCTGGATAAATTAGAAAACTTATGATTCTCTGATTCTAGACTAAACTTGTTATGATATACCTCTAGTAAATTTTATAGCAGATTTGGAACACAAACCGGAGTACCTCCTTTATACATCTCATATAGTATAGGGTGGTCTGCATATAGTAACTGCGGAAACTGAACTAGAGTGGGTAAAGAATTTGAAGAGTTGACTCCTTAGTAGGTTGCTGGTTTGGGTAAATAAATGAGAGATCTGATCAATGGTATAAATCAATAATATTAAGTGCCTTGAGAAAGGGAGCTTTGGGCATAATCTCATCATAGTTCCTAGTGCCTTCGAGAGCCCTTCACGGGGAATACCTTGGGCAGTCCTGGGCTAACGTAAATCTTAGGAATAATTTGGGCAAGAGTAACCCTAATAATAGTCTCACCTTACACTCACACTTGTACACGTAGGGAGATGAATTGGTAGTGAAAGGATAGCGTAGTCCCGTGGCCTAAGGGCTTACTGGTAGAGTTAAATGGACTCGGTATTGATTTGGAAGTCCTGGGAGCTGGATGGTCGGGGACTTGAAAAAAAAGGAGACTTGATTAGTCCAGGGAGCCATGGGCTCGGGAACATGGTGAACTAGTAGGCTTGGTAGTCTAAAGAGCTGGAGGCTCGGTACTATAATTAGATACAAACTATCATGGTTTCATGCGCATAACAGGGGTGGGTCCTCGGTATTGGACAATCGATCACACCGTCGTCGGTATGTTGACTCGGGAGACTAGCTGGTTTGCTAGGAATAGTACGGAAACGTACGTGAGGGGCTAGACGGGGTAGTGTGATTACCAGTCTAGGAGTGGAGATGCCCAACCCACTGTCTCTGTTTTGCCACGGCGGAGGCTCCTAAGAGTTTAGCTAACTCCAAAAAAAGGAACTAAAGGTCTGTGCGCATAGAGTCGTGTGTGTGAGTTGCACTTGCCTGTGCATACCATAGCATACTTGTCATAGCATAATCATTACATTTAACCCCTGACACCTATCGTATGAAATGGTATAGGATGTTTTATACGATAGGCCCCGCAAAATGACCCCTTGGTCTATTGGGGTAATCCCTATAAATCAACGGTTATATTTCTAGTTGCTCTTACTTACTCTTCTTACTGCCTTTACTTACTTGCTACTCCTTACTGTTTACTTTTGATTACACACTTGTTTACTCATGTTTAATTATTGTGATACGCCTGCCATACCTTATTATTTTATTCCTTAGGGTAGATGTCACCTGCTTGATTACGCCATGCTTTTGGTCCTCCTTTTCACTCCTTTCCAGTCGGTGCCTAGGAGGCATAGGTAGAGGGGTGGGGGATTGTTGACTAAGTCTAGTTTGACTGACGGTCGTTTGACCACCATATTTTAGGTGCTTCGGATGGGAGACATGAACAGCCGTAGGAGACGCGACACCAGCAGGGTTCGGTGCAGATGGAGATGGGCCAGTGTAGCTCGGGTGGACAGGCATCCGGATCCGTGAGTGGAGCCGAGTATTAGTAGTTTTATGTTTATGAGTGGATTGTAGTTAGGCTATCATGTACCGGGCATAAGCACGTTTTCACTTTCTGGTGTGGACTATTTATTTGTCATGTGATTTCCTCCTTTATTCTATTGTGGACTTGGATGCTTACATTTTCATTCATTATACATTCTGTCGATGGTGATCGATTTGGCCGGCGGGATCGGCGTTTTGTGGTGATGACCTTCCCGGGTGCGAAGGTGTCACCGCAAGGTGGCGGTTCTGGGCCTAAGACCCCGGTGGTTGTTGCAAAAAAGGGGGTCTTACAGGCTGTCCGGGCAGCCCGGGCAGGGTGCCCGACGGTGGTGACGGCCGGCGAAGGCCTGTGATTTTGGCGGCGGCCGCAGACGGGGGTGACTGCTGGAGATGGAGGCGGCTGCCGGCGCGTGTGCACAGATCGCACACGCGCGCATGGAGCGCTCTTATGCACACACACACAACGCGCGCCTACGGGCATGTGTTGTGCCTGCTCTGGCATACTGCGCTTGAGCTGGGGCCGGTTGTGCTTGCGTGCACTCCTCCTCGTGCGGTCGCATGGTCCCCTTGGCTCGACTCAAAAAATCTTAAAGGGATCCTCATCAAGAGTTGACCATGAGACGATACATTCCTTCGATGTATACCATAAGTAAAGCCAAACTCAGCCGCCTTTCTTATTAGTAGATCAGAGTATTCGAGTTTGATGCCCCACGTATTATTCAGTTTTGCATA
The DNA here is from genome assembly GCA_039583875.1 of Platanthera guangdongensis. NCBI lineage: Eukaryota > Viridiplantae > Streptophyta > Magnoliopsida > Asparagales > Orchidaceae > Platanthera > Platanthera guangdongensis. The sequence continues at coordinate 65,397,877 of CM077158.1, forward strand.
CTACTTATAATTTATAATTGACTGGAGATGGGACATTCCTTCGGGGTCAACCCTAAATATTGTTGAAGTTGATCAACTCTCTTGAATATTGAAGTAGTGGGGTCGAATTCGATGTTTCATGTATTATTCAACTTTGCAATACAGTTTTATAGTTTAGAGCTAATCTAAAGACGAGAGGTTCCTTTAACGTTAACCCTAATTAGTGTCATACTCGATCGACTCTCTTGATAAGTAAAGTAGTGCGGTCAAATTTTAAGCCTTAACTACTAGTCGAATTGATTAAAAGTCAGTGAAGGGCAAGTGTTCAATTTAAAGCATAGAACTTTCATCTATGTACAAAGCTCATAGTTTGAATGTAATTACCGTAGCTGTTATTGTAAACCAATTGGTTTAAAATCTAAGAGGCTATGATGCACGTCAAGTTTAGCCAGGGATTGGGCCTTACTATTGTCATATTGTTTTAATTATGGTTTACGAGTTTGATTGAGTAGGATGAGTCTCCAACCATTAATTCAATCTTGGATATCTTGACGTTGGCTTTATTTGACTTATGAAGGCTTCAATTTGATCAACAAATTTCGATCGCTTTGTATTCTATGTCAATATGATATATTTGATTTTGATAGAAATTATATTATCACAATGGTGAACCATTGTTTCAGAATTAAATGTGCCTTGGATAAATAATTTCTATGGTAAAAGGTGCCATCGAGAAATGTGCCTCCAAAAATAATTCCGACGGGAATTAAATGTGTCTTTGAGAAATGTGTTAAGGGGAATATTGTACTACTAATGAGTTATACTCTTAAGCAAGACACGTGAAGGACGGTCTAAGAGGACAACATGCATAAAACTCATAGAACTATGTGAGTCTGAGACCGTATGAACGATGATATGGAGTACGTAGGAGGTAGTTGCGGGAATACTGCTACGACTTAATAGAAGTCCATATTTTTTACCTCCTTTACAAATATAATACTATACATGTTGTTAATAGGATTCTATTTGTAGTTCTAATAACTTTTCATAAGCATATGTGACAGGTACGGGTAAAAGATAGAACCCAGGTGGTAAGAAAGTCACAAATCAGGCTACCAAGGGTATAAAATCATTGCGTCACATCTTATATGCGCCCTATCTCATGGTATATTTATATTGATGACAAAGAACAGGTGGATATTGTTTAATGTGGCAGAGATATTGATGTTACTCATACATGTTTGAGTATTAGGTTTCTATGATAGTTAACCTTTTGTTATGATACTATGCCTTACACTAAACCTCTAAGGTGCACTTGTTAATGGTGCCTTCCACTATAAAACCGCTTACCTACTTTGTTGGTGTTTGGTGATGTTTGCTTAACATCACTACCGATACGTGACACTGGAAAACCGAAGGGAAGTGATGGAGATGGATGTGCCTACACTGGACCCTTCGACGTCATGTGTTGGCAGTGGTGTGTGGTAGGATCCCTAGGTAGGATCTCTAGTTATAAGGGTGGGTGCTACACATGCCCCCTTAAATGCCATGGTGCGAGGGAGGCTGATATCTTGTGGGCTTAGGCAATGCTAGCTAATTATCGGCATGGCCATGCAAAAATATACTGAGGTGACCCTAGTGAACAATGCACTTGATCTCTTCTTTAACCTTGATCCATTCCTCATTGTTGTTCCAAGTTCCTCAATGAAACTCATAGTACTTTGATTGGTCTCTCTTAGCATTCAGTGGGGTCGGAGGGCCGGGAGGTGGGGAGTTCCACTGCCTCTGAAGTGTCGGGATATCTTGGATCACGTAGAGTATATTGGTGTGACATGTGTTGAGGGGACTAATCCTGAGGTGATCGAGGGGGAGGGGGTCGATCCCTCTGGTGGTCCTGACGATAATTATTGTTTTGGCTCACTTCCTACATTCTAGGGGCTTGTCCCTCCCACTTCTTCTTCTTCTGACTTCCTTCAAACTGATGTCAGTGTTCCTCAGTAGCTTCGTCCATAGAAATTTGAGCTTCGACTAGCTGTATGAAGTTGGGATAGTTGGGCACTATTTCCGTCATCAGAAATTACTTTGGCAGAGTCCTCCCAGGAAGACGCCTTAAGGGAGCTCGGGGTCTCTCTGGGGATTTGGCGTGCCTCTGTAGTGAAGTGGCAGAAGAAATCTTTGACGGTCTCTAGCTCATTTTGGTGAATCTCTGAAAGTGCAGCTAGATCCGATATACTCTAGAGGGGGGTGAATAGAGTATGGTGCTTAAAAACTTTTTACAACAGTTGTTGTAATCTGAGTGAACAGGGAAGCAAATATTAAATCTAATTACAGAAACTATCTAGTCACAAAGTAACCTACAAAAGAAATTAATCACAGATCCTAACTAATCACAACTCAATCACAGCGAGAAACAAAAATGAAGACAAGCAAGCCAGAAGACACAAGGAGCTATAGTGGTTCCCCTAAACTTGGGTACATCCACTCTTCTACCACCCTAGGTAGGAATCCACTGCAGGATGAGTTGATCAGGTGTCCTGTGCACCAATAAGCTTTTGATAAGGTGCTCAAAAACCAAATCAGATTTTTTGATCAGGTGTCTTGCCACCAATGAGCTTTTGATAAGGTGCTCAAAAACCAAGCACAAACTTTTGAAGGGAGTTTGAAAAACCCATTACAGAGATGGGGATGAGAGAGTGATGGCAGTCTTCTCTTTCTCAAAGCAGCTGAGAAGACTAAGTGGATTTTGATGTTGTCAAAGCTCCCCCTAAGTTCTTGAGATGTTCAGGAAATGAAGCTTTGCTGTAGGGTGATAGGCTTTCAGAAGTTGATCTCCAGCAAATGATGATTTCAGCAACAGCTGAAATGTTAGGTGTCTGGAGTCTTGAAAGATGTTGGCCTTGAACACTTGAATCACAAGAGATCTGAAGATTTCAGATCTGTTGATCTCCTTTGGTGTGTGTTCTTGTATAAATTCTTTGAGACAGAGAATGTCTACAGCTCTTTCTCTTGTGAACAGTTGGTGTTCAGAAAGATGTTGTTCAGAGAATGTTTTCTTCTTGTTCTTCTTGTTCTGCTTATCTGTGCTGTGTGCAAGAGAGATTCAAAAAACTTTTATTTTATTCCCTGGTTCTGAATAGAAATGATCCTCTATCAAGAATAGTCGTTAGCCTGTCATTAATTGCATCCTTAATTGCAAATGTCTTCTGGGGGAAAGTCCAAAGGAACATTCCTTGATAATCCATTGAAACGTGGTCCAGAATAAATGAAAACGGCTAGAAAATCTTCTGAATTAATTGCTGAGAATAACTCCTTAACTGTTCTGAATTTGAATCTTGAAAATCCTTTAACTCTTCAGAAAATCGTCAAACTGAGCTCCACTATCGTCGAACTGAGCTCAGCGATTTGGACTTATACAGCAATACAGATCGTCGATCTGAGCTCAACTATCGTCGAACTGAGATCAGAGATAGAGAATCAATACTAGAGTCAAGATCGTCGAACTGAGCTCGCAGATCGTCGAATGGAGTTCGACGATTTGTTGAAGTTGAGCTCAGCGATCGTCGAATGGAGTTCGACGATCCGTCGAAGTTGAGCTAGACGATCGTCGATTGGAGTTCGACGATTCGTCGTACTGAGCTCGATGATATGACTTAGTCTCCAAACTGAAAAACGTTGGTCTTGAGGGCAGCTTCCAAACATAACTACTAACTCTTAGACACAATTCTAATTGACCTTTAGAGCTATACAGGAGGTCAAAAATAGTGTTGGAACCCCAGTTAGGATTTGGGCAAGGAACACTATTAAGAATATTAGATTGACCCACCATGTATAGTCATGGGTCATAGGATTAGTTCCAGGACAGGTCTTTCAGAAGGTTTCTCCAGAATTGCAGAAAAGAAGTGAAAGAAATGCAGTTAAGACAAAGGCAGAAAATCAGCTCGACGATCGTCGAACGCAGTTCGACGAACAAGCCAAGTTCAGGTCGACGAATGATGACAGAAGCTGAGTTCAACGAACGTCGAACTCAGGTCAACGATTGGTGGACAACACTTGCTCAGCTCGACGAAATCAGCAAGTCAGTTTCTCAGCTCGACGAAATAGAAACTGAGCTCGACGAACTGCAAGCTCCGGTCAACGAACGTAGGCAAGATATTCAGCTCTACAAATCTAGCTGAGTTCGACGAATGTCGAACTCAGGTCGACGATCAATGAACTCGACGAAAGTTCAGGTCGATGATTTCTGAGCAATCAGTAACAGTTGGCAGAATTAATTGAGGATTAATTACAGTCAATATTCTCAGTAAAAATAGCCGTTGAAACGGACAGTTACAGTTGGATTAATTATAGATCAATTCCCAATGCATCTCCACTCTCGGGAATGTTTCTCTTCCGCCATCAAGGCCAAGGATTTTGAATGTCTGAATATATACAGAGAATACAAGAAGACAGAAAAAACAAGAGATAGACAGAGGTAACACAGAGAAAGAAAAAACACAGAAAGGGCAATATCACTACAGCAACTTGCAGCCCTAGGCCAGAGAACAACTTCATCAAGAAGAAGAAGAACATCCATTCATATCAAGAGTCTTCTTCTTCCTCATTACTGCAGGAAAACTTCAAGGACAATAAATACTCTATCAGTCAGAAGTGCCTGAAGGATACTCTGGTCCAGGCCTGAAGATTGAAGGCCTATCACCCTAAAGCAAAGCTTCCAGCATGCCTGAACCAATAAATATCTCATGGGGAGCTTTTGCTAACATCATTCCACTTGAATCTTCTCTCTGACTGTTGATAGAGAAGATAATATCACTCTGTCACCACCTCCTGTATAAAGGGTTGTCATCTCCCTTCAAAAGTGATTCCTGGTTGCAAGTCTCCTTATCAAAAGACTTGAGTTGGTTTTTGGGGACCTGATCAAAACCCATTGGTGCCAGGACACCTGAGCAACCCCTTCCTGGAGTGGATTCCTACCAGGGTGGTAGAAGAGTGGACTACCCAGATTTGGGGAACCACTATAAAAATCCTTGTGTCTCTTCTGGTTCCTTGATCCTCTTTACTTTATTCTGTGCTGTGATTTTACTCTAATTAGTTAGTTAAGATCTGTCCACTTTCAATTGGTATCAAAGCGAGGTTGGTTAAATTACCAGACCTTACAGGTTGGTTAACATATTACACCTGATTGGTTGTATAGGCTAACACCTGAACCAAAAGATCCTTTGATAGATCTTAAAATCTTTTGAGCTTTATCATGGCACAAATTGCAGATTTTTCAAGCACCAGACTGCCCATGTGCAATCTAGATATGCTTGCACTATGGAAGACAAGGATTCAAGTTTATATGGACTCCATTGATGAAAACATCTTTAAATCCATTTTAACAGGTCCAGCTCAATCTCAGCAAACAATAAGTCCAGATGCTGTTCCATCATCCCAGTGGACACATGTCCAGCAAAAGCTGAAGGTTGTTGATGCACAAGCCATGAACATTCTAGCACAATCAATGTCTGATGACATTTTTGAAGAACTTGCTGAATGTTCATCTGCTAAAGAAATGTGGGACTCCATCACAGCAATGGTTGTTGGATCAGCTAAAGAAATAATAATTGAAGCTGAACTCTGGAGTGATGAAAAAGAAGCAAGAGCAATAGAATTTTGCCTAATGGCAATAGATGCTTCTCGCAGCAGCTATGCTGAAGAATCTGAAGAATCAAAGTGTGAATTAGAAGAAGAAAATCAGGTAATCTCTACCCTTGATCTTTCATCAGGTATAAATCTTCAGAAAATCCTAGTTCAAAATAATTCGTCGAACGGAGATCGACGAAATCAATCCTATTCATCGAACTCAGATCGACGATCTCTGAACAAAGATTTTGTTTTGTACTATTTAGAAATCTGTGCTCGACAAAATAATTATCATTCGTCAAACAGAGATCGACGAAAATGGATCACAGAAAATAATTATAATGATTCTGTGAATAGAGATCGACGATCTCAATATAATTCGTCGAACTCAGCTCGACGAACGTACTTTAATTCGTCGAACTCAGAATTTCAAAATAGAATTTTTTATTCTTTTATTTCTGATTATTTTAAAAGAGAACCAGGACCCAAGGTCATCTGGGTCCAGAGCTCCTAACATATTTTTGCAGGAAAAGAATTCAGCCCAGCAAATATACAGGCTATATCAGTGGCTGTCAGATTTGGGCAAAGAAATGTAAACAGGGGGAGATTGTTTGTTTTACCACAGAGGAATAGTGGCTATTCAAATAGGGGGAGATTCTAGTAAATGAAGCTGCAGAAATTCTAGCAGCAGCAACAACAACAGATTATAATGCTGCAGATTTGGGCAAGGATCATCAACAGCAACAGCAGTTTTTCTTGATCCAGATTTAGGGGGAGATTGTTTTTAATTGTATTTTACTTGTATTTTATCTGTTTTTATGTAAATAGTGTCCTTACCCAAATAGGGGGAGATTGTTGGAACCCTAGTTAGGATTTGGGCAAGGAACACTATTAGGAATATTAGATTGACCCACCATGTATAGTCATGGGTCATAGGATTAGTTCCAGGACAGGTCTTTCAGAAGGTTTCTCCAGAATTGCAGAAAAGAAGTGAAAGAAATGCAGTTAAGACAAAGGCAGAAAATCAGCTCGACGATCGTCGAACACAGTTCGATGAACAAGCCAAGTTCAGGTCGATGAATAATGACAGAAGCTGAGTTCGACGAACGTCAAACTCAGGTCAATGATTGGTGGACAACACTTGATCAGCTCGACGAAATCAGCAAGTTAGTTTCTCAGCTCGACGAAATAAAAACTGAGCTCGACGAACAGCAAACTCCGGTCGACGAACGTAGGCAAGATATTCAGCTCGACGAATCTAGCTGAGTTCGATGAATGTCGAACTCAGGTCGACGATCAATGAACTCGACGAAAGTTCAGGTCGACGATTTCTGAGCAATCAGTAACAGTTGGCAGAATTAATTGAGGATTAATTACAGTCAATATTCTCAGTGAAAATAGCCGTTGAAACGGACAGTTACAGATGGATTATTATAGATCAATTCCCAATGCATCTCCACTCTCGGGAATGTTTCTCTTCCGCCATAAAGGCCAAGGATTTTGAATGTCTGAATATATACAGAGAATACAAGAAGACAGAAAGAACAAAAGATAGACAGAGATAACACAGAGAAAGAAAAAAACACAGAAAGGGCAATATCACTACAGTAACTTGCAGCCCTAGGCCAGAGAACAACTTCATCAAGAAGAAGAAGAACATCCATTCATATCAAGAGTCTTCTTCTTCCTCATTACTGCAGGAAAACTTCAAGGACAACAAATACTCTATCAGTCAGAAGTTCCTGAAGGATACTCTAGTCCAGGCCTGAAGATTGAAGGTCTATCACCCTGAAGCAAAGCTTCCAGCATACCTGAACCAATCAATATCTCAGGGGGAGCTTTTGCTAACATCATTCCACTTGAATTTTCTCTCTGACTGTTGACAGAGAAGATAATATCACTCTCTCACCACCTCCTGTATAAAGGGTTGTCATCTCCCTTCAAAAGTGATTCCTGGTTGCAAGTCTCCTTATCAAAAGACTTGAGTTGGTTTTTGGGGACCTGATCAAAACCCATTGGTGCTAGGACAACTGATCAACCCCTTCCTGGAGTGGATTCCTACCAGGGTGGTAGAAGAGTGGACTACCCAGATTTGGGGAACCACTATAAAAATCCATGTGTCTCTTCTGGTTGCTTGATCCTCTTTACTTTATTCTGTGCTGTGATTTTACTCTAATTAGTTAGTTAAGATCTGTCCACTTTCAAACAGGTTTCCTAAAGACATAGTGATCCTGACCCAAATTAGTAATAGGGTGTTCCAACAATCTCCCCCTATTTGGGTTAGGATTACTATTTACAGAACTTGCAAAAATTAAAGAACAACATACAAAGCAACAATAAACAATCAACAAGCAGAATCACAGATGTATATTATCCCAGATAGAAATCAGAAATCAGAATAATTGTCACCTTACATAATTATTCCTTCTCCTTGCTCTTTATAAGTTTGATTTCTCTATTGGGATCAAGAGCTTCTTTCTTTGACCTTTTGTCATCTGTTGCACCTAGAGAAGTTTGTTGTTTAGGCCTGGGAACCACAGCTTCAGGATGCAGCTCAATATTTCTATAAGAATCAAAGAATTTGCTTGAGGCATATCTTTCCAGTTCTTTCTTTCTTTGTTTAGACAATGTAGTAATGTTGGAGGAATCTCTGTCTTGCTCTCTGGCTTTCTTGATTTAGTCCAGGGCAGATAGTTCTTTCATGCTGGCAGTCCAAGCAGTAGGGTTATTTTCTGGATCCTCAAAGGGCACTGGAGGCTCATATGTGTTAGATGGATTATCTTGAGGAGCTCTGGATGAGACTACTTCTTTTAACTTGTAGGGAAAAGGACCTGAAGTTGTATCTGATGAAGCTTGTCCTTCCCTAGAGTATGGATGTTGTCTAGAATAGCCTTTTGAGTAGACTTGGAATTCCCTTTGGCTTCCTCTATAACTTCCTCTTCTTGATTGAGAACCTCTGGACTGGCTTCCCCTATAAAAAGATCTTGCATGAAGCTGATAGGGGGTTTAGCTTTTAGCAGAAGGTTGAGCAGATGAGCTTCCACCTGCACCTGCATCAGGAGGAGGTGGTGGAGGAGGATGAGGATGATGAAACTGAGAAGATCCTTTCTCATACTTCCTCTTCTTCTTCATAGCTTTAAGTTGGTTCTTGGAATACTGCATCCAATGCTCAGTAATGGGGCAGTCATGAAGAATGTAATAAGGAATATCATTAGTGTCCTTTACTTTGGCTGGAGGCACCCTTTTCATAGCTTTGCTCCTTGCCTTTCTTTTCCTGGCTATGGTGGCAGAAGAATCATCAAAATCAGTCTTGAATTCATCACTTTCAGAACTTTGCTCATCATATAAAGCATCAATCTTTTTCAAATATTCTTTTTGAAGTTGAGTTGGAGCAGATGAAACAGCAGTGGTTGTAGCAGCAGCAGATACAGTATTAGTAACAACAGAAGTTGTAGCAGTAGTAGTAGTAACAACAGGCACAGAAGTTTCAGGTACAAAAACATCAGCAGTTTCAGATATACTACTTTCAGAGACAATAAGTTCAGCATTAGTAGGGGGTGCAGCAGTAATGACAGCAGCAGCTGGAGTAGCAACATATTCAGATAAAACAGTTTCAGAAACACTAACATCAGCACTAGAAGTAGGCTCAAATTCATATGCCTCTGTCTGCATATCATCAGGAACTGGAACAACAATAGCATCATCACTGACAGCAGCAGCAACAGATTCAACAACAATATTCTCAGCAGGAGTAGCAGCAGCATCACTGGAACCAGAAGGCTCAGCAGTATATATGGAGGATATATAGGAGCTAACTAAGCTGGAATCACAGCTAGAGAAGGGCACAATGGCCTTAGAAAGATCCTCTAATGGCTGGACTGCAACTTTCTCTGGAAGACAACTGAAATAGACTGAATCAAACACTGAGAGCAGGGACCTGAGGTCTACTGAAAAGACAGCAACTTGAGGAGTTGAAACTGGAGCTTGAGTAAGGGAAACAACAGCAGCAGCAAGAACCTGAAGAAATGGCAGCAGGCAATCTCACTACTTCATTAGGCATCTCCCCCTGCCTGGATTCAGAGAAAGCTGGATCAAGGCACACTGATGAAGAGATTGCCTGAGGAAAGAGGGAAGATAGCCTGACAGAAAGTTCTGCAACTGACTTGAATAGTAGAGCCAAGGAGGTCTCCAATAGAAGTGAAAGTCTGGGAGCTATCAGTTCATACGGCTGGTCAGCTAGGGCTGGAATATCTACTTGCTCAGCAGGCAATTGAGCAGAGGTTGAGGATGGAGGAGCAACTGGTGATGGTGGTGGAGAGCTGGTGGATGGTATAAGTGAAGGTTGAGGTGTGGGTATTGTGGAGATGGAAGACAGTGGTATGGAGATGGAGGGTGTGAAGGAGGGTTGATCGAGAATGTCTTGTAGAAGCTGTTGATAAGATGTGGAGGAGGAGGGTAGCTCAGGAGGAGATGAGGGTGAATCATCCATGAAGGAATCATCAAGAAGATTGAATGAAGGAATGGTGGATGATGTGTCAATGTCTGGTTGAGGGTAGTAGTGTAATGGATGGAAAATTTCCTCTATGATTGGAAGAGTAGGGATTGGAGATGGAATGGATGTTGGAGATGGGTTGGAGATGATGATTGTGGATGAAATTTGAATGGTGGAGGTGATTGGAGGAGATGAAATTGGAGTTGGAGGAGGGGAAGCAGCAGCAGGCAAGTCATCTGCAGGGGCAGAGACTTGATGGGAAGTGACTGTTACAGTCCTGGTGCCTGAAGTTGTGCTTACAGAAGGCCTGCTGGGCTTGGTTATCTGCCTGTACCATTTTCCAAATAGGGCACGGGACAGTCTCTTAGATGCATTAATATGTATCCAAGAAGATACTAGCAGGGTAGGGCATCTGTGCTGAAGGAAGAGCCCTAGGATCCTCCCAAAATTCACAAAGTTCTTATTGATTTTCTTCTTAATCAGGTCAAAGAAGACCTCTCCCCAGTTCAATTGCTTCTTATCCACAATGGCTCCCATCAAGCACAACTGATACCTAGAGATAGTATCATGTACTGAATGCTTGGCCAGCAGAACCTTTCCTACTACATCAGCCAAAAATCTATATTCCACAGCTAGGTTCTTCTTCAGCAGCTTGCTAGGGTTAGAATCAGAGTGAACCATTCTTGCAAGCAGATCAGCAAATTCCTCTCCAGACAACTCAGCAGAGTCTCTTCCAGAACTTAACTCAAAAATCTCTGTCAGAATGGCTGGAGTCAAGAGTACCTGGGTTCCAGAAATTGACCCAACTACTGTGTTTTGGTCTTGGTTGTGGGCAGTGTAGACCCACTCCTTAATCTCATCAGTAGCCAGTTTGATTCTGGTGGTCGTAATGGTGACAAGCTTCTGCTCCTTGAACAATTCCAGAATGTCCTGAAACGCCTGATCAGTATTGCTGAAGGACTCCATGTCTATATCAAATCCCGCATCGAATTTCATTGCGGCAAGAACAGCGACAGAGACTTCCATGTTACCTACAAAAATCAACAAACAAAATGACCAAGTGTAGAGATGTTTGGAGGGAAAGAGAATTTTTGCATAGAGATCGAAAGCGCAAAAGGAGAACGACGGCGAAAAATGAATTTTATATTAGGGTTCGACGCAGAAAAGGAAAGATCGTTGAACTCAGTTCGACGATCGGGGCTTCTAAAGGAATCTGAAAGGTCTTCCATATCAACGATCTCTGTTCGACGAGATTGGAGAGCGTCGAGCTCCGTTCGACGATAGTTCAGAGAACAAAATCGTCGAGCGTCGTTCGACGATCATTGACCGGAAGAGATAGTTGAATACTATCTGAGAAGCGCTGAACTCAGGTCGACGATTTCGGAAATCATCGATCTCCGTTCGACGATCTGGGGGAAAATCGTCGAGCGCAGTTCAGAGACCAGAAATACACTCTAGACACTAAGAAAAATCAAGATGTTTGCCTAGTCTTGGTCAATTTTTAAACTTTTAAAATCTTGGATATTATTTTAGACTTCCTCCATCTAACATTTCTAACTGATTTAGGAAGAAGGTGTGTTTCTTTTCATCCAAGAGTTTGGTGAAAATATCTCCCCTTTGCAAATCAGTTGGGATATATTGAAGTTCAATTTTATTCTTCTCAATATTATCCCTTAAAAAGTGATGCCTAATTTCTATGTGTTTTGTCCTACTATGGACGACTGGATTTTGAGCTATAGAAAGAGCACTGGTGTTATCACAAAAGATTTTTGACTTCTCTAAGTTGATAGTCTAGGAGTTGGTTTTGAATCCACAAGATTTGTGAACAACAACTGCCTGCAGCTATATATTCATCTTCAGCAGTTGAAGTTGACACAGAAGTTTGTTTCTTGCAAAACCAAGAGACAAGTCTGTCACCAAGGAACTGACAAGTTCCACTGGTGCTTTTCCTGTCAATTCTGCATCCAGCATAATCAGCATTAGAAAATCCAGTTAATTCAAATGCTGAATCTTTTGGATACCAGAGACCTAGATTTTGACAACTTTTAACATACCTGAGAATCCTTTTAACTAATGTTAGGTGTGACTCTCTATGGCTTACTTGGAATCTAGCACATATACATGTCGCAAACATTATGTCTGGTCTACTAGCTGTAAGGTACAGTAAAGAGCCAATCATTGCTCTATATGTTGTCTGATCAACAGGTTTCCCATGTTCATCAGTATCCAATACAGCATTAGCAGGCATAGGTGTTTTCATGCAAGATGCTTCAGACATACCAAATTTCTTAACCAATTCATTTGCATACTTGGTTTGAGAAATAAAGATGCCTTCAGCATGTTGTTTGACTTGCAATCCTAGGAAGAAGGATAGCTCACCCATGCTACTCATTTCAAATTTAGAATGCATTAGGTTGGAAAACCTTCTGAACAAATGTGAATCAGTAGAACCAAAAATAATATCATCTACATAAATCTGTACTAGTAGGGTATGGGACTTATGGGTTCTAATGAAAAGAGTTTGGTCTACTCTACCCCTTATAAATCCATTTTCCAGAAGGAAGCATGCTAGGGTCTCATATCATGCTCTAGGAGCTTGCTTGAGACCATATAATGCTTTGTTCAACTTAAAAACATAATCAGGATAGGTTGGAGAGATAAAACCTGGAGGTTGTTTAACATAGACTTTTTCTTTGATGTCTCCATTGAGAAATGCACTTTTGACATCCATCTGATATACCTTGAAGCCTTTATGTGCTACATAAGATAAGAAGATTCTGATGGCTTCCAATCTTGCAACTGGTGCAAAAGTCTGGTCATAGTCTATGCCTTCTTCTTGAGAGTATCCTTGAACAACTAGCCTTGCCTTGTTCCTTACAATTACTCCTTGATCATCCAATTTGTTCCTAAACACCCACTCTGTTCCAACAATGGAGTGATCCTTAGGCTTTGGCACTAGCTCCCAAACTTTGTTCCTTTCAAATTGATGTAACTCTTCTTGCATTGCAATGATCCAGTGTGGATCTTGCTCTGCATCTTGAATGCACTGAGGTTCAATTTGAGATAGGAAGCAAGAGTGCAACAGGTTTTGGTTGACCTGATTTTTAGTTTGCACACCAGCTGAGATATCTCCAATTACTTGGGAAATTGGATGGTCTCTTGATGTTACTAAATCAACAGGGGGTGTTGATTGTTCACCAACCTGTGTTGTTGTTTCCTCTTGTGGTACAACAACTGGCTCTTCAAGTTGCTTTTCTTCAATATGTTGAATGCTTTCTTCATCTTCACTGCTTTCCTCTTTTTGAGTAACCTGTAACTTGTTCAAATCTTCAACAAGAGAATGTACATGCAAAGGTTCTATGGTAGAAGTATTCTTCTCCTTGAAAGACATGTTAGATTCATCAAATGATATGTGAACAGATTCCTCAATTTTAAGAGATGATTTATTATAAACCCTATAAGCCTTACTGATCATGGAGTATCCCAGAAACACTCCTTCATCAGCTTTAGCTGGAAATTTTGTTAAATATCTCTTGTCATTATTATGTATATAACAAGTACAACCAAAAATTCTAAAATAATAAATTTTAGGTTTCTTCCCTTTGAGTAATTCATAGGGAGTCTTTCCCTTTAGTTTACGTATCAAACTTCTATTCAGCATATAGTTGGAGGTGTTCACTGCCTCTGCCGAAAAAGATAGAGGAAGGTGAGCATCTAACAACAATGTAGTGGCAGATTCAATAAGGGTTCTATTTTTCCTTTCAGCTACCCCATTTTGTTGAGGAGTTCTAGAAGCTGAGAAAGTATGTCTGATCCCTTCACTCTGATAGAACTCTTGCATAAGAAGAGAATCAAACTCTGTCCCATGATCACTTCTGATCAGGGCAATGTGAGTATTGAACTCAATCTGTATACATTTGAGAAACTCTGTCAAACACTTAAAGTTATCAGACTTCTTCCTCAGAAAGAACACCCATGTGAATCTAGAGAAGTCATCTACAACTACTAAGGTGTAAGATTTCCCTCCTAGGCTTTGTACTGTAATGGGTCCAAAAAGATCCATGTGTAACAGATATAATATCCTAGGTGAATCACTCTTATTAAATGACTTGAAACTATTTTTAGTTTGCTTGCCTAATTGACAAGCCCTGCAGAGTCCTTCCTTCTTGTAGGGGGCAGAAGGTAGTCCTCTAACAAGGTTGTCCTTGGATAGCCTAGCAATAGTTCTAAAGTTTAGATGTCCTAGTCTCCTATGCCATAAAACATTAGGTCTACAAACAGAATTGAACAGGCAAATATCTACATCTGTTGAAAGAAAATCTACTAAATAGAGGTTACCTTTCCTTTTACATATCAACACAGTTGTGTTGTCCTCTGACTTGATCTTGCATAATGCTTTGCTGAAAGTCACCTGGTAGCCTTCATCACACAGCTGACTGATACTTATCAAATTATGCTTCAGTCCTTCCACATAGGCTACCTTTTTGAATGTCACTGTCCCAATCTGGACTGCACCATATTCTTTAGTTTGTCCAAAGTTTGAATCACCAAAAATGACTTTGGGTCCAAGCTTGGCTTTAAAGGATGTGAGGTTGTCCCTATTCCCTGTCATGTGCTTAGAGCACCCACTATCCAAGTACCATTGTTGGTTTGATGTTGGATAGGTCTTCACCTGCACATAAAATAATTTATTTGTTTTTGACCCAGTTTACCTTGGGCCTAGGTTGATAACCTTTAAACTCAGAAATGAAAGACATTCCAGGTTGACTCTTGTAACCTTCAGGATGATATCTCATTGGAGGTATTATCCATTCAGTATAAGGGTTAAAGAGTTGGGATGAAGGACCCCTAGGATTGGATTTTGATTTGCCCTTGAAGGAATTTCCAGAGCTCTGATCTCTGTTCGACGATCGTGGAGCTGCGTTCAACGATCTTGGGTCAGATCGTCGAGCTCTGTTTGACGGTCGACTGTGGCAGAGTTCAGGAATTAGAGATTGTCGACCTGAGTTCGACGATTTTGCCTGAGATCGTCGATCTATGTTCGGCGATCGTCGAGCTCCGTTCGACGATTTCAGTTGGGACTTAGTTTTCTTAGGTAGATCAGAATTCTTCCTAGCTACCTCTACAACTCCATTCCCTTTATCAGAAATGAACTTGATTGGGGTTGTTAGAACTATAGGTTGGCTAGATGAAGCACCTAAGCCCAGTGTACTATTTAATTCGGAGTTCACTGTGCTTGTGATGTCCATCAGCTTGATACTTCTCCCATTAAGGGATTCTTCAAGGTTCTTGGCCTCTGATAGCTCACCTTTCAGTGAAGCTATCTGCTCTCTACAGCACTCCAACTCCTGAGAGAGTTTGAGGTTTTCTGACTTTAAGGAACTATGTTCAGGCAATTGATTTCTGAGAGAAATAATTTCCTTCTCAAATTTAGCAGGTCTAAACATAATGCTTTAAACTCAGATTTAAAGTCCTCTGAATTGAAATCAAAAGAACTAATTACCTGGTCTTCTTCAAGTTGAGTCTCTGAGTCTGACTCTGACTCTTCTTCATCTGAATTATGTTGAGAGGCATTGATTGTCATCATGCAGAACTCTTTCTCTTCTGCATCATCTTCATCATCACTGGAGCTGGATGAGGCTCCTGATTCCTCTTCAGTTTCACTCCAGGATTCAGCAACAAATCCCTTTCTTGTGTGTTTGTTCTTGCTTGAGGAGGGTTTGCCATTGCAATTTTTCTTGAAGTCTTTGTCCTTTCTTCTTTCTTTCTTATCCCTTCTGTCCTTATTTTTGTTCTCTGGGCAGTCAGGTACAATGTGCCCTGGTTTCCTGCAACCAAAGCAAACAATTTCTTTACTAATTGACTTATCATACCTTGGCTTATCATGCTCTTTGTATGATCTCCTTCTGAAGTCCTTTCTGGTCATCTTGTAAAATATTTTGGCCAATAGACTGAGCAGTTCATCATTGCCTGTGACTTTGTCTTCAGGCTGATCTTCAGTTGCTTTGAAGGCTATTGTCTTCTCTTTTCTTGTGGCTGGTGAGGCAGCCTTCTGCTCTTCTTCTCTGTTTTTAATGAGCAGCTCATAAGATTTGAGCTTGCCCAAAAAGCTTCTGTGGTGATCTCATTCAGACTTCTGGCATCCTTGATTGGCCAGATTCTTGAATCCCAAGTGTTTGGAAAGCACGTTAGGATTTTGTCATTACGTTCAGTCAATGATATCTCCTTATCCAAAGTCCTGAGTTCATTGACTATTAAACTGAGTCTATTATACATATCTTCAACTGACTCAGCTTCTCCCTTCTTGAAATTCTCATATTGAGATATGAGGTGGGATCTCTTGTCCTTTCTTTCATCAGCTGATCCTGCCACTATTTCAGTGAGCTTATCCCAGATTTCCTTTGCTGAATTACTTTCAGCCACCTTTTGGAAGATGTCATCAGACATGGTCTGGGCTAAGATGTTCATAGCCTTTGCATCAGCTACCTTCCACTTCTTGATATCAGCATCTGTTCCTGATGGAGGTGGAACACCATTTGTACTTGTGTTCTTTGGAGGTCTTGGACAAACTGTCAAAACAGAGTTAAAAATATCCTCGTCAATAGAATTCATGTATAATCTAATCCTTGCTTTCCAAAGTGCAAACTTGGATAGATTGCACACTGGAGGTCTGGTGATAGCATAATCTTTGTTTTGGGCCATAATTTGTGAAGAAATAATCTAATAACAAAATCTACAGCAAGTAGATCTAAATAGGATTCTTTGGGTTCAGGTGTTAGCCTGTGCAACCACCAAGGTGTGGTATGTTTAACCAACCTCCCTCTGATACCAATTGAAAGTGCAGCTAGATCTGATATACTCTAGAGGGGGGTGAATAGAGTATGGTGCTTAAAAACTTTTTACGACAGTTGTTGTAATATGAGCGAACAGGGAAGCAAATATTAAATCTAATCACAGAAACTATCTAGTCACAAAGTAACCTACAAAAGAAATTAATCACAGATACTAACTAATCACAAATCAATCACAGCCAGAAACAAAAATGAAGACAAGCAAGCTAGAAGACACAAGGAGCTATAGTGGTTCCCCTAAACTTGGGTGCATCCACTCTTCTACCACCCTAGGTAGGAATCCACTGCAGGATGAGTTGATCAGGTGTCCTGGGCACCAATGAGCTTTTGATAAGGTGCTCAAAAACTAAATCAGATTTTTTGATCAGATGTCTTGCCACCAATGAGCTTTTGATAAGGTGCTCAAAAACCAAGCACAAACTTTTGAAGGGAGTTTGAAAAACCCTTTATAGAGATGGGGATGAGAGAGTGATGGCAGTCTTCTCTTTCTCAAAGCAGCTGAGAAGACTAAGTGGATTTTGATGTTGTCAAAGCTCCCCCTGAGTTCTTGAGATGTTCAGGAAATGAAGCTTTGTTGTAGGGTGATAGGCCTTCAGAAGTTGATCTCCAGCAAATGATGATTTCAGCAACAGCTGAAATGTTAGGTGTCTGGAGTCTTGAAAGATGTTGGCCTTGAACACTTGAATCACAAGAGATCTGAAGATTTCAGATCTGTTGATCTCCTTTGATGTGTGTTCTTGTATAAATTCTTTGAGACAGAGAATGTCTACAGCTCTTTCTCTTGTGAACAATTGGTGTTCAGAAAGATGTTGTTCAGAGAATGTTTTCTTCTTGTTCTTCTTGTTCTGCTTATCTGTGCTGTGTGCAAGAGAGATTCAAAAAAAATTGTGTTTTATTCCCTGGTTCTGAATAGAAATGATCCTCTATCAAGAATAGTCGTTAGCCTGTCATTAATTGCATCCTTAATTGCAAATGTCTTCTGGGGGAAAGTCTAAAGAAACATTCCTTGATAATCCCTTGAAACTTGGTCCAGAATAAATGAAAACGGCTAGAAAATCTTCTGAATTAATTGCTGAGAATAACTCCTTAACTGTTCTGAATTTGAATCTTGAAAATCCTTTAACTCTTCAGAAAATCGTCGAACTAAGCTCCACTATCGTCGAACTGAGCTCAGCAATTTGGACTTATACAGCAACAGAGATCGTCGATCTGAGCTCAACTATCGTCGAACTGAGCTCAGAGATAGAGAATCAATACTGGAGTCAAGATCGTCGAACTGAGCTCGCAGATCGTCGAATGGAGTTCGACGATTTGTTGAAGTGGAGCTCAGCGATCGTCGAATGGAGTTCGACGATCCGTCGAAGTGGAGCTAGACGATCGTCGATTGGAGTTCGACGATTCGTCGTACTGAGCTCGACGATATAACTTAGTCTCCAAACTGAAAAACCTTGGTCTTGAGGGCAGCTTCCAAACCTAACTACTAACCCTTATACTCAATTCTAATTGACCTTTAGAGCTATACAAGAGGTCAAAAACAGGTTTCCTAAAGACATAGTGATCCTGACCCAAATTAGTAATAGGGTGTTCCAACAATCTTCTATGGACAAGAGGAGATAATCCTACTGTTGGCTAAGAATTTATCAATGAATTGCTGAGTCAGTTCAGCGAAACTACCAATGGTTCCTTCTGATAGATAGTGGAACAAGGTTCGCGCTTGTCCCCTCAGTGTTGCTAGGAATACCTAGCATATGATTTAGTCTAGAGCATTGTAGATCCATATGCTGGTGGTGAAGTGGTTGACGTGCTCTAGCGGATCGTTCGTCCCATCGAATGTATCGATGTGCGGAAGCTTGAGGCCATGCAAAATTGCATGTTCCGGGACTTTAGGCGTTAAAGGGGAGCCATGACATAGAGACGGTGGGCAAAAGCGGTGATTACTTCACGGATCTCCATGCGAGTGAGCCTTCACATTGCATGCCCGAAGCCTTCTTCTCCTGGGTGGTAATGGTGATGGCTGGCCACGGGCTCTCTTACCTGATAGAATAGGCGTGTTGAGCTGGCCACGTTGGAGAACTCTTTTTCAGGAAAGGGGACGTTCGCAAGTGTACTGTTCGGTCGAAGCACGGTCCGGAACTGGAAGAGGCAAACTGCACTACTTGGGGCAGGGTCTGGGGCTTGTGGCGCTCCTACGTTCCTTAGGAGCACGAGCATCTCATCATGTCACTCTACCATCTGGCGCATGCGTCCCTCAATTGCCACAATAGGTGCGTTCATGGCCTCTTCCGCGAGAGACACATTGATGAGTATGTGAGAGGGAGCTAGATCGACGTGCCTCCCACGGACATATCCTTCAGTAATGCGGGTAGCTATTCTTGTCATTGTTGTTTGTGACAAGAACGGCCGTGCCACGGGCTTCAGCCGTGTCATGGGCTTCGCTCGTGCTCGATGCTTTCAGGCAGGCTTTAGCTGCATGCAAGCGGAGCCCGTGTTCGCCCTTTTTGACATCCATAATACATTGCTTTCTGGTCTGTGAGTGACAACGACGTGGGCCCGAACGGCTGTCTTGATCGGCCACAGCCACACCCGAGAGCAGCGAGAACGAGCATACACGTGGTTTGTTTGGGCACCGGGCGAAATACAAGTGCAGATCGTGCTGAAATTTATAATACTTTAGATTATAGTGGGTCGGCCCGGAAAAAGCCCGGCTAGGCCCGGCCCGGCCAAGGCCGGGCTGGAGGGCCTTACCGGTCCTCCATTTTTCTCGGTTGCCCGGCCCGGTGCCCGGGCCGGACAAAGTCC
Organism: Platanthera guangdongensis; assembly: GCA_039583875.1. Lineage (NCBI taxonomy): Eukaryota > Viridiplantae > Streptophyta > Magnoliopsida > Asparagales > Orchidaceae > Platanthera > Platanthera guangdongensis. Next base: position 65,417,620 of record CM077158.1, read on the forward strand.
GGGCGCTGGGATAGCCTGAGCCCGACACCCGGCTAAGCAGAAATCCCGTCAGGCGGGATTTTATTCCCGCCAGGCGGGATTTTATTCCCGCCCATGATTAGGCGAGATTTTAATCCAGCCTAATCATGGCCGGCCTGAAGGTCCTAATCAGGCCCCGCCTTTGAGAGAGAGCCCGAGGCCGATCCAATCCGCCTGAAACTGGGCCCAGACAGAGTCTGATCGGACTCTTTGGATACAACTAAACTCCATCGGAGAAAAAGAGGAAAAGATATGAGTACATTTATAATAGCTATGATAAGAGTTGAAGGATGGGCCGTTCGTAATGGGTTCGCATAATTTAATAAAAACCCGCACAGTCAGCACAATAATATGAGGAGAATGATTTTTATTTATTATTAATTTTAAACAGGATAATGACTTTTCAGGATTCTAAAGTAAATACATCTTTATGAGTTTATGGTGTAAAAGCTAAGATGCCTATCTTTATTTGTGATAATCCTCTACACCACTCACTAACTAATAAATATATATAATAATAATCATATAAATATTTAGATTAGGATGCTATGTATCAATATAATAATAATAATGGAAAAGTGAATTTTTTTCTAATCTCTTCCACCCAGAGGCCAGAACTCCCGATGCGTTAATGATGCGGGTCACTTGAGGGTCTTGGTAGATCGGTGTAAAATAGTCTGTCTTAGCTCTTGACCGGTCGATCACGCAAACAGTCACAAAAAAACAGCGAGTAGACAAGAAGGTTTTTTTACATGAAACCCGGAGAATAGGATGAAAAACCATGTAGCTGTTTCGTTGTCGGGCAAAGTTTACTATTTGTTGCTGTTTACAAGGCTTTATAGAGAATGCGGGGGCTATTGGCCGCATCTCTTTACAATTTGAGGGGGGAGAGAGAATGTGACGTTTGGAGGGTGAAAGGCCACCCCTCGCGAAACTTTGTATTTTTTTTCGCCGACGTTGGAGAACGTTATGTTCAGAAGACTTGGCGGACCTCTTCACGTGCTCGGAGGCTGGAGTGGAGGAGGCTTGTAATTGTAAGATGAGCGCCGAGTGCCGGGAGCATTGCACGTAGAAGACTTGTTGATGAAGCTTGTCAGGCGGTGGGATTCTCCGGGATGCTTCACATGTAGAAACACGACATATTTTGAAGGATCTTCAAGTCTTCTTTGAAGATCTTCAAAGAAGTCGACGAAGATCTCTAGAGAGCTCAGATGTGTGGGGCAGAAGTCTAGGAGGAGAAAATGGTGTGAATAAAGATGGGTGTAGGGTACTATTTATAAGCTCCAGTTGTGGTCAAAGTAGTTATGCAGTTATCTACAGATCATAACCACACTGTCTAATATTTACAGCTCATTTTAGTATAATTTGATGTGTGCATTATCTAAATGATTTTACGATTCGTAGTCTGATATCATTTCAGATATTTGCACCTACCCATATTTAGTGGTTAATCCGGTGGTCAGCCGTACAACCTATGGTAAAGGTTCCATGGAGACGATGAGACGACAGGGAGACGGCTGGCAGTGGAGTGGGGGCCGATCAAAGTGAAACACAACGAACAAAGGCCGACTGGGCGGTCGGCCAAGGAGGCCAATCCAGCGATGGCCGCGCATGGGCCGATCGGCGGTGGCTGCGTTGGGGCGCGCCTCAAGGAGTCCGGCCGGGCGGAGGCCCCGCCGAGCCAGCCTCTCTAATGCCTGCCCGTGGAGGGCGCGTCGGGGTCTGCCGGGAGGTGGTCAGCTGAGAGGAGTTTACGCTGGGGCCGTCCTCGCGAAGGCTGGCAGGGCGGAGGCCGCGCTGGCGCTGTCCTCACGGAGGCTGGCCGGGATGCGAAGGCGACTGGGCCGGCCTCATAGAGGCTTACCGGGCGAAGGCTGCACTAGGACTGGCCTCCCGAGGCCGGAAGGCATAGGTCGTGTCGTGGCCGGCGTCGCGGAGGCCGGCCGACGGAGGCCGTGCCGGGTCCGCGACGACCGACGGTGGTCGTGCAGCGGCGGCCTCTCTCTTCCCTTGTGGTCGCACGTGTGGGTTGCGCTGTCGCGGGGCGTTACTCGGAGGAGCGACATCCTATCTTGGGTGGTTGGAGCGACAGTTGGATCTTGGACGCGATGGTTGGATCGTGGATCGGACATGTGGATCGCATGCGAGGCAATTTTTTCCATATCTTTCGAATTAAATGGTAGGGAATATGTGATCTCCTACTGTATGCAGTCTGAAATTCCTATAAAGTTAGGGTGGCACCATCATTTCCCCTTTAAAGTCCCTGAAGTCTAAAGCCATAATGTGCGGAGAGCAGGAACTTTTTAAAGTGCAGATGGATTGCAGCGACCATGATGAAGGAGAACGAAGGGGCGATGAAAAATGCTGGCGGAAGCGGCGGAGGAACCATGGTGTCGTTTGAGAGGAATGAAGGTGCATGCTCAGAGGGCACTATCATACAGAGCAAACACGAGCGCATGTCCCCACACCCGGGATGCATAGGACCTGCATGCGTGGTGGGAGTGCCCGCGTGCGGGATGCCCCCACATGCAACGCCGTCCACACTGAGTGTGCCTAGGCATAGTGTATGCAAGAGCGGTGGGCACCCGAGTGTAGCGCGCGTGTGCGCTGGGGCTCGACGTTCCTTCTCGCATGGGAGTGCATTGCCACACATGCTTGTTTTTGTGTGTTTCACATGTGTAGTGTAACATCCCGAATTTTATTAGGTCATTAGAACCCTAGTGATCCTGATAAAAGTTACCTGAACCCCTACTCAAGAACCTAGAAGGTAAAAGGTGATCCGATTATTGTATAATGAACATATGAACTCCGATTTGATTTCTTTCAGTCCATATAGACTCGTATAGTCAATATGAGTGCAACGAGACTCGTTTCGTTTCAATTCGAGATAATATGGTGAATATGATCATTTTGTGTAGTGTGTCACAACACACAAATAAAAAGAAAAACAATCACAGACGACACAATGAATTTATAGTAGTTCCCCAACAAATCTGGGTATGTCTTGTAACGCCCCAAATCTCAATGCTGACTGGGCTGAGTATGGTAGGCAACACGGCCTGGGACACGAGTGTGTCCAGGGTCGTGTCCTGCTGTGCACTCGATGTGTTCTCGAGTGAGCTTGACGAAATGCACTCGACGACCCTCGAGTTGGGTACACGGCCTGTGACATGGGAGTGTCCAGGGTCGTGTCCTGCTCTGCGCTCGACGTGTTCTCGAGTGAGCTCGACGAAATGCACTCGACAATCCTCGAGTGGGTAACACGGCCTGTGACACAGGCGTGTAAAGGGTCGTGTCCTTCTCTGTGCTTGATCAGGTCTGTGAGGCTGCTGAACATGGGCTGGACACGGGCGTATCCGAAGCCGTGTCTAGCAAACAGCCTGTTACACGGACGTATCATAGGGCCGTGTCCTGGTCGGGTCAAGTCGGTTTCTTTGCCGCTTAAGGCACACAGCCTGTGACACGGGCATGTCACAGGCTGTGTTCGGCCCAGGAAAGTATTTTTAGGGACTTTTCGGGGCCGTTCGTTCCTTTCAACCAGGATCCAATGGTCCTGAGATCTCCCTGCTGTTATAAGGCTATGAGTTGAGGATAAACTCTCTCATTATCTAAGACCTTTCTCTCTCTTACTAAGAGGTAGAGAACAGGGAGAGCAAGGGAGTAGGAGGAGGAATCCGGCTGCCGGTGGAGCTTCAGAGACCCGAATCGTGTGCCGAGTCCAGATCCGTGGAGGCAAGGCCATTGCAGTGCTTCTCGTCTGGCTAGTTTTCTATGGATCCAAAGCGATCGCCAAGGGTAACGATCTTTCTTCCTTGGACATGTGAAGTCCTTAATTTGGCATATGCATGAGTTTCCCCCACTAAAAGGTGGATTGTTGAGGGATTCTCATTGGGTTGATTCTGCAGATCCCCAAGATGTCTTGCATGTAGATCCGGAAATGTGTAGTACAGAATATGCATACTATGTGAAGCCCATCTGGACAGGTTGGTCTGGATTGGTGATGTTTTATTTTGCGCAACGGAGAAGACTCCGCATATAAATGAGTATGATTGTGGATTCGGTGGGTTGTGTTTGTGAAGGATAGTAGCAGGAAGTACTGGAGTGAAAGTCCAGGAAAATACCCGCAAAGTGCTTGTGCTATATGCTTGAAAGACCAGTGTTTCTGGCACTACAGGTGGCTACAGGGATTGCTGGATGGTTGATCCAGATAAGGTTTGGGCTGGGGATGGAAAGTGAGTTCTATCGCTAACGCCGGGCGATGTTGAGTGTCGCTGTCGATGGCTCCTAGGTAACCTACGATTGTGAAGCCAGTCCTTCGGGGATAGTGTGGCTATTTGTGAGCTTTAGGAGCTCTTGAAAAGGCTTCGTGCCCAACGGATAAGGGGAGGCCGACCCGCGTCAGTCTGGTCATAGAACTGACGATTTGAATAATGGGAAAAGGCTGAATTGTCACCGCATTATGGTTGTCCGCCATGAGTGCCCGGGCTATTAGCATTCAGCAGAAATACATAATGAGAGCCTTAGGCCTGCGCGCCATTAAGACTAAAGTCTCCGGCTGAAGGCCGTGGAGCGAAATGCTCAAGTTTATCGTTGGGCTTTTGACCTTCAAATGGAGGTGGGACCCGGGTATTTCCGGTACACCAAGAATGTGTTTCGAATGGCGGTGGGACCCTGGTATTTCCGGTACACCAAGATTGTGCCCTGAACGGCGGTGGGACCCTGGTATTTCCGGTACACCAAGAATGTGCCCTGAGTGCATGGAGCGTCGGGCCGTGTGGTTGACGTTTATATTGTATTGATTGTGCGTGAGTGCACATTGTGTGATAAATAAATCCGCTTATAAAATGCTATGCCTGCAGGGAAGGAATGTTACTGCCCCGGGTAAGGGGTAGGGTCGTTATAAATTGGTCAGCTGAACGCTGACCATTGCCTTGTTTGCCACCATTGCAGTGGATTGTCCCGTGCAGGTGTAGGAGAGCCGAGCGGAAAATAGGGGGCTGAAGCCCTTGTTGTTGTTGCTACTGCTACTACTGCTATGCTAGCCCTCAAAGGCCAAAGGAGTTCATATGATGTTACTTTCATGTTTTGTCGGCCTGCGTGCCGATGTAATTCATAGTTTTAAAGCCTAACTGTAAGGCCTTAAGGCCAGACTTGCTATGTATTTGCAGAACATTCCTTCGTGTGGTTATATATATAAATGATGGTTTATATATTGTGGACATTCAAATGAGGAGTTCAAACAACTTAAAAGCTTCCGCTAGAATGCTCTGAGTTTGGATGCGAATGATTTTTTTGATATTAACCTGTAACTTTGCCGCCTGTTTATGGCATATGGTGTGGGGCCCCGGCCGGACTTTCTATTATATGTCATGTAACAGATAGGGGTGTTACATTTTGGTATCAAAGCGTCTCGGTCTTTCCCTTTCGAATTCGTGGTCGAATTCTTTTTTGGGGTGGCGAGCACGTGTAAGTGCGACACACAATAACATTAATGAACTCAAGAATGTCGACTAAGAAATGCAAATACACTTGTTTGAGGAACCTATGCATTCCTAGATTGTTGTTATTGCTTGTGTAAGGTCACTAATGTGTGTCTTATCCTCCTATAGGTGACTCGTAGTGGTGCTGGGCAGTCTGAGCCCCAGCATTTTGATGAGAGTGCGACACCAGCTGAGGTGCCTAAACCTCCTTCTGCGGAAACAATACTCTTAGTTGCTGAGACACTGTTTACAATGATTCATACACAGCCTACTGGACAGATGCAACCGGCATTGGTGCCAGAACGGGTTGATGTAAGGCCAGAACCTGTTGAGGCTGTTGATCCTCGGGCAGCTGAACGATAGTTGAAGCAATTTATGAGCTTCAATCCTCCTACGTTTACGGGTATGGGATCCCCAACGCAGGAGGAAGATTGGTTGTCGCGCGTCAAGCGAATATTGAAGGCGACAAGGATGGAGGGAAATCAGAAGGTCACCGTGTCCACCTTCTTCTTAGAAGGAGAAGCTCGGCTATGGTGGGACGAGATAGAGTTACACCACTTAGCGGGCAAGAAACTAACAGAATTATCGATTGAGGAGTTTTCGCGACTGTTCTTGGCAAAACACTTTCCAGCGGCACAACGCATCGCTATGGAAAATGAGTTCCAGCGTCTAACTCATGGTGAGAGTAGTGCCAATACCAACTTCCATGTGTTTACACGATTGAGACGCTATGCGGGGTCCATTTTCGCTGATGAACAATGTAAAACCAATCGGTTCTACGAAGGGTTGCAGGTTGAGTTGAGATTCATGTTATCAAGTTCGGTGAACCAAAGGTTTCAGGCGTTGGTGGACACGACATGTGCATTGGAGAAGGATATGAATCAGGTGTAAGGAAAAAGGGACTTGACGGTGAAAAGTCCGAGTTCAAAGTGCCGCACCCGGGGAAATCAAAGTACCGAGGGAAATGGGGTAAGAGATTCATGTATTCTACACAGGCTCCCTCGAGTGTTGCATCAGGAGCAACTTCGAGGCAGGAGTCCCGGACCTGCTATACATGTGGTATAGTGGGGGCATATAGCCCGTAATTGTCGGGTTGGTCCACCAAAGGTTTAAAAGAAGACAGGAGCGTCATATGCTGAAAAGGGGAAGGAAGTGGTGGAGTCCACTACATCCCAGGCGCAACCCCTAGTGTATAATCTTGGCCAACAGGGGGCCATAAAGCAAAGTAACGTTGTCACAGGTACGCGGTAACATATTTGACTGCTGCTTTTGCTATTTCATACCTTGTTTGTAGCTTTTGTATGATGTGTTTGTATTAGGCTTTGTCCTAATTCACGACTGTCCGGCGAGAGCACTGTTTGATATTGGTGCTTCTCATTCAATTCTATCTGTGGACTTCGTGTCACGGATCGATGCACTGATTCGTATGGTGGCAGATAGTGAAAGAATTAGTTCCTAAACACCTAGAGGGGGTGAATAGGTGTAATTCCTTTTTCTTCTAAGGTAGAATATCTATTCAGTTAATTAATCAGAAACAGCTAATTCTACAGCTAACCCAGCACAGAATTCACAGAATCACACAATCACAGATTGCACACAGTTTTTATAGTGGTTCCCCAAGGTCTGTGTACATCTACTTTCCCCCTTCGCCTATCTAGCAGTGTGCTAGATTTGTCCTAACTTCTTCCCTTCACCTCAGATCCGCAGATCTTACAGCAGCTCAGAACCCAAACAAGGCTCCTACAACTCAGAGTGAGTCCACACTCCTACAGCTCAGGAAATCTACCCTACTTCAGCCTTCAACAAGGCCTACAACTCAGAGATAACAATCTCCTACAGCTCAGGCTCACAGCCCTACCTCAGCCTTCAACAAGGCCTACCAATCAGAGATCTAAATCTCCTACAACTCAGCCTTTATAAATCAGGCTTAAAACTCAGATCTTAAAAGGATCCTACAGAAAATAGATTTAACAATGTATTTTACCACCACCCTAGTAGAGAGAGAAAGGATGGATGGCTTCTTGATCAGTTCTTGGAAGAATCTGATGGCAGAGAACAACCACTCTTAGCTTTCTTCAAAGCTTCTTGAATCTGAACTCAGTAGGGTTGATCTCCTTTGAAGTTGATCTTCAATCAGCTTATTTCTTGAAATTCAGATCTCAATCTGAATCCTTCTTGGTAGACTGGTTCAGAATCTGCACTTGAGAGACTTGTTGATATAAGTCCCTTTCTTCACTTCAATAGATGGAGCTCTCTCTCTGCAACTTCTTCTTAGATCTTCTGACGAAAATCTTCTTCTGTTTTTATGTAACTGTATGTGTATACTCGTTTCTCTATAAGTATTTCTGTCCTCTTTTTTTGTTGAAAGAGAATGCCTTTAAATAGACTTTCTCCATGGTAACCGGCTGATCCGGTTTCTAACAAACTTCTGACAGCTCTGACAGTTGCGGTAGACCGGTTGGTAATGGCAGATGTCAAGTCATCCAGTCACTTCTTGAAATTATGTCTCTGTCAACAAAGTGTCGAGACTGAACTTCATCATGTGTTGACACAAGTAGACTAAGTGTCGACACAAGCCTTGGTGGTGTCGACACAGCTCCTTTAGTGTTGACACTACTTCTCGACACAACATCTGTAGAATGTGTCGACACTAATTCTGTGTGTCAACACAATCACTTCTTCTCTTTAACTTTGTTGAAACTCTGATGTGTGTCGACACAAGTCCTGTGTGTCGACTCAGTTGATGTCGACAAAGTCTTCTGTGTGTCGACACTTCCTCTGTGTGTTGACACAATTGATGTCGACTAAGCTTCTCTGTGTGTCGACACTAGCTCCGTATGTCGACACAGTTGATGTCAACTATGCTTCTCTGTATGTCGACACTGCCTCTATATGTCGACACATTTGATGTCTACTATGCTTCTCTGTGTGTCGACACTGCCTCTGTATGTCGACACAGTTTCTTCAGGTGTCGACACAGCCTTTCCAAGTGTCGACACAATTAAATCCAAGTGTCGACACTTGGAAAGAAGACAGGAGCGTCATATGCTGAAAAGGGGAAGGAAGTGGTGGAGTCCACTGCATCCCAGGCGCAACCTCTAGTGTATAATCTTGGCCAGCAGGAGGCCATAAAGCAAAGTAACGTTGTCACAGGTACGCGGTAACATATTTGACTGCTGCTTTTGCTATTTCATACCTTGTTTGTAGCTTTTGTATGATGTGTTTGTATTACGCTTTGTCCTAATTCGAGACTGTCCGGCGAGAGCACTGTTTGATATTGGTGCTTCTCATTCAATTCTATCTGTGAACTTCGTGTCACGGATCGATGTACTGATTCGTATGGTGGCAGATAGTGAAAGAATTAGTTCCTAAACACCTTGAGGGGGGTGAATAGGTGTAATTCCTTTTTCTTCTAAGGCAGAATATCTATTCAGTTAATTAATCAGAAACAGCTAATTCTGCAGCTAACACAGCACAGAATTCACAGAATCACACAATCACAGATTGCACACAATTTTTATAGTGGTTCCCCAAGGTCTGGGTACATCCACTTTCCCCCTTCGCCTATTTAGCAGTGTGCTAGATTCGACCTAACTTCTTCCCTTCACCTCAGATCTGCAGATCTTACCGCAGCTCAGAACCCAAACAAGGATCCTACAACTCAGAGTGAGTCCACACTCCTACAACTCAGGCAATCTGCCCTACTTTTGCCTTCAACAAGGCCTGCAACTCAGAGATAACAATCTCCTACAGCTCAAGCTCACAGCCCTACCTCAGCCTTCAACAAGGCCTACCACTCAGAGATCTAAATCTCCTACAACTCAGTCTTTATAAATCAGGCTTAAAGCTCAGATCTTAAAAGGATCCTACATAAAATAAATTTAACAATGTATTTTACCACCACCCTGGTAGAGAGAGAAAGGATGGATGGCTTCTTGATCAGTTCTTGGAAGAATTTGATGGCGGAGAACAACCACTCTTAGCTTTCTTCAAAGCCTCTTGAATCTGAACTCAGTAGGGTTGATATCCTTTGAAGTTGATCTTCAATCAACTTCTTTCTTGAAATTCAAATCTCAATCTGAATCCTTCTTGGCAGACTGGTTCAGAATCCGCACTTGAGAGACTTGTTGATATAAGTCCTTTTCTTCACTTCAATAGATGGAGCTCTCTCTAAATATGTCGACACTATTGAAAAGTGTCGACACAGACTTCTAATGTCTCGACATTAATTCTATTTGTCTTGGTCGAGTTCGACGAAGACTCCGTGAAGTCGTCGATCAGTTGATTTTTAGTGTCGACACAACTTCTGGATATGTCGACACAACTTCTCTGAAGAGTCAACACCTATTCTCTAGATGTGTCGACACCACTTTCCTGGAATGTCGACACTTATTTTCTAGATGTATCGACACCACTTTCCGGGAATGTCGACACCAACTACTATGTGTCGACACAGATAATTTCTGACGTCGACACAATTTTACTTAGCCAAATTTGTTAAACTAATTTATGTTCAACATACCTAATTCAATTTTGAAATTGTTGAATTTAGTTTCATCTAAAGGCTTAGTAAACATGTCAGCTAGTTGTAAATCAGTACTAACAAATTCTAAAGAGATATCTTCTTTATCTACATGATCTCTGAGAAAATGATATCTTATTTCTATATGCTTTGTTCTACTATGAGAAACAGGATTATGAGCAATAGAAATAGCACTAGTAGAATTACATAGTAATGGAGTTCTACTTACCTGAATACCATAATCTTCTAACTGATGTTGTATCCACAACAGCTGTGCACAGCAACTTCCTACAACAACATACTCAGACTCAGCTGTGGAAATTGCCACACTGGTCTGCTTCTTACAGCTCCAAGACACCAATCTTCCTCCTAGAAATTGACAGGTGCCTGTTGTGCTTTTCCTATCTACTTTGCAACCTGCAAATTCTGAGGGCTGCTCTACATAGACCTCCTCTTTTAAGTCTCCATTTAAGAAGGCAGACTTAACATCCATCTGGAACACTTTGAAGCCTTGATATGTTGCATATGCTAGAAATAGCCTGATAGCTTCCAGTCTTGCCACAGGGGCAAAAGTTTGATCAAAGTCTATGCCCTCCTCCTGTCTGTATCCTTTGGCAACTAGTCTTGCCTTATTCTTCACTATGATCCCACTCTCATCAAACTTGTTTCTATAAATCCACTTTGTCCCAATGACATTATGGCCCTTTGGTTTTGGAACCAAATCCCAGACCTTGCACCTTCTAAATTGATTTAACTCCTCCTGCATGGCATCAATCCAGTGTGGGTCCTTAACAGCTTCTTCAAATCTCATGGGTTCCACTTGAGATAAGAAGCTAGAGCAAAGAACTGTGTTTAAGTTCCTGCTCCTTGTTTGTACTCGTCTTAGATCACCAATGATCTGGTGTGCAGGATGATCCTTCAACTGTCTAACTGCTTGAGGTAATCTATCAGCAGTTTGACCTTCTCCAATCTCTTCATTATGTTACACCTCATGTTCTTCATCAGCATCTTGAGTGTCTTGTACTCTCACTGGACAGCAACTACCATTTTCCTCATCCTGCTTTGCAGTTGGATCTTCTCTGATAGTAAGCTGGTCCATCTTCTGCTGTATACCTATGGAGCTACAAGAACTACTTGGGAACTCACTGTTAATAAGTCTAGTTTCATCAAAAATGACATGAACAGACTCTTCTACAACTTGAGTAGCCAAATTATAGACCCTATAGGCCTTATTAATGTTGTTGTACCCAACAAATATCCCATCTTGGGATTTGGCAGCAAACTTAGATAGGTGAGATTTGCCATTGTTAAGTACATAACACTTGCAACCAAAGATCCTAAAATAAGATAAGTTTGGTTTTCTGCCTTTCACAACCTCATAGGGTGTCTTTTTGTTGCTTTTGGTGATGGAAGCCCTATTGAGCACATGGCATGCAGTGTTTACTACCTCAGCCCAGAAATATTCTGGGAGAGAAGTACCACCTAATAGTGTTCTTCCAGCCTCAATCAATGTCCTATTCTTTCTCTCAGCAATGTCATTTTGCTGAGGTGTTCTAGGTGAGGAGAATTCCTGAAGAATCCCAAATTCTTCACACAGCCTTGTCATACTTTCAGATTGGAATTTAGTTACATGATCACTTCTGATTTTGACCACTGAACCATTTAATTCATTCTGAATTTGTTTGACAAAATTATAGAAGACCTTTGGGGTTTCAGATTTCTGTCTCAGAAAGAATACCCATGAGAATCTAGAATAGTCATCTACAACCACAAAAGTGTAGACATTCTTACCTAGGCTCTGAACTGGCATAGGACCAAATAAGTCCATATGCAAGAGGTATCAGCACCTCACTGAATCTTTGGTTACAAGACTATGAAAGGAGGATCTAGTCTGCTTGTCTTTTTGACAGACTGAGCATATCCCATCCTTATAACACTTAACTTGAGGACCATTCCTCACTAACTCTTTACTAAAGAGTTGGTCAATTGTCTTGTAGTTAAGATGAGCTAGCCTCTTGTTCCATTTGACACAATGAGAGACTTTCTCATCAACCACAAGACAGATAGGAGAATTCTTATTCTCACACACAAAATCTAGGCAATACACATTTCTTTTTTTATAGCAAGTCAATATGACTTTTTGATCACTTGACCTCTTAATAAGACACCCATTCTTGACAAATGAAATGTCATATCCTAGATCACTCAGCTGGCTTATGCTTATTAGGTTATGTTTCAAACCCTTTACATAGGCCACTTGAGTGATTGTAATTGAGTTGTTAGAAATGTTACCAAAACCTTTGATGACTCCTTTTTCAGAACCACCAAAGATTACTTTAGGCCCATTCAGCATTGGTGAGTAGTTCTTCAGCAATCCCCTAGTTTCAGTCTTGTGCCTGGAACATCCACTGTCCAAGTACCATATAGGGGCATGGCAACTTGGACTCACTTGCAACAAAGATTACTTAACCTTAGAACCCAAATAACTTTTGGGTCCTTGGTTCAAGTTAGTCTGAAACTTAACAAATCTTCCTGTAGCTCTTCTAACAGGCAGACTGCTATTCTTCTTGACACTGGTATTGTGCCAACAATCTAAGGCATAATGGCCTATCTTGCCACAGTACCAGCATTCAAACTTATTATACCTCTTTTTAGGTATAATCTTAGCTATATTGTTTGCAACAGGTCCTTGTTTTGTGTTGGGGCTTTGCCTTCCTTATTGGACTGTGCAGCCCATGCAGTTCTCTTAAATCCTATTCCTGTCTTACCCTTTTGTGACACAAAGTCATCTATTAAGCGTAGGATAGATTTTGGCTTAGAGAAACTAGCCACAATTTCTTCTCTTTCTGAAGTCTATTTTCCAGACTTTTAATCTGATCATTTTTGAAAGTGATTGTTGCCATTTGAATAACAGTTATGTTCTTCAATTTGGCAATCTCATTCATCTTTTGATCCAGCAGCTTCTCTGAATCAGATGTAGCCAACTTGAGAGCTACAATTTTCTTAGCCTGATTTTTGGCCAGGTTTTTGCTTCTCTTAAGTGCCTGCAATAAATCCCCATATTCATCTATCAGCTGATGAATATCTCCTTCAGAGTCAGACCGATCTTCATCTATTGATGGAGATGCATCTGATTCTGACCCAGTGAAGTAATCAGAATCTACAGATACACATTTTACCTTACTGGGGCCAGGCTGATCCTAGCACTTGTCTTCTTCAAACACAGCCATCAGTCCTTTGCAATGATGGTCTTCTTGCTCATAGATAGAGTTCAGTAATTGCATGAACTCATCCTCTTCTTCTGCAAACAAACCAATATATGCCTCAGCCTCAGATTCAGAGTCTGAAGTTGATTGATCTGTCAAACTTTTCTCTTTCTCAGCAAACAAGGATTTCTCCTTCTTGCTCTTGTGCTGAGACTTCTTTCTATTAGCAGACTCCTTCCTTTTTTCTGGACAGTCAGCCACAACATGTCCAGCTTTGTTGCAGCAATAGTATAAAATCTTGGATGTAGTTGACTTGCTAGGCTTTGTCCCATTCCTGTCCTTCCTGGATGATTTCCTCTTCTGATAATAGTCATCCTGGGACTGAGATGTGGAAGGCTTAGATTTCCACTGCTTCTTCTTTAAGAATCTCTGGAACTGCCTTGTGAATGCTACAAAGTCTTCATCAGAATTACTGCTGTCTGAACTGGGATTATCTGAATTTTCTGAGATCATTTCTGCATCTCTCTTAGGAAAAGATGGAGACATTCTCCTATTCTTTCTTGTGGCTTCTACCATGAAGGCCACTGACTTTTCTTTATAGTCACCCTTTGTATTTTTCTCTTCCTCCTTTCTGGCCCACAGCTGCATCTCATAATGTTGGGTATTGTATCCACAATTACCTGGATTTGAGGAAGCCACCTGTCAAGCTAAGATGAATTCACAATGTATTTGATGAAACCTCTTAAGTTGTGCTTGCAGTTATTCCACGCTAAGTGCACACCAATGTCAGGGTGCAGTAGGTCAATATACACGGGTCTGCACGACGTAATCCCTCATTGAGCAGATCAGTGTGTTGGCCTACGTGTACTCTCTCTATTGGAGTGCACTTACTTTCAAGTACAGGGCTGTGATCTTGCAAAAGCAGACAAGGAGCAAGGATGGGTCAAGGAGCACATCATGGTTGGAAAGACGAAAATTCATCTAAGTGTAAATCGACGAGAATCACCAAGTGATTCTCGCCGACTCGGCGAGAATCACTAGTGATTCTCGCCGAATCGTCGAGAATCATTGGCTAATTCTCACCGACTCGATCCAGCTACTTCAAAGCGCGCAAATTCTGATGCTAAGTAAGAATCGTCGAGAATCACCAAGTGATTCTCGCCGATTCGGCGAGAATCACTAGTGATTCTCGCCGAATTGCCGAGAATCACTGGCTGATTCTCGCCTTCTCGACCCGGCTAAATCAGTGCGTGCAACCAAGTCAAATTCGACGAGAATCATCTTTGATTGTCGCCGAATCGTCGAGAATCACCTTTGATTCTCGACGACTCGATGAGATTCACTTTCGATTCTCGCCGATTTTGACTTGACAATTTTTCTGGAAACAGCTTGACCGGATTCTGCCGCTGGCACTGTGTTGAACCGAAACTAGGGTTTTCTTCTGGTGGGACCCACAACGGTCATATTGAAGTTGTCTACAGTATAAATACAGGCGTATTTTTGAACATTAAAAATAACGGAAAAAGATATAGGAAGCCGAGCCGCGACGTGACCTAGATCGCGATTTCCGCCGCCGCCGCCGTCGCCGCTAGAGAGAGTTGATCGCCGGTCTTGATCGTGGTTTCTTCCAGATCTCCGGTCGATAGAAGCTTAGCCAAGCTTAGCGTCTCACGTGTCTAACCGGAGATCTCTTGTCTCTTGATTTGTTGATCGGGAAAACCTTCCCCGTCCGAATAGATCGAGACGACTGATCCTAGTGTGACCGTTGGTAGACCTAGCTAGATTCGCTACGAAGTTTGGATCTCCAAAGTACAGCAGCCGCACATCATCGTCGCCGCCAATCCCGTGAACCTAGCCGCCGCCGGTTCCGGGGAGATCCTCTCCAAGAGAGATCTAGGGTTGTGGACTCTTTGTGGACTTCAAGAACACGTCGTCAACGAAGAGGGACACCTTAGTCTCCAAACGTAGTTTGTATCTTTTGTACATTCTAGTTTTTCTTTTGTTGTAAAGGAACGTAGGTTCCTAGTTGTAAGTGTTGGGTACAACCCGTGTTGTGGGAGTGTTGACTCCTACGTGTGGAAGGGTTCCTTCCGATAGTGCAAGGATTGGATTTCAATCCTGTTGGTGAAGAGACCGAGTCGTCCCTTGTTGGGAGATAGGTCGAAGGGGGAAAGTGGATGTACCCAAATCGGGGAACCACTATAAATAGCTTGTGTATTCTGTGTGCTGTGCTGTTTATTTTTATTGTGCAGGTACAATTTTAAATTCCGCAAAAATGCTGCACGTCATCTATTCCCCCCCCCCCTATAGGTGAAGATAGTTGACACTAGGTGGACTTTCAAGTGGTATCAGAGCGAGGTTACTCATCAAAAAGGTTTACACCTTGAGTAGAATCCTGCCACCAGTGTCAGAAGCATGGAGCTGGATCATGAGATATCGCCACTAAGACTCCCCACATGCACAAAGGAGTTTTATCCAGTCTCGAGGATGAGAGTGTCGTATCACTTGGATGCAATCGATCCTCGAGCATCTTTCATCCTGGAAGATGGTCCTTTTATTCCTATGAAGACCTCCGACTCTGGAAAGAATATCCAAGTGCCCAAGTGCATTGCTGAGATGTCGGAGACGGAACTTTCATTATTTAATTTGGACAAGAGGATTCGTCAAATTATCATGGATATCTGGTCTGGAGCTTCTCGCTCTAGATTGGAAAAATGTGGGTCGGCTAAATCTATGTGGGTGATGATCTTAGAGCTGATGGGGGGGTCAGAGAAAGCTGGAATCTGCTGTCAACCAGAGGATGAAGCCTATGTGGGGGTCCTCGCCTCTGAAGATGAAGGCAAGGATCTATCGGACAGCATCAGAGCTCCAGTGTCCGTGTCAGAGACTGAAGAGGCCAGTGAGGAAAGCAGCTCTGATGAGGATGACACAACGGTCACTGGCTCTAATGACAATAACACTGAAGAGTAGGTAACTTCTTCATCCTACCCCGTCTCTCTTGAAATTTCTGAAGACAGGAACTGCTTTCCTTCAGAAAATTCTGATTCTCTGAAGAGAGCCCTTCAGAAGAGCAACCTACTTGTTGAAGAACAAGCTCAGGAGATTGCTCGGCTGAAGATCTTGTTGGTTCTCCAATTGGCATCCAACAAGGTCAAGGACTCTAAAATCTCTGATCTAGAGAGTAGTCTAGAGAATGAGAAAAGGATAGTATCAAACTTTTCCAAGGTTGATGCTATAAAGAGAAAGCAAGAAAATGGGTGGATCTCCCGGATTATCAATTCGTGGAGAAATGGGGAAACGGTGTTCCGACCCCCCACTCCAAGCAGGAAGGCAACTCATCATGCCTTCAGGTTTGATCACAGGAATAATCGTGGTCACTGCAAGGGTGATCTGTCCTCATGTGGAGACACCCATAGTGCAAGGGCCATCGTGGCCACCCATGAGAGAATACCCAAGGCTCATTCTGAGCCCTTTGTATTCACTGCCACTGCCTCAACTCGGTGTGAATCTGCATGTACCAGCTCACAGAACACTTCTCACCACCCGAGGACACAGGACAGGGAGGTTAGAAGTCATGGTGTAATTTTTTATGGGGCCTCAGGAAGGGGGATGCCTGAAAGGAAGGCACCACCTCCCCGGCCTCATGACGCTCGCAACATGCATTCCTTCCACCCTTTCACTTGTCACGGTGGAAGAGGAAATTTTTTGAGGAGATCATGCCCTATCCCGTTTAGACCTAGGACCGTGACTACCTCAGTCACTAGATCAGGTCAGAAACGGCGATACAACATTCACCCGTGTTGGTGCTGTGGCAAAGTGGGACACTTTGCCATAGACTGTTGGCACAACCCCTCTGTGTCAAGGGCAAGGGCCTATCCACTTTTTCTGGGCAGAGGTAGTCTTCCTAACAGGTTTTCTGAAGGAGGGCAGTCGAGTGCTTATGCTAATAGGAACCTAGGACCCAATATGTATTGGGTTCCTAAGGTAAAGTAACTCTTTCTTGCAGGGTAGTCTAGGTTCACGTAAATATGATGGGAACTAGACAGTAGATGGCTCAAGACTAAATTGGAACAAGCGTCTGGAATACCAGATGTGATATCTACATGGGCATACTCACATTGAGCTCCTAATATGTTTTACCTGAGGGACTAAATGATAACTCTCATAATCCCAGGTACTTTTGATCAGTTCCAGGGCTTGAGTCATATTGTATCCACATTTTATATATATATATATATATATATATATATATATATATATATATATATATATATATATATATATATATATATACTTATACTTACACTTATATATGTGTACATCTAAGCATATGTTAACACGGTAAACATAAACCATAGATACAACAATGAAGACTTATCGGAAATTCCACTGGTAGACTCGAGATCTAACATCTACAGGCGTAAATTAGTTCACTGAAAACTAGCGAAGATTGCCATCAATAAATGTATGGAAAAGCCGACTCAAACCCTAAGAGCTTGGCTTTAAGGAGTATTTATATATTTAGAAGATTTTCAAATCGACTTAGACAAACTCGAAACCCGCTTAACCCAAACCCAACAGCCACACGAAGATTCCAATACCTTAATGCCCCCACTTGAGTTACAAGCCCGCGCTACAGAGCTCGGCGACCCTTTATATATTTAGAATTCCCGCCGACCCTTCATATTCCATAGGATTCCCGCCGAAGGACCTTCTCCGCAGGAAACTCGCCGAATCCCGCAAGATTCTCGCCGATTCACCGAAGGTTTCCCGCAAGCTTCTCACCGAAGGTCTCTCGCCGAATCGTGAAGAACTCCGTCGACATCCCACAGGAAGCACACCGAAGGTTTCTCGCCGTTTCATCCCGCAAGATTCCCCCTCCGTCGACATCCCGCAAGTTTCCCGCCTCGTGAACAACTCCGTCGATCTCAACGTGCAAAAATCCCGTCGATCTCGCCGATTCTTCCTTCCAGGGATTTCTCCGCGGTTTCGATCAATCGCAGTCGCGTGCACCTACCGGGTGTCCATCGTCTTCATCGAACTAACTCACCATCTACGCTTTTAGGTAACCACAACCTCACCCTTACTTGGACTTTTTCACTAGTGTCGCTTCCCTTTTGATTAAGCGTAGAGCAGGGATTCTCTCCCTAGGTGTGCAATGGCTCCTAGGACAACCGCTGGGCTGGTCACTGGATGCGAGCTGGTTCGAACAGGGTTCTCTTATGCCTCTGACGAATTCAAAAACATCATTATTATGCTGGAAGAGGCTGGACTCTCATTCGTACTGGAGCATCCCTGTAAATTCCTGGACAAGGAAGTACTGGAGTTCTTTGCCACCGCAAAACTCCGGAATGACGTCTCTCTTATCAAAAGCAAGGTTGCCGGGGCAAAGATCAAGATGTCGCCAGCAAGCTGACCCACTACTTGCAGCTCACTAGCTCGGAGCACGAGGATTATCTTGAGGAAGAAGACAAAACCAGGACTCTATTATTATGTGGTCTCGCTCGAGGAACTCGGTCGATAAAGCGAAAGGATATGAATGAAGAAGGGAAACTTCTGTCAGACATCGTTGGGAAGGTACTCATATGCAAGTCGGGCTCTCATGACCACATCTCTGCGAACATGTTCAAGATCCTGGTGGCAATTGTCTGCAGGAAACGATTCAACTGGGGGGCATTGCTTTTTGAGAAGATAAAGGACACCCTGCGATCTCCTAGCTTTGGCCGAATCATCAGTCTGTACCTCAATCAGTTGAATGGAGATAAGTATGACATGAGTAAAGGTGTTCCTCTACATTACTTAAAGAAAATGGACTCGAGTGTTTTTGACAGATGGGAGAGGCGCATTGGGCAGGCTGCCGTGGTAGAACAACAGGACGCATCTCCAGCCGAGGCCGGCACTGTGGCTGATTCCGTAGTAATCCCCAGTGAAATTCCTGACGCTTTGACTGCAGGAATTGAGGGGGAGCCTCTACCCACTGATGCTAATATCGTATCTGACATCTCGCTGATCGCCAGAGATGCAGTGGCAGATATACAAGAAGAACGTGATGCTGTAGAGGAGACTGCTGACAAAGGGTTGGAAGGTGATGCTGATGAGAATGATCAAATGGATGATGAAGGTGAGGAAGAAGGCAATGAGGGACAGGAAGCATTGGAGACTCAGAATATCACTGAAGATCCATCTGACAAGCACGCTCCTGAGTTCGTCCCTGAGAACATTGGTGCAACAATGGAGGGGGAGTCTGAGAAATCTACAGAGGCCGCAAGCATTCCCCCCTTAGAGACTGTGCTTGTGTCCAGCTCTACAGGTGCATCAGCTGAACCGCAAGGCCAAGGAGTGCCTCAGAATCTTCCACTACGAGATGATATAGCCACTCACACCGTGAATGTCATTCAGGGTATAGTGGATGAGCTTAAGGCATCTTTTGAGGAAGCTCAAAATACAATGTTGAAAAGGATTAAGAAATCTGAAAATCTCATGCTCAAGAACATGGTGGAGATAAATCACAAACTGGACGTGATGGAAAAGAAGTTTGAAGATTAGTATACTGCGGCCGGCCAAGCTGTCACTCTTCTTATGGAGGGATTAAAAAGGAACACTGATACTCTCACAATCGTAAATCAGAATGCTCATGTCGTAGCAAACAAAAATCAAAAGTTTGATAGCAATATGTTAACTCTCAACACCAATCAACAAGCCTTGGTCACTGAATTCTCCAGGACTACAAAGCATATTGATGACTCACTGCACTCTTATGCAAAATCCATCGCAGTCGAAACCAAAAAGGGGGAGAAAGAATATATAGCTAAGATGGCTGAGCTTCGGGAAGTCATGATCAACAACTTTGAACAGTTAAACAAATATGTCCATGACAGTTGCTGGTGGATGCCCAACAAGCGTTAGGCGTTAATATCCCTGAAAATCCCCAGGGTGCTCCTGCTCCTGAAGATTATACTGTGGTTGATGAGGGCGCCAGTGTTGAAGAAGTTCCTGTAAGTGAAGTTGATGTTCATAGGGCTGCTAGGGCCTCCTCCAAGGCAAAACTGATGGCATTGTTTGATCAAGGAGCCCTAGCAAAAGCCAGGGACAAGAGGAAATCGCAAGAAGGTACATCAAAGGAAACACAAGTTGAAAAGAGAATCAGACTGAAGGAGGAGGAAGTAAGAAACAAAAAGTGGAGCCCAGTATCCAAGAGTATCATATTGGACACATTCTGGCTACAGGAAAAAGGGGAAATCAATCGAAACGATGTATACAGCCAGTATGAGTGGGAGATGCACAAGACGTATGAAGCGAAACGAAACATCTTCTTCAGGACCAATACTGCGGCAGATAAAGCTCCTCCTCCCAGATATTATCCGAAGCCCAAAGAGTATATGGAGAGACAAAGAAAGAAGTATTTGGCTCAACAACTCAAGGATGACTTAGCCAAAGAAAAATAGTCAAAAATTTATAGCCTGTCATTCTCTCTTAAGAACAATTAATGTTTATTGTTAGTATATGAACATTCCTGAGATTATATATATATTTACATTTGAATTTATGAATGACTCAAGTCTTGATCTGTTTGCCTATATTCTCTTGTGCTGCAAATTTAAATTATGAATGTTGTTTATATTATCTGGTTGGTGTTATTCATCTTAGCTTGTAGGATTTTGGCTTCGTCAAATAGGGGGAGATTGTTGGGTATTGTATCCACAATTACCTGGATTTGAGGAAGCCACCTGTCAAGCTAAGATGAATTCACAATGTATTTGATGAAACCTCTTAAGTTGTGCTTGCAGTTATTCCACGCTAAGTGCACACCAATGTCAGGGTGCAGTAGGTCAATATACACGGGTCTGCACGACGTAATCCCTCGTTGAGCAGATCAGTGTGTTGGCCTACGTGTACTCTCTCTATTGGAGTGCACTTACTTTCAAGTACAGGGCTGTGATCTTGCAAAAGCAGACAAGGAGCAAGGATGGGTCAAGGAGCACATCATGGTTGGAAAGACAAAAATTCATCTAAGTGTAAATCAACGAGAGTCACCAAGTGATTCTCGCCGACTCGGCGAGAATCACTAGTGATTCTCGCCGAATCGTCGAGAATCATTGTCTAATTCTCGCCGACTCGATCCAGCTACTTCAAAGCGCGCAAATTCTGATGCTAAGTAAGAATCGTCGAGAATCACCAAGTGATTCTCGCCGATTCGGCGAGAATCACTAGTGATTCTCGCCGAATCGTCGAGAATCACTGACTGATTCTCGCCGTCTCGACCCGGCTAAATCAGTGCATGCAACTAAGTCAAATTCGACGAGAATCATCTTTGATTCTCGCCGAATCGTCGAGAATTACCTTTGATTCTCGACGACTCGACGAGATTCACTTTCAATTCTCGCCGATTTTGACTTGGCAATTTTTCTGGAAACAGCTGGACCGGATTCTGCCGCTGGCACTGTGTTGAACTGGAACTAGGGTTTTCTTCTGGTGGGACCCACAACGGTCATATTGAAGTTGTCTACACTATAAATACAGGCGTATTTTTGAACAGTAAAAATAACGGAAAAAGATATAGGAAGCCGAGCAGCGACATGACCTAGATCACGATTTCCGCCGCCGCCGCCGTCGCCTCTAGAGAGAGTTGATCGCCGGTCTTGATCGTGGTTTCTTCCAGATCTCCGGTCGATAGAAGCTTAGCCAAGCTTAGCGTCTCACGTATCTAATCGGAGATCTCTTATCTCTTGATTTGTTGATCGGGAAAACCTTCCCCGTCCGAATCGATCGATACGACTGATCCTAGTGTGACCGTTGGTACACCTAGCTAGCTTCGCTACGAAGTTTGGATCTCCAAAGTACAGCAGCCGCACATCATCGTCGCCGCCGATCCCGTGAACCTAGCCGCCGCCCGTCTTGCCGCCGCCGGTTCCGGGGAGATCCTCTCCAAGAGAGATCTAGGGTTGTGGACTCTTTGTGGACTTCAAGAACACGTCGTCAACGAAGAGGGACACCTTAGTCTCCAAACGTAGTTTGTATCTTTTGTACATTCTAGTTTTTCTTTTGTTATAAAGGAATGTAGGTTCCTAATTGTAAGGGTTGGGTACAACCCGTGTTATGGGAGTGTTGACTCCTACGTGTGGAAGGGTTCCTTCCGATAGTGCAAGGATTGGATTTCAATCCTGTTGGTGAAGAGACCGAGTCGTCCCTTGTTGGGAGATAGGTCGAAGGGGGAAAGTGGATGTACCCAAATCGGGGAACCACTATAAATAGCTTGTGTATTATGTGTGCTATGCTGTTTATTTTTATTGTGCAGGTACAATTTTAAATTCCGCAAAAATGTTGCACGTCACCTATTCCCCCCCATAGGTGAAGATAGTTGACACTAGGTGGACTTTCACATAAGACAGCAATTTGCCAAACAGTGTTGCAGGAGAAATCTCAGCCAGTCTGGCCACTTCCCTTATGGCACAGATCTTTGTATCCCAATCCTTAGTCAGAGACCTAAGGAACTTGTCATTCAGCTCATAAGTACTGAATATTCTTCCATAAGACATTAGTTCATTGACAATCCTATAGAACTTCTTATAATATTCAGTTATACTTTCAGACTTGGCTTGTCTGAAACTCTCATATTCTTGATTAAGCATAGACTTTCTATCGTGCCTAACCTCTTCAGAACCCTCCATGTAGACAATCAATGTGTCCCAAATCTCCTTGGAGGTTTTGCAGTGAATTAGATTCTAGAATGTTGAATCATCAATGGCACTTACTATAATATTCTGGGCTCTTTTGTCCATTGTAGCCAAGATGATCTCATCCTTAGTCATCTCTGAAAAATCCTTTGGAATTCTTTGATTGGCATCAAGAACAGAAATCTTCATAAGAACATATGGTCCTTTCTTAACTGTTATGTAAATTCTAGGATCAGATGCCTCCATAAATAATCTGACCCTTTTCTTCCATATTCCAAATATCTCCTTCCTACAAATAGGCAATTTTATTGCACCAAGTTCTTTATGGTTTTCTCCTGAACCCATTTTCTTGAACTTATTTCTGCCTTACAGATCTCACTCAGACTGTTAAGTCTATCTTTGAGGAACCTCGCTTTGATACCACTTGAAAGAATTAGTTCCTAAATACCTAGAGGGGGGAGGGTGAATAGGTGTAATTCTTTTTTCTTCTAAGGCAGAATATCTGAAAGTGCAGCTATATCTAATATACTCTAGCGGGGGGGGGGGGGGGGGGGCGGGGGTGAATAGAGTATATGGTGATTTTAAAACTTTTACAACTGCTGTTGTATTTTAGGTGTGTGTGTGTGTGTGCAGGGAAGCAAATATAATAAACCAAAAAGCAGCAATGGACTAATCATAGCACATTCACAGAGCAAGGCCAGAAAACAAAAGGAAAAGAAAGCAACCAGACGACACAAGAATTTTATAGTGGTTCCCCAAATCTGGGTAGTCCACTCTTCTACCACCCTGGTAGGAATCCACTGCAGGAAGGGGTTAAGCAGGTATCCTGGCACCAATGGGGTTTTGATCAGGTTCCCAAAAGCCAAACCCTCAAGTCTTTTGGTGGGAGACTGATACGCCCGCGAACAGACTCTTTGTAACATCCCAATTTCAACTAGACCCCCCTAAGGGTGATTTTGGGCAAGGCTAGGTCAAGACCAACCCTAGGAAGACCTTGGGGACCAAGTGGGCCTAGGTAGGAGGATGAAAGCTACCATGGTCTGCAAATAGTAAAATTCAAAACAATAATTTAGAAGGACATTAGGGCTTCACCATGACTCCATGACCCCATCACAATATTATTAACCTAGCAAAGGGGGGGGGGTCAACCCAAGCTCAACCCCTTTTTCCTTTTAAGTTAACCACAATATAATGAAATATTATGGGTGGAAAGGGCTGCCAATAGGCTGGGGAGTCAGCATGGTCAGCTTTGGTGACTAGGAGAGAGAGAGAAAGCTTCATTCCATACTAATGGAGGAGAGAGAAAAGGGGAAAGAGAGTTGAAGGAGGAGATTGGCCAAGGAAAGGCCAATGGTCCCCATTGATGGCAGCATTCATCTCCTCCAGTGAAGGGGAGGAGTTTCCAGCCATTTTCCTGGCTGTCAAGGGGCTGTTACAGCCTCCACCATCATGGCCGAAACAAGCCTTTAATGGCCATGATGGCCATGGCAGTTTCTTCCATTCTTCTCCCCCTCTGATGTTTTAAACATCATCAGTGAGCTTGGAGAAGAATTTCCCAATCCTTAACTGAAGAAATCCGGCGAGTTTACTGGGAGATTGCAGAATTCCGATCGGCGGCGCCACCACCATGTCAACCCGCAGATCCGCTCGTCTCCAGGCCGCCAACAAGGTCCTCCTCCTCCTCTTTTCTCATGGGTAGATCTTAGGTTTCATTAGGGACAAGGTTCGGGCACAATTGAGCCCGATCCAATTCGCAAAATTCATGGCTTTCGGCCGAAACTTTTATTGGTTGGATCGCCGGAATCCGCCCCTCCTGCGGCTGTGCCGCCGTCTGGCGATAGCCACCACCTCAACGGAGGTGATGGTGGCGGTGGCCGGCCGGGGAAGGGACTGGGTGGCCGGCGGTAGACGCTTGAAGTCGGCACAGGAAGAAGCAATCCTGGCCGTTGGCTCATCGGGGACGATAACCCAGCGCCGTCGATCTGCGCCAAGATTCGCGCGGCATCAAATCAGATACTTTAGGATTTAAATAAATATCATTTCATTTCTGTCACAATAGATGTATTTAATGTATTTAATTTTTAAAAATACTTAGGGACCCTGAATGGAAATCTGCCCAACATGAAAATTGTAGCTTCGGGTGTGTAGGTTGTAGCAAAAATTGCTTGGACCCTTTTGGGCCACTGGTTAGACCAGGGTACCCCTTTTTGGTAGGACCTATACCTAGGCCTAAACAGAAATTATTTTTGGTGCCCACACTTCATTCCTTGTCCAAACAAGTTGAAATTTGGGCAGTGAGGAAGTCTTAGTCATATCTAGAACCTGTCCAAAATTTAGAATTTTTGGAGAATACTTTTCTATAGTTTTTAGAAAAATTTAATAAATCATGATTAATTTAATTATGTGACCTAATTAATTTAAAACTCCCCCAAATTTTGGTGGGTGGTCTTAGATGTCATGATAGGTATAGGGTTAAAACTTTAGCTCATTTGGAGATGTTTAAGATAGGTAATTTACCCACCCTATATATGACCTTATAAGGGTATTTTGGTCAAAAGCCACTATTTGATGGTTGAGTGGCCAAATTCACTCATCAGAGGCTGAAATTTTGGCCACTGATATAATTTGACGTTTTACACTCACTTATGAAGTTTGGAGTGGTTTGGACTAGGGTAGCCCTAGAATTTTAGGGTAGGCCCTTTAGGGTAAATTTCTAGGGTTTGAAGAATTTGGGGTCAAAAGACCTTGGATGGACTTGAAACTTGGGAATGATGTCCATAGGGTTACTATGGTCCTGTGGTTAAAATTTTAGGGCATTTGGAAGAATTTAAACCCCTTAAATCTATAACCCTAGTTTAGGGCACTAGCTTTGAAATCATAAGATCTAATACCAAACTTTCTGAAAAGGGCTGAGTTTTTGAATGGGTAGTTGCTTAGGGTATATATATCTCTGGAAATTTTATAATAAATTTTGGATGAATATTTTTGGTACTTTATTCACAAAGTCATGTTTTACAATTTTCACTTAGGAATTTTTGGAGAAAAGTATACTTGATTAAATCTGATGAAACTTAGCAAAGGGGCTTGTAATCATGGTACCCATCTCTGTAAAGTTTTATGAAATTTTTGAAGAATGATATTTAGTAGTTGCTTCTTTAATTATTTAATTCTATGGAACTTTGGTAAATTTAATAATGACATTTAAATGGTCTAAAAAATTTTAATTTCTTCATCATGATGTTTCTAGTTCCTTATGAAGCCCTAGTAATTTTTACATAATTATTGGAGACATATTTGTGGCACTTCCTTCATTATATTTGATCTTAGGAATTATTTTTAATAAATCCTTTAGAGGTCAAGAACTATCTGGAAAATTATGAACATTGGCAACCAATAATATTTCTCTGTTATTTAGTGAATACAAATTTTAGGAGGCCATTACCTGAGAAATTCTTATGGTTCATGTTCAAATTGACTATGGCCTAGTTTTTGAGGAAAATTCAATAAATAGTAGATTAATTGGGAAAAATATGATTTTCTGAATTTAGACTATATTTATCATAATAGACCTCTGGTAAAATTTGTAGAGTTATTGGAGGAGAATTTAGAGTATCACCTATTGAGTACATCATATTAGCTTAGGGAGGTCTGCAATTAGTAAAAACAGCAGAAATCAAATTAAAGTGCACAATGAGTTTAGGAAGTTGGAATAATGGGGCATTAGTCTGGTAGGTGAATTAGGTTTGTCATCAGAAGTGTAGATGAGTAGTGGAGGTTGGTTAGAGTTGTGTGGGGTTCGGGATCGACAAAGGATCACTCATCCTCGTTGAAAAGAAGGAGTCATATACACTTGGGTTAGAATTCAATTATAACCCTAAGGGATTGAGAGATTTGTGTAGTAACCAATAATAATAAGTGCCTTGCGAAAGGGAGCTTTGGGCGTAATCCCATCGTAGTTCCTAGTGCCTTCGAGAGCCCTTCACGGGGAATACCTTGGGCAGTCCTGGGCTAACGCAACTCATAGGAATAATGAAACTTCAAGAGTAACTAGAATAATTAGGGTTTCACTCTCACACACCCCGAGGTTACGGGAAGTAATTTTGGCTAGATGATCAAGCAGTAGGCTCGGTCGTTGTGGTAAGAGGGCAGGATGGCCCGGTGAGCTTCGGCTCGGTGTTGGTACGTAAATTTGCATGTGCATAAAAGGAATGAAATTAAGGTGGTGGGTCTTCGGTATTGGAGGATCTTAGCACAGACACCAATACGTTGACTCGGCAAGTGTTGTGATAGCACTTCGCCAACAGAAGTCCGGTGCGCCAGCCGGCAAGAGTACGCAGGAGTCTGCTTAGTGCACCAGCGTTGAGGCGTACGATAGGTCTGACCAGTAGTGCTATACTGGTTTAGAGGTGGGCGAGGCCCAACCCACCGCTTCCGTCTGCCACTACGGAGGTATCCTGGGAGGTGAGGCTCCAGAAAGGGGGAACTAAAGGTCTGTGTGCACAGAGTCGGGTGTGTGTGTTGCACTTGCTTGATCCATCATACCCACTTGCATGTCATAGCATAAGCGATTCATTTAACACTTTGACACCTAAAATATAAGTGGTATGGGACACTTATACATTAGGCCCTATAAAACGACACCTTGGTCTATAAGCTTGTGTGGGCAAGTTTATAAATTAAGGTTAATTTTCTTTACATATATATATTGCTGTTAATAACCGACACCCCAACGTATAAATTGGTATGAGACTCTTTATATGATGGAAGCCTTGCAAAAGACCCCTTGCTTATATGTACCCATATAAGTTAAGGTTACTTTACTTTACTTGTTTACAAATATGTTTAGTTACTATATAAATTGCTAGTTTTAGGTCCACCGTCACCTGCATTTGATATACTCTCCACTTACAAGTCCTCCCTTTCTTCCTCTCCGCTCGGTGCCTAGGAGCCATGGGGGAAGGGGTGGGGGATGATAGGACTTAGTCTTTTAGACTAACGGTTTTCGAACCACATCATTTAGGGGATCGCGGAGCCCAGATTGGAGGAGCAGCCCCAGAGGTCGACACGCTTGGAGATAGGGCAGTCTAGCACAGGAGTTCAGACAGCTGGGACCGTGAGGCCCTTACTCTAGTAGTGTTTATTTTATTTCCACATGAGAGATCTTGTGGTGAGGAATTGTTGTATCGGGCATAAGCCCTTATTTACAGTGCTTGGTTTTGTGGACTCTCCCATCGTGGAGATATTTTACTTGATGTGATATTTCTGTGGACTTTTACTTAGAGTTTTGCTTCGCATGTTATTACTCTAATTTTGTTACTATGCTGCGATCGAATTGGCCGGCAGAAACGGCGTTTTGTGGTGATGACGCTTCCGGGAGAGAAGGTGTCACCGCAAAGCGGCGGTTCTGGGCATAAGACCCTCTGTTTTTAAAAAAAAAAATGGGGTCTTACACTCTTACTGTGGTTGGTTCGGTGAGTCGATCGTCGCGGGCTCGCTCGGGTAGGCAAGTGCACCTATCGCAAGTAGTACTCGATATTCGGGGGAATACCGAGGTCGTATTGTTCTCGGGGTCGTGTTGACTATTCTTACTCCTCCGGGAGGACTATTATTTTCCTGAAAGTAAGGTGGATTTTTTTACTTAATAAAAGACGGAAAAGCAAAGGAGCGAAAAAATGATTTAGAAAATATTCGATGAAGGGTTAACGCTCGGCATCGAATCGGATTAAGACTAAAACAATTTTTAATAATAAAAAGACTTAGTTTTCAAATTAATAATAAGGCAACTTGGCCGTGGAGGTTCCACAAATGTGAGCTCACCTAGCTATAGGGATATCGCTCACCTAAACGTTAAGACTATTCGACCGAACGTTAGTCCGACGAAGGATTCCTCTTAACGCCCGCTATACGCTAAGAACCCCGCTATTGGGTGGGGAACCCAATCCGGTAGAATTATGCTTATCCTCTCTCGAGGGTATGCACGCAACTCTATTTACCCAGGGGTGATCGGTCCATATGCACGGCCTCTCGGCTAGCTAGCATATGGACTACGGAAATAGGGCCCACACATCGATATGTGGTCCTACGCGTCGTAAACCCGGGGTAAACCTGAAGTGCTTAAATTAAAATGAAAATAAAGAGCTTTAATTATTATAAATCATTTTAAATGTCCCAATGCTCTTCGATGCCGAGGCTAATAGCGATTAGCCATACATCGGTATGGGGACGGCTTATAATTTAGTGAGGCGCGATTTCGAAATTAAACACAAATGATTATAAGAAGGGGACATAAAAACAAAACAACATTTAGAAAACTGAAAAATTAGCTAAAACAAGAACTCACGCACACTCCAAATTATAAATTAAAAAGGAACTAAGTTATACATGAAAGAAATTTGCTTATTCAAAATTTGCGAGTCCCACTCAAACGAGTGGGGGCGGTAAATAAAAGCTGAAAATTGCAAGTCCTACTCAAATGAGTAGGACTGAAATGAAAGCGAGTCCTACTCAAATGAGTAGGAGAAAATAAATGCGATTACAGGGCTATAAAGTCCGGCCATTTAACTCAAGTGAGTAGGCGGAAAAATAAAGAAAGAAAAATTACAAATCCTACTCAAACGAGTAGGCGGGAAATAAAGTCCGACCATTTAAACTCAAGTGAGTAGGCGGAAAAATAAAGAAAGAAAAATTACAAGTCCTACTCAAAAGAGTAGGACTGAAAATGAAAACGATGCGCCATTTAACTCTTAATGAGTAGCCGGAAATAAATGCACACAAACACACACACTCCATATGAATTTCAAGAAAGCAATAAAGCTAACACCTACACTCACACACTCTACATAATTTGAATCAAAGCATAAAAGTTATACACCTAAACTCACACACACTTCATGAAGATTAAGAAGAACAAAAGGAAATTTAGGCTCATACACTCACACACACAAATAAAAAGCAAAATGAAAGTTACCTAAAAATTTAAATTTTAACTTTTTCATGCATAGGTTTTGCCAAAAACAAATAAAAAGAGGAAATTTCAATTTTTAGAAGACAAAAGTTTTTCAAAACAAATTAAAAACCAAAGTTTTTGGAAAATTAAAATGCCAACATTTTCATTCTTATGATGTTATGAAAGTGATAAAAAAGGTGAAAAAGAAGATGAAAAGAACAAAAGAGGTTTTACAATCCTAAAAGAAAACTAAGTAGTAAAAAAAAGAACAAAATCATTTTTTAAATCTCTTTTATAAAATCATAAGAATGAAATCAAAATTCTTAGCATGAAGACAAGTTAAAGGAAAAAAACATGGTGAGAGAAAAAAGGAAAACTAATCATCCCTAAACATGAAAACAAGTTAAAAACATGTAAAGTAAATAAGTTACACTCATACACACACACACACATTTCATAAAAGAAGAACTAAATGAAGAACAAAGATAGAACCAAGGATAAAAAGGAGAAGGAAAGTGGGCACAAGTGTTCATTCCAAAGCCATATATGAAGAGAAAATTTAACATTTTATTGATTAAAAGAAACTATTACAAGCTATTACAAGGGCTAAAGCTAAGACAAAACAAGACATGAAATAAAAAAGGGGAGAAATCTCCTTACATAGCCTTAGAAATCACGGATGCAGCCCACAAAAAGAAACTAAATTGGCCCAAAAATCTGAACCCTTGGACCTTACAGAACTGGGCAATTTATAGGCAAAAAATTCTAAGTACACGCCCTCGGTCACGGGTGTGTAGGGGGGGCGTGACAGTACTATTCATGAAGGCGGCCGGCGATTGGACCGGAAAGTTGACTTCGGGCTGAGTTCGCAGCAGTCACGCCCCAGGTCACGGGCGTGACTCTGGGCATGTCGGGGAGGTAGAACCGGGCGCGGGTTGCGTCGAAAGTCTTTGTTAGCATCTTGTCGGGCCAGCTGGAAAGGTCACGCCCCAGGTCATGGGCGTGACGCTGGGCGTGTCAGTTGGTGTCGACACTCGACGAATGTCGAGCGGAAAGTGTCGAGTCGAAATCGTCGAGCGGAAATTGAGTCACGCCCCCGGTCACGGGCGTGACGCTGGGCGTGACTGTTGGTGTCGACACTCGACGATCGTCGAGATGAATTCGTCGAGTGGAGTGAACACGTGCTTGGGTCACGCCCCGTGTCAGGTGACACGGGCGTGACCCCAGGCGTGTCAAGCTTTTACTTCAGAAATCGTCCGTTTTCATGGGAAATGCACAGTCACGGCCCGGTCACGGGCGTGACCAAATTGTCACGGGCGTGTACTGCCCAATTTTGGCAGATTTTGGAAATTTTCTGCAAAATAAAATAAAACAAGTTAGAAGTAAATTTACAAGAATAGGAGCATTTTATTGAACAAAAATAAGTAAAAATGACGAAAATAAATGAAAATGACTAAATTAATGTGCATAAAAATAAGTATATTTACAATTCATCAAATACCCCCATACTTAGGCTTTTGCTATTCCAGAGCAAAAGTTTGAGGTGAATCTATATGGAATAAAAAAAACTCTAAGTTTTAGCTATCGCTTAATTAATTATAAGAGAGATCGAAATAAATATACGGGGTGTAAGAGTTAAGTCCTAAAATTATGTAGATGATTTAAATAGCGCAAAAGTTTTGGCCAAAAGACTTCTTGATGTAATCACATAGAAGGCAACATTTGTAACGGTTAGATTAACGAAAATAGTTTGGAATTATAAGAACTCTAGCTTATACGAGTGCTACTGGAAATAATACAATTTACTAATTATGCTCTCAAAAAGATTTTTGAATTAATTCTAGAATCGTGTAATTGGCTAAGGGGGTAGTGGGTTTATGAAGAGGGTTTTGATATGTGAGGTGAGGTAATTTTTTCTCGAACCTCCATTTTTTTTTCTTTTGGATTATTAGGAAAACGAAATCTTATTTTCCTAATATGATTTTTGTTTTTCAACTTCATAAGAATAAAATTAACCCAATGTATATTTGTAGGAGTAATGAATTTTATCCTCTTACTCCTTATATAATCTTTTTAAATTATTGGGTGCCTATGTTTACGGAACGAAATCTTATTCCCATTGACATAAGATCTTTTAAGGATAAAATTTTTCATGCCAAGTAGGTCATGAAAAGTGAGGGGAGAAAGGAAAACTAGATTGTAATCCTAAAAATTTTTGAGAGCAACCTTAATAATTTGTACGTTCCAATTTTTTTTTCAGAAAGCTAAAAGTAAGTATAATTGAATTCTATAGTCGTTATTTCCTAACATAATATACGTGCTCCTATCAATGAAAAATTAGAAGTAGTGCCTAAAATGAGTTCGCTAGTTTTAACAAAGCATAAAGAATTCTTTAAAACTTAACCCCGGCTATTTAAATTTTTCAATCAATAATTAATAAACGGGTAGCAAACAGAGAATTAATCAAATTCACATATAAATAAACTCAAAACTGAATTTTTGGATAGCAGAAAAGTTAAGTATGGAATATTTAATTTATTTGTTGCAAGCATTTTTTTGATTTTTATAGTTGTTATTATCATTTTTTTTGTTTTTCATTTTTTATCTTTTTTTTTGTATTTTTGTTTTTCTCAATTTTTTTTGAAATTTCTTTTGAACTATTATCTTTTTTTTGTGTTATTTTTTTTAAAGGAATTTTCATAATATGTACAAAAATAAGGGAGAAAAAGAAAAAGGTTTGTACAAGAATGAGGAAGGGTGAGAGAGAAAAAACAAAAAAAATATATACAAAGTGAAACTAAATAAAATTTTTTTTTGTTTTGTTTTTTTTTTCAGTTTTTGGAAAAAAGAAAGAGAGTTCAACGAAAACAAAAAGAAAATTTTTTTTTGGATTTTTCATTTAAAATTTTTTTCATTTTAAGATGTTTTTTAATTTTTTTTGTTTTGTTGTTATATGTATTTTTTTGTATTTTTGAAATGCAGAAAAATTGAAGTGCAGAAAGTAAAGCACGAAAATACCCCCATACTTAAGTCCAACATTGTCCCAAATGTTGTATCGTAAGTATGCGGAACAGAAAGGAAAGACAATATGTACAAAGACAAGAAAGGGAAGGGGGGTAGAAGCTTCCCTGAAACGCGTAGGGGGAGGCCGATCAGAAACCCTGAGGGTCGGTCCGTTTTGGATCGACCACCTCCTTTCCGCTACGGAGGGTTATAGCGTTGGCGTTCTCCCGCGGATTGGGCTCCGTGTTTCCCGGCAGTGCCCCGAGCGCGCGCTCGGACATCATCCTCGCCAGCTGTTCAACCTGTTGTTCGAGTGTTTTTAGCGATCCGGTGATGTTCCGGATATTTGACTCATTGGACGCAATATACTTCGAAAAATTTTCCTCCATCGGGGAGGGTTTCGGAAGAGGAGGAGGAGGAAGAAATCCGGGCGCAAAAGGAATAGGGGGACGCTGAGCATTATTCGGGTTGCTCCACGAGAAGTTGGGGTGATTCCTCCAACCCGGATTATAGTTATTACTATAAGGGTTGTTGTTGGGGTTGAAGGGAGGACGACCCGAATTTCCCATGAAGTCCACGAACTCTTCAGCCACGCAGACGTTAGGGGGAATAAAATAAGGCAAAGTGGAGGAGGCAGCAGACATCTCCGCCACCTGCTTTGTTAACCTTTCAACTTAAAGGGTCAAGAGAGCAGTGGCATCCACTTCAAAAAGACCAGCCGCCGGCTTTGGCCGTCCCCGTGGGACGTTCCATTGATAGGCGTTTATAGCCATCTCTTCGAATAAAGCCTGGGCGGCCTCGGGGGTTTTATTGTTAAGCGTACCCCCGGCAGTCGCGTCAATCATTTGACGCGTCTGAAAATTCAGCCCATTATAAAAAAATTGAACTTGCAACCACGTTGGCAGCGCGTGGTGCGGGCAACGGCGGAGGAATTCCTTAAACCGTTCCCAAGTCTCGTATAGAGACTCAGGATCGTTCTGCACAAACGAAGAAATGTCCGCCCGCAACTTTGCAGTTTTTGCTGGCGGAAAGTACTTCGTTAGGAACCGTTCCGTCAACTCAACCCACGTGGTGATACATCCTCGCGGGAGGGCATTCAACCACGCCTTGGCTTTGGACTTAAGGGAAAAAGGAAATAAGCGCAAACGAATGGCGTCATCAGTGACGCCATTAATCTTGAAGGTGTCGCATATCTCCAAGAAATTGGACAAGTGGACATTCGGGTCCTCATCCGGCAGTCCATCGAACTGCACGGCATTTTGGACCATTTGAATGACACTCGACTTTATTTCAAAATTATTATTGGCCACCGCAGGGCGAACAATACTCAACCCAGAATCATCCAGGTTAGGCCGGGCATAATAAGACATAGTACGCTCGGCCGCCGGGGGAGGGTTAGGAGCAGCCATAAGTACAACAGTGGGTTCTCCGATAGATTCCTCGGGATCTAAAGAAGGATTTCGGCGTTGAGATCGAATACGCGCAAGAGAGCGTTCGATCTCAGGGTCGAAGTCAAAATCTTCAGACTCTGAGGGTTGTCCACGGGTCATACACCCAAACAAAAATAAAACAAAATAAAGTTCTTTTTTTTGTTTTAAAATAAAGTTTTTAGTTTTTTTTATAGAAAATAAGTAAAATTAATAGACTCCGGAATTCGAAATAGCAACTCGAAAACAGATTCCCCGGCAACGGCGCCAAAAACTTGATGCGCCCGCGAACAGACTCTTACTGTGGTTGCTTCGGTGAGTCGATCGCTGCAGGCTCGCTCGGGTAGGCAAGTGCACCTATCGCAAGTAGTACTCGATATTCGGGGGAATACCGAGGTCGTATTGTTCTCGGGGTCGTGTTGACTATTCTTACTCCTCCGGGAGGACTATTATTTTACTGAAAGTAAGGTGGATTTTTTTACTTAATAAAAGACGGAAAAGCAAAGGAGCGAAAAAACGATTTAGAAAATATTCGATGAAGGGTTAACGCTCGGCATCGAATCGGATTAAGACTAAAACAATTTTTAATAATAAAAAGACTTAGTTTTCAAATTAATAATAAGGCAACTTGGCCGTGGAGGTTCCACAAATATGAGCTCACCTAGCTATAGGGATATCGCTCACCTAAACGTTAAGACTATTCGACCGAACGTTAGTCCGACGAAGGATTCCTCTTAACGCCCGCTATACGCTAAGAACCCCGCTATTGGGTGGGGAACCCAATCCGGTAGAATTACGCTTGTCCTCTCTCGAGGGTATGCACGCAACTCTATTTACCCAGGGGTGATCGGTCCATATGCACGGCCTCTCGGCTAGCTAGCATATGGACTACGGAAATAGGGCCCACACATCGATATGTGGTCCTACGCGTCGTAAACCCGGGGTAAACCTGAAGTGCTTAAATTAAAATGAAAATAAAGAGCTTTAATTATTATAAATCATTTTAAATGTCCCAATGCTCTTCGATGCCGAGGCTAATAGCGATTAGCCACACATCGGTATGGGGACGGCTTATAATTTAGTGAGGCGCGATTTCGAAATTAAACACTAATGATTATAAGAAGGGGACATAAAAACAAAACAACATTTAGAAAACTGAAAAATTAGCTAAAACAAGAACTCACGCACACTCCAAATTATAAATTAAAAAGGAACTAAGTTACACATGAAAGAAATTTGCTTATTCAAAATTTGCGAGTCCCACTCAAACGAGTGGGGGCGGTAAATAAAAGCTGAAAATTGCAAGTTCTACTCAAACGAGTAGGACTGAAATGAAAGCGAGTCCTACTCAAATGAGTAGGAGAAAATAAATGCGATTACAGGGCTATAAAGTCCGGCCATTTAACTCAAGTGAGTAGGCGGAAAAATAAAGAAAGAAAAATTACAAATCCTACTCAAACGAGTAGGCGGGAAATAAAGTCCGGCCATTTAAACTCAAGTGAGTAGGCGAAAAAATAAAGAAAGAAAAATTACAAGTCCTACTCAAACGAGTAGGACTGAAAATGAAAACGATGCGCCATTTAACTCTTAATGAGTAGGCGGAAATAAATGCACACAAACACACACACTCCATATGAATTTCAAGAAAGCAATAAAGCTAACACCTACACTCACATACTCTACATAATTTGAATCAAAGCATAAAAGTTATACACCTAAACTCACACACACTTCATGAAGATTAAGAAGAACAAAAGGAAATTTAGGCTCATACACTCACACACACAAATAAAAAGCAAAATGAAAGTTACCTAAAAATTAAAATTTTAACTTTTTCATGCATAGGTTTTGCCAAAAACAAATAAAAAGAGGAAATTTCAATTTTTAGAAGACAAAAGTTTTTCAAAACAAATTAAAAACCAAAGTTTTTGGAAAATTAAAATGCCAACATTTTCATTCTTATGATGTTATGAAAGTGATAAAAAGGTGAAAAAGAAGATGAAAAGAACAAAAGAGGTTTTACAATCCTAAAAGAAAACTAAGTAGTAAAAAAAAGAACAAAATCACTTTTTAAATCTCTTTTATAAAATCATAAGAATGAAATCAAAATTCTTAGCATGAAGACAAGTTAAAGGAAAAAACACATGGTGAGAGAAAAAAGGAAAACTAATCATCCCTAAACATGAAAACAAGTTAAAAACATGTAAAGTAAATAAGTTACACTCATACACACACACACACACACACATTTCATAAAAGAAGAACTAAATGAAGAACAAAGATAGAACCAAGGATAAAAAGGAGAAGGAAAGTGGGCACAAGTGTTCATTCCAAAGCCATATATGAAGAGAAAATTTAACATTTTATTGATTAAAAGAAACTATTACAAGCTATTACAAGAGCTAAAGCTAAGACAAAACAAGACATGAAATAAAAAAGGGGAGAAATCTCCTTACATAGCCTTAGAAATCACGGATGCAGCCCACAAAAAGACACTAAATTGGCCCAAAAATCTGAACCCTTGGACCTTACAGAACTGGGCAATTTATAGGCAAAAAATTCTAAGTACACGCCCTCGGTCACGGGCGTGTAGGGGGGGGGCGTGACAGTACTATTCATGAAGGCGGCCGGCGATTGGACAGGAAAGTTGACTTCGGGCTGAGTTCGCAGCAGTCACGCCCCAGGTCACGGGCGTGACTCTGGGCGTGTCGGGGAGGTAGAACCGGGCGCGGGTTGCGTCGAAAGTCTTTGTCAGCATCTTGTCGGGCCAGCTGGAAAGGTCACGCCCCAGGTCACGGGCGTGACGCTGGGCGTGTCAGTTGGTGTCGACACTCGACGAATGTCGAGCGGAAAGTGTCGAGTCGAAATCGTCGAGCGGAAATTGAGTCATGCCCCCGGTCACGGGCGTGACACTGGGCGTGACTGTTGGTGTCGACACTCGACGATCGTCGAGATGAATTCGTCGAGTGGAGTGAACACGGGATTGGGTCACGCCCCGTGTCGGGTGACACAGGCGTGACCCCAGGAGTATCAAGCTTTTACTTCAGAAATCGTCCGTTTTCACGGGAAATGCACAGTCACGGCCCGGTCACGGGCGTGACCAAATTGTCACGGGCGTGTACTGCCCAATTTTGGCAGATTTTGGAAATTTTCTGCAAAATAAAATAAAACAAGTTAGAAGTAAATTTACAAGAATAGGAGCATTTTATTGAACAAAAATAAGTAAAAATGACGAAAATAAATGAAAATGACTAAATTAATGTGCATAAAAATAAGTATATTTACAATTCATCAGAGACTTACAACCATAATAATTTTGAAGGGAGTTAAAACCCTATACAGAGGTGGAGTGAGAGGGTGATGAGATCTTCTCTTTCTCAAGTCAAATGAGAAGACTTGTGGAATGTTGTTTAGCAGCTTTGTTCCCCCTGAGATGTAGAATGGATCAGGAACAATACTGGAGCACTGCTTCAGGGTGATAGGTCTTCAAAGACCTAGATTTCCTGGTCCAGAGAAAGTCTTCAGGAACTTCTTGCAACTGATATGAATGTATTGTTTTGAAGTTCTCCTGAGTAAAAGCAGATGAAGAAGACTCTTGATATTGATGTAATGTTCTTCTTCTTCTTCTTCTAGATCAATTTCTCTCTGGGCCAAGAATGAATTCTTTTTCTTGTGTTGTCTGAATCACTGTCTATCCTTTTTTTGTTATTGTCTGGTGTGTTGTATCTGTATTACTTCTGGTTTCTGTATATCTATGTCTGTCATAGAAAAACATTCGAATTTTGAATGTCGAGCAGTAATGGCAGACGGCCTGTAAAGGAAGCAGCAATTAATTATTTTCCCAACTGTTTCCATGGGAAAATGGCATGTAATAATCCAGAATTAACTGCGCATCATAACGGTAGTATACTGTGAAGAACTGCCATTAATTGTCCAGGAATCAGCGCCATGAAATGAGATGGGAACAGAAGAAGACCTAGTCTGGAATTGTCGACCGAACAACAGAATTCGTCGAACAGAGTTAAGAGTTCGTCGAGCTAAGCTGAGTTCGTCGAGCTGAGCTGAGTTCGTCGAGCTGACAGTCTTCATTCGTTGAATAGATAATCTTCAATATCAGACAAACATTATTCGTTGAGCAGAGAACCAAATTCGTCGAGCTGAGAATAAACTTCGTCGACCTGAGAAAAGTTCTGGACTTGGACGAAATACTCTGCATCTGCTGAAATGCTGTGTCGACACAAATTGGTGTCGACAGATTGATCTTGGTGTCGACACAAATCCTCTGGTGTCGACAGATTGATCTAGGTGTCGACACAAATCCTCTGGTGTCGACATAAGCTGGTGTCGACTGAAATCCTGGGTTTCGACAAAAATTGCCTGGTGTCGACATAAGCCCTAAGTGTCGACACAGATTCTCTGAGCACAAAAATCGTCGAGTAGAGATTAGCATTCGTCGACTTAAGAAGCTGTGAACTTGAGGTCCAAGTTCATCGAGCTCAGAATATAATTCGTCGACCGAAGCATGAAGCTGGACTTAGAGAAATTTGAAGTAGTCCTGAGAATGCTTGAAGTAGAATCCGGTGTTCGTCGAGCAAAGAACAAAGTTCGTCGAGCTCACCACTGCGAATTGTCTCATGATTGTCGAGCGCAGAGCTCCCTTCGTCGAGCTGAGTACGACGAACGTCGAACTCATTTCACTTAGTCTGAAAAACTGATAGATCTGGAGTTCCTGATGGTCTTGAAGAAGGCTGGTCCATCTGAAGTTGAGATAGAGGACTGTCCTAGACTCTAAGACAAAAACTTGACCCAGACTATACATGATGGGTCACATCCTAAGTCAGTGAACCTAGCTCAAATCAACTAGGTATCCAACAATATCTATTCAGTTAATTAATCAGAAACAGCTAATTCTACAGCTAACACATCACAGAATTCACAGAATCACACAATCACAGATTGCACACAGGTTTTATAGTGGTTCCCCAAGGTCTGGGTACATCCACTTTCCCCCTTCGGCTATCTAGCAGTGTGCTAAATTCGGCCTAACTTGTTCCCTCCACCTCAGATCCGCAGATCTTACAGCAGCTCAGAACCCAAACAAGGCTCCTACAACTCAGAGTGATTCCACACTCCTACAGCTCAGGCAATCTGCCCTACTTCAGCCTTCAACAAGGCCTACAACTCAGAGATAATAATCTCCTACAGCTCTGGCTCACAGCCCTACCTCAGCCTTCAACAAGGCCTACCATTCAGAGATCTAAATCTCCTACAACTCAGCCTTTATAAATCAGGCTTACAGCTCAGATCTTAAAAGGATCCTACAGAAAATAGATTTAACAATGTATTTTACCACCACCCTGGTAGAGAGAGAAAGGATGGATGGCTTCTTGATCAGTTCTTGGAAGAATCTGATGGCAGAGAACAACCACTCTTAGCTTTCTTCAAAGCTTCTTGAATATGAACTCAGTAGGGTTGATCTCCTTTGAAGTTGATCTTCAATCAACTTCTTTCGTAAAATTCAGA
Source organism: Platanthera guangdongensis (assembly GCA_039583875.1). Taxonomy (NCBI): domain Eukaryota; kingdom Viridiplantae; phylum Streptophyta; class Magnoliopsida; order Asparagales; family Orchidaceae; genus Platanthera; species Platanthera guangdongensis. Next base: position 65,457,419 of record CM077158.1, read on the forward strand.
TCTCAATTTGAATCCTTCTTGGCAGACTGGTTCAGAATCTGCACTTGAGAGACTTGTTGATATAAGTCCCTTTCTTCACTTCAATAAATGGAGCTCTCTCTCTCTCCAACTTCTTCTTAGATCTTTTGACGAAATTCTTCTTCTATTTTTATGTAACTGTATGTGTATACTCTTTTCTTATAAGTATTTCTGTCCCCTTTTTTTGTTGAAGGAGAATGCTTTTATATAGACTTTCTCCATGGTAACCGGCTGATCCGGTTTCTAATAAACTTCTGACATCTCTGACAGTTGCGGTAGACCGGTTAGTAATGGCAGATGTCAAGTGATCCAATCACTTCTTGAAACTCTGTCTCTGTCAGTAAAGTGTCGAGACTGAACTTCATCATGTGTTGACACAAGTAGACTAAGTGTTGATACAAGCCTTGGTAGTGTCGACACAGCTCCTTCGGTGTTGACACTACTTTTTGACACACCATCTGTAGAATGTGTCGACACTAATTCTGTGTGTCAACACAATCACTTCTTCTCTTTAACTTTGTTGAAACTCTGTTGTGTGTCGACACAAGTCCTGTGTGTCGACTCAGTTGATGTCGATAAAGTCTTCTGTGTGTCGACACTTCCTCTGTGTGTTGACATAGTTGATGTCGACTAAGCTTCTCTGTGTGTCGACACTGCCTATGTTTGTCGACACAGTTGATGTCGACTATGCTTCTCTGTGTGTCGACACTGCCTCTGTATGTCGACACAGTTGATGTCGACTATGCTTCTCTGTATGTCGACACTGCCTCTGTATGTCGACACAATTTCTTCAGGTGTCGACACAACCTTTCCAAGTGTCGACACAATTAACTCCAAGTGTCGACACAGCTTTTCTCCATTGTCGACACAAGCCTTCATAAGTGTCGACACAGCTTCTTCTGGTGTCGACTTATGGACTTAGAAACTTTTTCCAGCATTCTTGCATTTTCTTAACCTGCACATATAAACTCAAAACAACATCAAATACACCTTGATGCATATCGTTGATTAAGGTGAGGCTTCTTCAAATCCGTTACACATTTTCCAATGTACCCAACAGATAGTGTCAAAGTGTTATTACCAAATGGATATGTAATGCTTGCGGATAGCTCTTGTTTTGTGGAGGTACGAATAGGAAGTCGGGATTTCGGTTTGGAAGCATCGGTGCGGCCAATATCGAAGTTTGATGTGATCTTTGGTATGGACTGGGTCTCGCAGTAGCGTGCCTATATAGATTGCATATCAAAGGAAGTCACACTGGGGCAGAATACCGAACGAGAAACGAAGTTCACTGTTATGCGAGGGTCGAGCATGACATTGATGTCTGCTCTACAAGTGGTTAAGGCGGTTTGGAAAGGCGCGGAGTTATTCTTCACGCTTGTTGTGGCTATTGAGAAAAAGGCCAGTGTGAGTGACGTTCCGATTGTTTCGGAGTTTAATGATGTGTTTCCGAAGGATCTTCCAGGATTTCCACCACAGAGTGAGATTGATTTCTCGATTGAGCTGGTGCCAGGTGCAAAACCTGTGGCCCGCTTGCAATATCGAGTAGTGCCAAAGGAAATGGCCGAACTAAAAGTTCAACTGCAAGAATTATTAGAACAGGGATACATACGCCCAAGTATGTCACCTTGGAGCGCACCTATTCTTTTTGTGAAAAAGAAGGACGGTAGCCTGCGATTGTGTATCGATTACCGTGAATTAAACAAGTTGGCGGAGAAAAATAAATATCTGATTCCACATAAAGATGACTTGTTTGATCAACTGGCGGGATCGACAGTATACTCAAAGCTGGATTAGAAATCGGGCTACTACCAGTTGCGAATTCGGGAAGGTGACATTACCAAGACAGCGTTGGGAACACACTATGATCATTACGAATTCACTGTAATGTCGTTTGGACTATGTAATGCTCCATCAGTGTTTATGGATCTAATGCACCAGACGTTCCGAGAGTACTTGATCCTATTTGTGATTGTCTTCATTGATGATATCTTGCTGTACTCTCAGTCGGAAGAAGATCATGCGAACCATTTACGGTTGGTGTTGCATACCCTGCAAAGAAATAAGCTCTATGCCAAATTCGCAAATTATGCGTTTTGGCTATCGTCAGTGTCTTTTCTTGGCCATGTGGTGAGTGGAGAAGGCATTGCGGTGGATCCGTCAAAGATAAGAGCCATCCGGGAGTGGCCAATGTTGTCTTCGGTGGCCGAAGTCAGGAGTTTCCTTGGACTGGCAGGCTACTACAGACGTTTTGTAGAAAACTTCTCACGGATTGCTATGCCTCTTACCACATCAACGAGGAAGGATTAGAAGTTCATTTGGACGCCGGAGTGCACGCGAGCTTTTGAAGAGCTAAAGAGTCGTTTGACCACAATGTCTGTTTTGAAATCGTCATGTCGTACAGACGGCTATGAGATTTATAGTGATGCTTCAGGGAGCGACTTAGGCTGCATTCTTCTTCAGTTTGGAAAAGTGATCGCTTATGGCTCACGCCAGTTGAAAGTGCATGAGTGAAACTATCTCGTCTACGATTTGGAGTTGGCAGCAGTGATTTTTGCACTTAAATTGTGGCATCACTATCTATATGTCGTAAAAGTGGATATATTTACGGACCATAAGAGTCTAAAGTACATATTAAATCAAAAGGATCTCAATATGCGACAATGAAGATGGATGGAGTTCCTTGGGGACTACACCTTTAATATTCACTACACTCCCGTGAAAGGAAACGTGGTCGCAGATGCCTTGAGTTGTAGGACTCCGTCAAGGGCATATTTGTTATAGATGCACGATGAGTGTCCGATCCAGGAGTTGGAAGTGTTAGAGATTTCTTATGTTGATAAGAATTCCACAACAAATTCATGTTTGAATTGGACGGAGGTACAATATGATCTTGCGGATAGAATTCGGCGATCAACAAACTTGACAAAAGTCTACAACGCTATGCAGTGGATGAGTCAACTGCCCAATTCTCCTGGGATGACGACCTTTTGCGGAAAGAGGGTCGTTTGTGCTTTCCAAGTATGTGTAATCTAAGAGAAGAATTGATGTATGAGGCGCACTTTACGAAATACTCAATTCACCAAGGGAGCACAAAGATGTACAAAGACATGAAAACGTTGTTCTAGTGGCCAGGGTTAAAGAAAGACATAACATATTATGTGGCTAAATGTCAGACATGTGCCTTAGTGAAGGCTGAATGCCAGAAGCCTGGAGGTTTCCTGAAGTCGCTACCTATTCCAGAGTGGAAGTTTGATGATATTTCAATGGATTTCGTGCATGGTTTGCCAAGGTCTCAATGCGGTAATGATTCGATTTCAGTGATCATAGATCGGTTGACTAAAGTGGCTCACTTCCTTCCGAACAAGAGAGACGATTCAGTGGAATCCTTGGTGAAACTCTATGTTGAGTAAATCGTACGATTGCAAGGTGTTCCCCATAGCATCGTAAGTGACGGTGATAGGCGATTCACATCGAATGATTGGAGGCTAATCCATCAATTGTTGGGAATAAAGTTAACGCTCAGTATGACCATTCTTCCCCAAAATGATGGCCAGACTGAGAGGACAAACAGAACGATGGAGGATATGCTCCGAATGTGCGCCTTGGATTTTGGTAAGAGGTGGGAAGATCATCTCTATATGGTATAGTATGCCTACAATAATAGCTACCAAGCTAACATAAGTATGGCACCATTTGAATCTTTGTATGGTCGAAAATGGCGTACACCATTTGCTTGGGCAGAAGCAGTCGAATCTAAACTATATAAGCGTAAGAAAGTCGAAGAAGATCATTCGACGATATGCTCTATTCGGGAGAGACTACTGATAGCCCAAGATAGACAAGCCAATTATTACAACGCCAAGCACCGAAATGTTGAGATTGCGATCGGCGATTGGGTATATTTGAAAATCAAACCCTTCAAAGGCCTTCCTAGGATTCAGTTCTTGAAAAAGTTAAGTTTGAGATATCTTGGTCCATTTGAAGTGGTGTAAAGAGTTGGCAAAGTTGCTTATCGGCTGGCTCTTTCAGAGGAATTGAGTGGATTGCATGATGTGTTCCACATCTCAGTGCTTCGAAAAGCCATAAAAGACCCAGCTCAAGTGATTGCGAATGATTGTGTACTGATCGAATTTGGGCAAACGACGAAGGTTAGGCCCATTTGGATCGAGGATAAAGCCGATATGCAGTTGCAAAACAAGACAATCGGGATGGTAAAGTTCCGATGGGACAATAACGGCCGTGAGGACCCAAGGTGGGAGAGGGAACAGACTATGCGTGCTGAATTTCCCGAATTGTTTGTTTAAACTTGTATAACAGTTTGTGTTGTATAGAGCATAAAATGTTGTAACTCATTTTTGTTGAAGAGTTCCTGAGTACTGCATGCAAATTTCAGGATGTAATTTCTTGTAAGGAGTGGAGGATTGTAACGCCCCAAATCTCGATGCTGACTGGGCTGAGTAGGGTAGGCGACACGGCCTGGGACATGGGCGTGTCCAGGGTCGTGTCGTACTCTACGCTCAACGTGTTCACGAGTGAGCTCGACGAAATGCACTCGACGACCCTCAAGTTGGGTACACGGCCGGTGACACGGGTGTATCCATGGCCGTGTCCTACTCTATGCTCGACGTGTTCTCGAGTGAGCTCGACGAAATGCACTCGACGATCCTCGAGTCGGGAATACGGCCCGTGACACAGGCGTGTCAAGGTCTATGTCCTTCTTTGTGCTTGATAAGGTCTATGAGGTTGCTGAACATGGGCTGGACACGGGCGTGTCCAAAGCTGTGTCTAGCACACGACCTGTGTCACGGTCATGTCACAGGGTCGTGTCCTGGTCAGGTCAAGTCAGTTTCTTGGCCGCTTAAGGCACACAGCCTGTGACACAGGCATGCCACAAGCCATGTCCGGCCCAGGAAAGTATTTTTCAGGACTTTTTGTGGTCGTTCGTTCCTTTCAACCAGGATCCAACAGTCCTGAGATCTCCCTGTTGTTATAAGGCTATGAGTTGTGGATAAACTCTCTCATTATCTAAGACCTTTCTCTCTCTTTCTAAGAGGTAGAGAGTGGGGAGAGCAAGGGAGGAGGAGGAGGAGGAATCCGGCTGTCGGTGGAGCTTCAGAGCCTCGAATCGCGTGTCGAGCCCAGTTCCGTGGAGGCAAGGCCATTGCAGTGCTTCTCGTCTGACTAGTTTTCCATGGCTCCAAAGCGATCATCAAAGGTAACTATCTTTCTTCCTTTGACATGTGAAGTCCTTAATTTGGCATATGCATGGGTTTCTCCCACCAAAAGGTGGATTGTAGATGGATTCCCCTTGGGTTGATTCTAGAGATCCCCAAGATGTCTTGCATATAGATCCGGAAATGTGTAGTACGAAATAGGCATACTGTGTGAAGCCCATCTGGACAGGTTGGTCTGGATTGGTGATGTTTTATTTTGCTCATTGGAGAAGACTCCGTGTATAAATGAGTATGCTTGTGGATTCGGTGGGTTGTGCCTGTGAAGGATAGTAGCAGGAAGTACTGGAGTGAAAGTCCAGGAAAATACCCGCAAAGTGCTTGTGTTATATGCTTGAAAGACCAGTGTTTCTAGCACTACAGGTGTCTGCAGGGATTGCTGGATGGTTGATCCAGATAAGGTTAGGGCTGGGGATGGAAAGTGAGTTCTGTCACTAATGCCGGGTGATGTTGAGTGTCGCTAGCGATGGATCCTAGCTAACCTAAGATTGTGAAGCCAGTCCTTAGGGGACAGTGTGGCTATTTGTGAGCTTTGGGAGCTCTTTAAAAGGATTCGTGCCGAACGGATAAGGGGAGGTCGACCCGCGTCAGTCTGGTCATAGAACTAATGATTTGAGCAACGGGAAAAGGCTGAACTGTCTCCACATTATGGTTGTCTGCCATGAGTACCTAGGCTATTAACATTCGGCAAAAACACATAATGAGAGTCTTAGGCCGGCAATCCATTAAGACTAAAGTCTCCAGTAGAAGGTTGTGGAGCGAAATGCTCAAGTTTGCCGTTGGGCTTTTAACCTTCGAATGGCGGTGGGACCCTGCTATTTTAGGTACACGAAGAATGTGCTACGAATGGCAGTGGGACCCTAGTATTTCCGATACACCAAGATTGTGCCCTGAACGGTGGTGGGGCCCTGGTATTTCCGGTACACCAAGAATGTTCCCTGAGTGCACAGAGCATTGGGCCGTGTGGTCGACGTTTGTGATGTATTGACTGTGTATGAGTGCACATTGTGTGATATATATATCCGCTTGTAAAATGCTATACCTGTATGGAAGGAATTCCACTGCCCCGGGTAAGGGGTATGGTCGTTATAAATTGGTCAGCTGAACGCTCACCGTTGGCTTGTTTTCCACCATTGTGGTGGATTGTCCCGTGTAGGTGTAGGAGAGCCGAGCGGAAAATAGCGGGCTGAAGCCCTTGTTGTTGTTGCTGCTGCTACTGCTATGCTGGCCCTCGAAGGCCAAAGAAGTTCATATGATGTTACTTTCATGTGTGGCCGGCCTGCGTGCCGATGTAATTCATAGTTTTAAAGCTTAACTGTAAGGCCATAAGGACATACTTGCTATGTATTTGCAGAACATTCCTTCGTATGGTTATATATATAAATGATGGTTTATATATTGTGGACATTCAAATGAGAAGTTCAAACAACTTAAAAGCTTCCACTAGAATGTCATGAGTTAGGATGCGAATGATATTTTTTGATATTAACCTGTAACTTCGCCGCCTGTTTGTGGCATATGGTGTGGGGCCCCGGCCGGACCTTCTATTATATGTCATGTAACGGATGGTGGTGTTACATGTCTACTCTTCTACCACCCTAGTATAAATCCACTACAGGTTTTTGATCAGGTGCCCTGTCACTAGAAGATCTACTTTCTAAGCGAGATCTAGCAACCCTTTGGGCTTTTGGTTAGGTACCCAAAAACCAAATCCAAGTCTTTTGATCAGGTGACTTATGAACCAAGTGTTAACTTTTGAAGGGAGTTATAACCCTGTACACAGTTTAAAAGTAAACTATAAGAGTTTGATATTGTCTTCTCTTTCAAGTATCTCTTAGAAAACTTTAATTGATGATGTTGTAAAAAGCCCCCCACCCTTGATTTGAATAGAATTTGTGATCAAGGAAGGAGAGCTTTCTTCAGGGTGTAGGCGTTCTTGAATGTTGTTTCTCTCTAGAAGATATTTCAGACAGATATGAATTTTGATGTCACTTAAGGAGAGTCTAAAGCAGAATTCTGTAGATTTCAAAATCTCTGTGTATTTCCCCGAAAATCCTCCATAACAGTAATCATATATATATATATACAAGCAGTCGTGCATGGGGGACCCCGTGCGGGCAACATTCGTCATGGGTGCGACAATTTTCGAGGGGACGACATTCGTCGTGGGTGAGAAATTTGTCGAGGGGGCGACATTTGTCGTGGGGGGACATTCGTCATGGGGAGACATTCATCGTGGGGGCAACATTCATCGTGGGGGCAACAATCGTCGTGGGGGATACATTCGTCGTGGGGGCGACATTCGTCGCGGTGGCGACATTCGTCGTTGGGGGATACATTCGTCATTGGGGAGACATTAGTCGTGGGGGGCGACATTCGTCGTTGTGGAGACATTCGTCGTGGTGGCGACATTCGTCATGAGGGTGACATTCGGCATGGGGGCTACATTCTGAGGGGCCGACATTCGTCGTGGAGGCGACATTCGTCGTAGGGGAGACATTCGTCTGAAAAGCTAAATCCCAACCAAAAGTACCCCGTGCGGTGAACATTCGTCGTGGGGGTGACATTTTTTGTGGGGGCGACATTGGTCGTTGGGGCATCACTTGTCGTGGTGGCGTCACTTGTCGTGGTGGCGACATTTGTCGTGGGGGAGACCTTTGTCGTGGGGGTATCACTTCATCGTGGTGGCTAAATCATGTTTTTGGCCTAACTGTTAATCATGTTTTCTCAGTCGTTATCTTTGAAGTCGAAGCCCTTCCTCGTTTATGCTGGGTTGGCCCACCCTAGTTTGGCAATGATGCTGATGCTTCAACTACAATTTGTTGTGTCATGTGCATTTTTTTGAGAAAATGTAGGGATCAAAATAAGGGCCTGGGAAAGGATATCTCTCGTGACCCTTTTTTAATGAGATGGAGCAGGACTGTGTACTGTGCGTAATAGTAACTCAAATTATTCTATTGAGGGTACAAAAAGAAATCTTAGAGAGCGAAGAACACAAAAATCTGAGAACATATGAACACAAAAGAAATGGACTCATTACATTGTCGGTGTCATCAACTGTGAAGCTAGATGTTTCATGTAAATATGAAAACATTAATGATCTCTAAACATGCGTAGTAATCATTCACTTTTCAACACATACAAAATTAGCCTAATAAAGAATGTGTTAAGCTTAAAAATAGTTGAAGTACAAAGACAAACAATCCTGTAGTCATTGAAAAAGACAATTTCAATAGTGCATTAGAGTAATATATAGTTATGAAGTAAGACAATAGCAACTGGTAGAAGCAAATACTAACCTGTTGAATGGTACTATTTGTGGCTGGCGATGAACATCAATTCCATGCACTTGGATGCATCAACCAAGTGCATTAATGTAAAGTTTGAGCATCAACCTTAGGAAGAATTTCTAAACCATGAATCCAAGAAAGTTAATTAAATGCTCAAAAATTTTATGGTTGTAATATTGCTCTAATAAAACAATAGATGAAATAAAGCATAACATTTCATCACCTGCAATTATAAGTAAATAAAAATCTCAAAAACTTGCAAATGTTTTAATTCTACAGCAAGGTTAGACAATGTCACTCATGAATTACTTTTATAATACCTTATGCCTAATTAAAGCATTATTTTAATTACTGATCACTCATCAATTATTTCCTTCATACTGAATTAAAACAGTAATTTATTATGAGAAAGTACAAATTGTGCGTCAATATTAGAGTTACTTAAAAAACAGTATTGCACACATACAAATATTAGAACACTTGCATCTATAAAAGTTTGAAAACCTGCATCATATAAGTAAATGAAAATGATATTTTCACACTTTAGAACATAATTTGTATATGCAACCACCAATGCTCCCCCCCTAGTTAATTTTCAGTCTCTTTTTCCAAGTTTTACTGCACAGTCATACAAATATTTCTGTTGCAATTAATTTTAGATTGGGTCCCTCAATTTATCATTTGCATTTACTTCAGCTAATTATCCCCCTCACTCCAGTCCAAACTCTACCCACAAAAGGAGAGAGAAAATTGAAAGATCATAAACTTAAACAATTTTACATTTTCGAGAATTGTTGACTCTCCTCATGCCAGTTACTTCTGGATGTGTAATTATATATCAAACATTAAGTAATACATAATAAGTAAATACACATCAGTACTAATAATAACTTCTCAACGGGTCTTCTCATATTTTGCTTTGAAATTTCAGAAAAACACTATTAGGAGGTTCAACAGAAACAATTGAAGTGAAAGTAAGGTGAGAGACATTAATTGGAGCAAAATGATCAAAACATAACATTCATCTCAATAAATATACCATTAATAAGAATCCTTAACAAATATCAACTTAGCATTAATAATGCGTACACCGATCCAATTAGAAACAATTGAAGAGAACTCCTTAAGAGACTCACTTGACAATGATAAACTATAACCAATGGCTTCAACTGAAATCAGATAATGGATAATAGAGATGTAGAGCGATCAAGGCAAAATAGATAAATACAGAAGTTATTCCTAATTTTGTTCTTCCTTTCATAGACCATTCCCTTCCTGCAATGAAGAAACAGGAGTACACATTCCCAGTGGTGAGGGAAAAATTAGGGGCGTACCTTTCGGAGGACCAATCTGGGTTTTGGGAGGATCGGAAGAACTTCCTTTGGAAATCATCAACGCCTATGCGGAGAATGAAGAACGCTCACCCACGCCTTTGCCCCAAAAACATGTGGAGGAGGGAATGCAAATATGCCGCCGATGGGAGATCTGGAAGTTCGATCTGGGTAACATTCGTCGGCATGCTGCAGACGTCAGTGGCAAGGGTCGGTTGGTGGCTGAGGGAGAAACCTTCGCCGGAAGAAGAGGAAATAGTGAAGCAGCACCTGCGATTGGACATCACGGAAGAGGGTTGCAGTCGTCGGCGTGCTGCAGGGGGTAGTGGCAGGGGTCGTTTGGTGGCTGAGGGAGAAACCACATCTATCGGGGTTGAGAGAGGAGAAATCACATCTACGCCAAAGAAGTGGGGAAGAAAAGCATCTGATGCCCTACCTGCACCCTACCTGCGCTGAAGACGTGTGGAAGAAATGGAGAACAGGCGATGGAAAGGAGGTGCGAAGCCCTAGCACCGTAGAAGAAGCGCGAGTGGAGGTGCGTGGAAGAAGGTCGCAACGGCGCATTGCTTGCGACGACGCATTGCTTGCGACGGGCTTGGGACGGGCTGCGACGGGTTGCGATGTTGCGCCACATGAGCTGCCCTAGCTATGGAGAAGAAGTGTATCGGGTATTTGAGGCGGCTGAACAGTGCACATCTCTATTAATCAGGCCCTAATCAGGCCAAAAGACAAAAATATCCCCAAATTAACCCACCAAAACCGATTTTATGCGGACATTTTAGGATTAAAATGTTACACCATGCCCTCATTAGGGGTTTCCTTATAGTATAAAGATATATATATATATATATATATACTGTCAGGAAGAATTCAATATTTTGAAATAAAATAATTCAGAAGCGGCTGAATCCCTTGAGAATTTGTTACTGCATTGGTAATTTATTAGATTAATAACTCTCTGATAAATCCATATTTAATGTTTACTTTAATATCCATATTCGTTTAGAATATTTAGCATTAAATATTAGAGTTTTAAGTGACTGTTACCAAGCTTTTGAAATCATTCTACCTTCTGTATAGAGAACCGCCTGATCGTTGAGCTCAGTAAAGATTTCGTTGAACTGAGCCTGGAGTTCGTTGAACTAAATTTTCTCTTTCGTCCATCTGAGCTTTTAAAAATTGATATTTTCCTTCGTCGAGCTGAGCTCAACGTTCATCGAATGGAGCTCATAGTTCGTCGAACTAAGTTCTTCATTCATCCAACTGTTCTTTAGAGTTGGAGATCAGAGTTCGTCAAACAGAGCTCTGCATTTGTCGAACTGAGCTATGCCTTCGTCGAACTGAGTTTCTTTGGAATTCCTTATGAAGTAACAACCCTGGAAATAACCTATGACCCTAGTCTATACAAGTTGGGTCAAAATAAACATCCTAAACAAAGAATAAAAATCCTAGCCCATATCAGTAATAAGGAGTTCCAACAATCTCCCCCTATTTGGGTGAGGATACTATCAGAAATGAAAAACACAAAGCATAATAATCTGACAAAATTATAAATTTTCAGCAAATATAAAAAGTGCTTTGAGAAAGTTTATAAACATAACAACAAAGTTCAAAGTTATAATCAAAATTTAAAAGTCCTTCTGAGGTGCAGTTAAAGAAGAATTTGAAAAAGATTTGGTGAAAATCAAATGTCTTGTAGGATCATCAGACTCCCTTTTGCTTAACTTCAGATCTTGAGAGCCAATGATCTTCTGAGAAGAGACTGTATGGACAACTGCTTCTGAATGTAAACTCATATATTCATCAACATTGAACATGTCTTTCTTCTGATATTATTCCACTTCCTATTGCATGTAAGAGGACATTGTAGTAAATTGAGAAGTTTCCTTACATTCACCCCTTGCTTTCTTTATTTGAGCAATTGCAACTTGTTCCTTGAACCAAGCCATCTTGTAAATAGGATTTAACTCTAGTTCTATCACTGGAGAAGTTGGACTCTCTTGGCTTGAATATTGTTGACTGCTCTGACTGTTATAAGACTTAATCCTTGTAGGTTTGTCCTGCCTGTGCTAATTTGGTCTAGAATAATATGAAAAGGGCTTCTGAGAAGAAGATAAACTACCTGCTGATCATATTGTTGGAGGAGGAGGAGGACCTCTCCAAGACTTTGGAGGTAAATGATACCTCTTGATTTTCTTCCTCCTTTTCTGTTCATTTTTTGAGTACCTCATCCAATATGGATGGTCTGCTGTAAGAGTAATCACATGCAGAATATAATAAGGGTTATCAGTTGTAGATGGAGGTTGAGGAGCAACCTTGACTGGAGTCTTTTTCCTGAATTTTCTTTTCTTAGAATTAGAATCTTCAGAATCATCAGAATCTTTATGGACATCAAACTATTCCTCTGGTTGATCATCTAATGCATCAATTTGTTTAACTACCACGTCAATGTTATCTATCTCTTCCATATCTTGATTGAATAGATCATCAAAATTAGGCATATGAGATTCATCCCATGTAAAAGTATTAGGGGAATGAACCTGCTTACGAATATTCATTATATCATCATTCATAATAGTATGTGGGACTGAGACATTCTCAGAACTGGTAGAAACAGTTCTGAGACTAGATCTAAGCTGTTCTAAAATAGGGGGATCAATAGGAGCAGTGTAACACACTAATGCTCTAGAAAGATCTTCTTCAAAAACTTTTATACTAGGAATATAACTGTGTAGTAAATCAAAATATGTTAATAAGGAATATAGATTAACTATGGGATTAATAATGACATCACCAATAGTAATAACTTTTGGAACTGCTGTCAACTCATCCTCAACTGAGAATACTTCAGTCATTTTTAAATCCTGATCTTCAACAAAATCTGCTGCAGCTAGAACTAGAGCTTTTACAGCTGCTGCAACTGTAACTTGAGCTTCTGCTGCTGCAATTGGAGCTTCTTCATCAAGCATCTCCACCTACCTAGATCTAGGAATAACTAAATCTAGGCCCTAGAAGAAGGGACAGATTGGAGAGAGTCAATTTCAGAAGAGAGTTCAGAAATAGAAGTCACAACAGGAGCCAGAGCTTCATCCAAGAGCATCTTGAGAGTAGGAGTGATGAAATCAAGAAGTTGATTAGCAATGGATGAGAAGTCCAGATACATGAACTCAGGTGTATTTTGAGTAGTGGTAGAGGATGGAATTTGAAAAGATTGTGGTATGGTTGAAGAATTGATGACTGGGGGAATGTCATCAGGAGTTATCTCCTGCATGTGTGAGTGAGGTGGAGATAGATGAGATGGAGGTAAATGAGGTGAAGATGAGGGAATTGGAGATAAGTTAAGGGGATATGAGTGAAGTAGAGAGAAATGAGGTGGAGATGAAAGAAGTGGAGGTGAATGTGGTGACTAATGAATTGAGGATTCTGCATGAAAGATTATGGATGGAATTTTTTAGATAGATTAGGATGTAGTGGTGACTGAGGAATGGAGTAATTTGTATAGAAGGATGTGGATGGGACATCTTCAGATAAAGTAGGCTGTTGAGAAAGTGGTGTGGAAGGTCTATGTAAATTTTATTGAGAGTGTGGAGTGGAAGAAATAAGAGGAGAAACTTCTTGTGGAGTTGGGAGAGCAGCTGGGATAGCTCTTGTGCTTTCAGAAGCTACCCTAGAGGGTTTAGCCCTGGATGGCTTTTGAATCACCTTGTCCCACTTTCCAAACAAAGCAGAGGTGATTCTCTTAGATGTATTGATATGCACTGTTTGAGAGACCAGAACCTCTGGACATTAGGTTTGGAGGAAAATTCCCAAAATTCTTCCATAACTCACATCTTTCTTATTAATCTTCTTTTTAATGGAATCAAATAGCACTGTTCCTCAGTTAACATAATCATGTACTGAATTTTTTCACAGAAGTACTTTTCCAACTACATCGGTTAAAAACTTATATTTTATAGAAAATGTTTTTTCAATAAATGGTTAGGGTTTCCCTAAGAGTGACCCAATCTATCTAGAATAACACCAAATTTAGAACTAGACAATTTTATATCATCTTTGCCATTAACTAAACCAAAAACTTCCGATAAAATTTTAGTTGTAAGAGAAACTTGATGTCCGAAAATTGAACAAGTAATGGTTGAGATATCCTGAATCATAGCAGTATGAATCCGTTCCTTAATCTCTGCGACTGGAAGCTTGATTTTGGTAGTCATAAAGTTTCTCAAATGCCATGCCTCAAAGAGTTGTAAGATGTCTTGGAAAATTTGATCTGAATGATAAAAAGATTCCATGTTGATATCAAAACCTGCATTAAACTTCATTGCAGAGAAAATTTCTTGTGACACTGCCATTATCCTGCAAAATAAAAAGCTCAAGTGCAAGGGAAATGGAGAATACACGAGATAGAGTTTGATGAAATCCTAAATATAGGTTTTCAGAAGTTGAAAAGACGAACTCCGGCCGATGATAAACAATTCATCGAACTCAGTTTGACGAAAATTTCACAAAAGAACTACAATCCGTCGATCTTCGTTCGACGAAAGCTTTATAAAAGGATTACAATTCGTCGAGCTCCGTTCGATGAAAGGTTCTCAAAACTAATTAGTCGAACTTCGTTCGACGAAAGTTTCACGAAAGGTTCACGTTTTCGTCGATCGTCGTTCTACGAAATGTTCACAATTCATCGATCTCCGATCAAAATCAAATTATTGATTCACCATCAATCATTCGTAACTGATTTAAAAATAAAATATGTTTCTTTTCATCTAACAGTCTGGTGAATATGTCTGCCCTTTGTAAATCAGTAGGTATAAATACAAGGTTAATTTTTTTTTATCTACATTGTCCCTGATAAAGTGATGCCTTATTTCAATATATTTAGTCATACTATGGAGGACTGGACTCCGTGCAATTGAAATTGCACTTGTATTGTCAGGGTATATAATAGAATTATCTAAGTTAAATCCATAATCTAGAAGTTGATTTTGAATCCACAAAATCTGTGAACAACAACTGTCTGTTGCTATTTATTCAGCTTCAGCAGTTGAAGTAAAAATAGATGTTTGTTTCTTACAAAACCATGACGCAAGCCTATCACCAAGAAACTGACAAGTTTCTGATGTGCTTTTTCTATCAACTCTGCATCCAGCATAGTCAGCATCTGTGCATCTAGTTAATTTAAATCGTGACTCAAAAGGATACTAGAGTCCTAAATTAGGACAACCACTTATATATCATAATATTCTTTTTACTAAGGTAAGGTGTGATTCTTTAGGGTTTACCTGAAACCTAGCACAAATACAGGTTGCAAACATAATACCTGGTCTACTTGCTGTTAAATATAATAGTCCTATATGTTTTCTGATCAACAGGTTTGCCATGTTCATCATTATCAACTACATCATTAGTAGGCATATGTGTTTTCATAGAGGAGACATCTAACATCCCAAATCTTTTAATTAGCTCTTTAGCTTATTTAGATTGTGATATGAAGATGCCATAAGGTGTTTGATTTACTTGTGAGACAAGAAAAAAAGATAATTCACCCATGCTACTCATTTCAAACTTTGAATGCATTAGGTTAGAGAACCTTTTGTAAAGTTTGGAATTAGTAGAACCAAAAATTATATCATCAACAAATATTTGTACTAGTAAAATTTCAGTTTTATGATTTCTAAAAAATAAAGTTTTATCTATCTTACCTCTACAAAATTTATTTTCCGATAGAAAATTAGCAAAGATCTCATACCAAGCACTTGGAGCTTGTTTAAAATCATAAAGAGCTTTATTAAGTTTAAAAACATGACAAGAATAAGTTGAAGAGATAAAACCTGGAGGTTGTTCCACATATACTACCTCTTTGATGTCTCCATTTAAGAATGCACTCTTTACATCCATCTGGTATACTTTGGATTTCTTGAATGCAGCAAAAGCAAGAAATATTCTGATAGCTTCTAATCTTACAATACCAGAAAATGTTTTGTCATAATCTATTCTTTCCTCTGGTGAATATACTTGAGCTATCAGTCTAGCTTTATTTCTCACTATAACTATATGAGCATCCAATTTATTTCTGAAGACCCATTGGGTTCCAATTATTGGATAGTCTTTGGGTCTTGGAACTAAGTCCCAAAATCTACTTCTCTCAAACTGATTGAGAGCCTCTTGCATTGCAATGATTCAATGAGGATCTTATTCTGCATCTTTTATTGATTGAGGTTCAATCTGAGATAGAAAACATGTTTGCATCTGATCTTGATTAAGTCGATGCCTTGTTTGCACACCATCAGATATGTCTCCAATTACTTGAGATCTAGGATGATCTCTAAGAGAGACATAATCAATAGGTGGAGTTGGTTCTTCAATGACTTGTATAGTTAATTACTCTTGGGGAATTTCATTAGCTAAAATTTTTTCAGCATAAATTTCTGGATTGTCTTCATCACTGTCTTCAGCATTTTATTGAGAAGGATACAATGTATCCTCTTGCTTAAGGTTTAATTCATCTAACTTCTCACACAGAATTGGTACCTGAAAAGAGTCTATGTTAGAAGTATTCTTCTCCTTATAAAACATGTTAGTTACGTCAAAAGATACATGTATGGATTATTTTATTTTAAAGGTTGATTTATTATAAACCCTATTGAAAGTGCAAGTTAGATCTGATATACTCTAGAGGGGGGGGGGGTGAATAGAGTATGGTGCTTGCTAAAAACTTTTTATAACATTTGTTGTATTCCTAAGTGAACAGGGAAGCAAATAATATAAAGTAAATCTAAACACAGAGCAATCACAGATCAAACACAAAACAATCACAAACCACAGCCAGAAACAAAATAAAGACAAACAACCAGATGACACAAGGAGCTATAGTGGTTCCCCAATCAATCTGCTTACATCCACTCTTCTACCACCCTAGGTAGGAATCCACTGCAGGATGAGTTGATCAGGTGTCCTGGGAACCACTGAGCTTTTGATAAGGTGCTCAAAAACCAAACCAGATTTTTTGATCAGGTGTCTTACCACCACTGAGTTTTGATAAGGTCTCAGAAACCAATCACAAACTTTTGAAGGGAGTTTGAAAAACCCTTTACAGCAGAGAGAGAGAGAGAGGGGGATGAGATGATCTTCTCTGTCAACAATCAGAGAGAAGATAGTGGATGTTGTCAAAGCTCCCCCTGAGATCTATAGTTATTCAGGAAGTGAAGCTTTGCAGTAGGGTGATAGGCCTTCAGATAATTTGATCTCCAGCAAAAGATGATTTCAGCAACAGCTGAAATGTGAGGTGTTTGGAGTCTTGAATGATGATGGCCTTTGAACACTTAAATCAAGAGAGATCTGAAAATTTCAGTTAGTTGATCTCCTTTGGTGATGTGTTCTTGTCTGAATTATTGAGACTGAGAATGTTTGCAACTCTCTTTCTTTCTCTTGTGTAATTGTTGTTGTAAGAGCTGTAATTCTTGTTGTTGTAGATAATTATTATTTTTGAAGATATTGTTGTTGAATAATAATAATTCTTTTATTCCTTTGATCTGAATAGAATTGATCCACTGTCCAAGATAGCCGTTAGCCTGTCAATAAATGACTTCCTTAATTGTAATTTGTCTTCTGGAGGAAAGTCCAATAAAACATTCATTGGAAATTCCTTGAAACTTGCTCCAGATTAATTAAAAATGGCTACAAGATCTCTGAATTAAATGCTGACAATAATTCCACAGCTGTCTAAATTTGAATCTTGAAAAACATTGAACTCTTTAGAGAAACGTCGAACTGAGCTCCACTATCGTTGAACTGAGCTCAGAGATTGGACTTAGATAGAAACAGACATCGTCGATCTGAGCTCAACTATCGTCAAACTGAGCTCAGAGATAGAGAATCAAACTGGAGTCAAGAACGTCGATCTGAGCTCGAAGATCGTCTAATGGAGTTCGACGACTTGTTGAAGTTGAGCTCAGAGATCGTCGAATGGAGTTCGACGATCCGTCAAAGTGAGCTCAATGATCGTCGAATGGAGTTCGAGGATTCGTCCTACTGAGCTCGACGAAATGACTAGGTCTCCAAAACTGAAAAACTCTGGTCTTGAGGGCAGCTTCCAAACCTAAATACTAACCCTTAGACTCAATTCTAATTGACCTTTAGATCTATACAATGAGGTCAAAACAAGTTTCCTAAGAGACATAGTGATCCTTGCCCAAATGAGTAATAGGGTGTTCCAACAATCTCCCCCTATTTGGGTTAGGATTACTATTTACAGATATTGGAAAAATAAAAATATACAAAGCAGAAATGCAACAAACAAAACATTGCAGAATCACAGATATTATCTCAGATATATTCAGGAAACAAAATATATTGTCACCTTATAGAATTACTCTTTTTCCATGCTCTTTATAAGGACTATTTCTTTGTTTGGATTGAGAGCTTCTTTCTTAGATCTCCTGTCATCAGCTGCACCTAGAGAGGTTTGTTGCTTTGGCCTGGGTACTACAGCTTCAGGGTGCAGCTTCATGTAGCTTTCTGAATCAAAAAACTTGCTGGATGAATATCTTTCAAGTTCCTTTTTCCTTTGATCTGATAATGTAGTTATATTGGAAGTGTCTTTTCCTTGTTCTCTGGCTTTCTTAATCTGATCTAAAGCAGCCAATTCTTTCATCCTAGCTATCCATGAAGTAGGATTGTTTTCTGGATCCTCAAATGGAACTGGAGGCTCATATCTATTTGAGGGATTGTCTGGAGGAGCTCTGGAAGAAACTAAATCTTTCAGTTTATAAGGAAAGGGACCAGAGGTTGTATCAGATGGACCTTGTCCTTCCCTTGAATATGGATGTTGCCTGTAATAGCCTTTAGAATAAACTTGGAATTCTCTTTGATTTCCTCTAAAATTTCCTCTTCTTGACTGATAGCCTCTAGATTGACTGCCTCTGTATTGGGATCTTCCCTGAGGTTGATAGGAGGATTGGCTTCTGGCAGAAGGTTGAGATGTAGAACTACCCCTTACACCTGCATCAGGTGAAGGAGGAGGAGGAGGAGGATTGAACTGGGATGATCCTTTATCATACTTTCTCTTTTTCTTCATAGCTTTCAGTTGATTTTTGGAGTATTACATCCAATGTTCTGTGATAGGACAGTTATGCAGGATGTAATAAGGAATGCCATTTGTGTGTTTCACTTTTGCTGGGGGAACTCTCTTCATTGCTTTGCTTCTGGCATTTCTTTTTTTTGCAATAGTAGCAGAGGAGTCATCTGAGTCAGTCCTATACTGATCACTTTCTGAGCTTTGATTATCATATAATGCATCAATCCTTTTGAGATAATCCAATTGTTGTTGAGATTGAGCAGAAGTAACAACAGTAACAGCAGGAGGAGTAGAAGCAATATTGGCAGAAGAGGTTATAACAGCAGATGATTCAGATACAACACTTTCAGATCTAATAGAAAGTATAGTAGCAGTAGTATTAGATGAAGCTGGAAAATCAACTTCAGAAGGAGTAACAGCAGTAACAGCAGGCTCAAGAATAAATGCCTCTATCATATGCATATCCTCAGATACTAAAACATCAGCAACATCAGAACTATCAGAAACAGTAACATTATCAGTAGGAGCAGCCGCAGTAAGATCAACAGAAACAGAAGGCTCAGCAGTATATAGGGAATTTACAAAAGAATTTATTAAACTGATGTCACAGCTTGAAATAGGCACAATGGCCTTAAACAGATCTTCAGATTGCTAGTCTGGCAGGCAGTTGAAATAAACAGAATCAAAAATTAATAACAGTGACCTGAGATCCACTGTGATAACAGCAACTGGAGGTAATGGAGCTTGAGCTTGGACTGAAGTAACAGCAGCAGCAGCAGCAGGCAATCTATTAGCTTCATGAGGCATCTCCCCTGTCTAGATTCAGTCAGGACTGGATCAAGGCACCAAGATGAAGGGATTGCCTAAGGAGGAAGGAGAGAGGAGAGCCTGACAGATAGTTCTTGAACTATTTTTATAAGTGGAGGCAAAGAGGTCTCCAGTAAGAGAGATAGACTGGGAGCTACCAGCTCATATAATTTGTCTGCAAGGGCTGGAAGATCTACATGCTCAAGAGGGGCTTGAGCAGAGGTAGGAATTGAAGGTGGAGCAGCAGGAGATGTTGGTGGAGAATTTGTGGATGGTGGAAATGAAGGTTGAGAGATGAGAATAGTGGTAATGGAAGATAGTGGAATGGAAATAGATGGTGTGAAAGATGGTTGAGCAATGATATCCTGAAGTAGTTGTTGATATGAGGTGGATGAAGATGGTGGCTCAGCAAGGGATGAGGGAGAATCATCCATAAAAGAATCATCTATAAGGTTGAAATATGGAATGTGAGAGGATGTGTCAATATCTAGATGTGGGTATTGATGTAGGGGATGGAAGATTTCTTCAGTGAGATGTGGAGTTGGAGAAGGAATGGAAGTTGGAGATGGGGTGGAGATTATGATGGTGGATGTGACTGATGAAGATGAAACAAGAGGTGGAGCAGGAGGAGAAGAGGAAGCAGCCAAGTCTTCTACAGGGGCTGAAACTTGAGGGGAAGTGACTGGAGTAGTCCTTGTGCCTGAAGTAGAGCTTGCAGAGGGCCTGCTGGGCTTCACAATTTGCCTGTCCCATTTTCCAAACAGGGCACAGGTGAGCCTCTTGGAGGCATTGATGTGCATTCCATTGGAAACTAGCAGGGCAGGGCATCTATTCTGAAGAAACAGCCCTAATATTCTCCCAAAATTAATAAAGTTTTTGTTGATTTTCTTCTTAATCAAATCAAAGAAGACTTCTCCCCAATTCAATTGTTTCCTATCCACTAGGGCACCCATCAAGCAGAGCTGATACTTGGATATGGTATCATGGGCTGAGTGTTTGGCCAACAATACCTTCCCAACAACATCAGCTAGGAATCTGTACTCCACAGATAGATTTTTCTTCAGCAACTTGCTAGGGTTTGCATCTGAATGTCCCATTCTTTCAAGCAAATTAGAAAACTCCTCTCCAGAAATCTCAGCAGAATCCTCTCCAGAATTTAATTGGAAGACCTCTATCAAGAAAACAAGTGTGAGAGATACCTGGGTTCCTGAGATTGTTCCAATCACTGTATTCTGATCCAGGTTATGGGCAGTATATACCCATTCTTTGATTTCATCTGCAGCTAGTTTGATCCTGGTGGTCATGATGGTAACTAGATTTTGTTCCTTGAAAAGTTCTAGAATATCTTTGAAAATTTGATCACTGTTACTGAAGGAGTCCATGTCGATGTAAAATCCTACATCAAATTTCATCGCGGTCAGGATTGCAACTGAGACGGCCATTGATTCCTGCAAAAAAAAAATAAACAACCAAACGACCAAGTTTAGAGAAGTTTGGAGGGAAAGAGAAAATTTGCAGAGAGAATGAAAGTGCAAAGGGAGAACAACGGCCGAAAAATGAATTTTATATTAGGGTTCGACGCAGAAAAGAAAAGATCGTTGAACTCAGTTCGACGATCTGGGCTTGCACTATGGCTCACAACTTCATTACGGCTCTCATGACCATAATAGTTAGCCTCCATGGCTCAACTCACATGCTAGCCTCATGGTCGTCGCAAGACAGGCTTCACACCAAATTATGCTGGCACTCATGACCACCATAGCAGGGCACAACTTGCTATCATCTCCTCATATAATGGCCTCCAGGTCTCCCTGAGATAGGCCTCATAAACATAGATCACTGGAAGCTATCGCCGGCAGAAATACTACCGCTGCGCGATAGGAACAGAAGTCACTTCTTCCCCTTTCGTTTTTTGGTGTTTTCCTGGAGACCACCTCCAGTACTGTCACTGCAGCATCCTGCACACCCCCAGACCCCGGATTCCACATGTTGCAACACACGTTTTATCCATGGAGTGTTCTCTGGCACGCAAATCAATTCATCACCAATCCAGACTAACCTGTCTAGATGGGCTTCACACAACATTCCAATTCCGTACTTAGATTCCGGATCTATATGCAAGTATTATCGAGTATCACAACGATCTACCCACTGGAAACCACCCTTTTCTTCTCCTTTTGGTGTGGGGTTCCACGCATGTATGCAAATTTAGGACTTCACTGGTCCAAGGAGTAAGTAGTTACCCATGTAGATCTTTTTGGATCAGTGAGTAAGTCTTCTATTCGGATGAAAAGGAGCGTCTCACTTTCCTCATCGTGGATCTTACTTCGGCTCTTGAATCCGATCACGGGATCTCCTTCACCGAGCTTGCAACACTAAGCCTCGGCCTCTTTCCCTCAAGAACTTGCAGTACCAAGATAGAGAGAATTATGAGAGTTCAATCTCTTGCCAAGCATATATTTAGAGGCTACCACCGTGCGGTATCTACTAATGCCAAGCAGTACCTTAACCTGAGCCATCGTCATGCGATAGCAAAGGCGGTTGCCGCTTGGCCCAATCGACATCGCGTTGTCGCTCAAAAATAGCATCTACCTCACAGCCACGTGGCAGCTACCTCCACGCGTCAGTTACTACCGCCAAGCGGTGCCTTAACCTGAACTATCGCCGCACAATACTCCTACAACCATACGGTAGTCACTCAACGCTACGTTGAAAGCGTTGAGTTATAGCGCCATGTGCTAGCCTTTCTACCTCCTCGTGGTAGTCCTCTCAATACTTCGAAGCGTTGAGTGGTTCCGCCACGCGTTATCCTACTACCGTACAACGGTAGTCCTCTCAATGCTTTGACGAAAGCGTTGAGTGGTATAGTCACTCGCTAACATTACTACCGCCATGCGGTAGATTCCCGAGAGGTCTGTCGATTTTATTCAAAAGCTAACGCCAGCATTAACACGAACACCGTGCGTTAACTTCCAATTCTTCTTTTTTAGGATTTTTGGGGTGTTACACCTACCATCTAGTTTTGGAGGGTAGTGACATGCATGAGAGTAAAATAGGAATTTTCCCAAAATTATGGGAGAGAAAAGGTGGAAATGGGGGATGAAGGACATGTGTCCCTCCTCCTCTCTTCCCAACCTTATTTTTGAACTCACAACAATTCCCAGCCCATTTACAGGTATGGGGGACACTTGGAGCTCATGGTGATGCATCCAAAGTAGAGGCCGACCACCCCTTAATGGCAACTCCTTAACAAACCATTTTTAGCAAAAATCGACCCTTCCATCACCATCTGAGCATCCAGAGGAATTGAGTTTGAGTCCTAGAGCAAAGTATTAGCTGGAGAATTTAGAATTGGAGCTAGCTCGCCGGAAAACCGATCGACCAAGGTGCATCACCGCCACACCCGCCGTCAAGAACGAATTCAGGTTCGTTTCTCCTCCTCTCCCTCTGTGCTAGCTCTCTAGACCCATTAGGAGAGATATATGGCTCAATTGAGCCCGATGCCATGTGCTGAAGGTGAGTTTTTCAGAGATTTTTCTTCGTGCTAAGGTTCACCGGAGGAGGCGCCACCGGAGGCCATGCCGCCGGTAAATGCCAGACAACACCTCAACGGTGGTGGTGATAATCGTCGGCGGTGGCGGCGGCCCAGGTGGCTGGAAATAGGAAATCAAGTTGGTCCAAGCGGGTTGAATCATAATTGTTGGCTGATCGGGAATGACAACCAGATGTCGTCGAAATAATCAACATTATACTATAGACATTTATTTTATATTTAAATTTCTATCACATGTCTTATAGTAATGTGCATGCTAATTTTAGGCCCCTGAGATATAGATTCAGAGAAAGCCTTCAACATAAAAAATGTATCCCTAGGTCTTAGATTTAATTTGACACCTTAATCAATTTATTTGGAGCAGTATAGCTCCTTGTAGGACCATTCTCTTGAGACTGCTCTTAACTAGGGACAGAAATTAAAATGAGTGTCTATGCTAAAATACAACTTCACATGCAATGAAATATGGATCACGAATGTGTATGTCATAGACTTAGACCGTGCCCAAAAATAAGAATTTTTGGAAGATATTTTTCTATAGTTTTAGTCAAAATTTGATTTATCAAATAGAGACAATTTAGGGAAATATTCAACTCCAATTGACCCCCAAACTTGGTTGGCTAGATCCTAATATCATTTTAGGACCTCTGCATGTTGGTGGATCCAACTTGTAAGTTGAAGGTAGAGGTGCCTTGGGTGTGCTTATAGTAAAAATGCAAAAATGAGAAATTAAGCCTATTTGACAAATTGCATGTCAGTGAAATCTTGGCAAGGGATTTATTATGATGGAATATACCATCCATAGAGAAATTAAGATTTTTGGAAATAAAAATCCTATAGTTTAGATTTAATTCAAATTTAATACACTTACGTGTCATAATAGGAAATTAAAGCACATGAACTTGGAAAACTCTAAATCTTTGTCACAAGCCCAAAACTATTATTTAATTTCTCTGAAAAAAATTAGTGAATTTTTTTGGAAATTATTTCATGTGAAATTCGTTTAAATTTCATTTACACCATTATATGATTTTGATTAAAAGGATGACTAATAATATTTAGAAAATTATGAGAAATTGACTGGACAACTATTTCAATATTCTGAACCCTTGTAAGTTTTCTTCAAATTTTTCAATGATTATTTATCATATTTTTACTAATAATGGCATTTCTATAAATATTTTGAATTGTGATAATTTTAGGTCAAACCCGTTGATAAAATTGTGAAAATTTGTCGTAATCCTTACCTTAACAATGTTAATGTATGGAAAGTTTCCCAAAAATTTTAGGTGAGTATTTTTAGTACTTCACTTGTAAAGTGATAAATTTATGATATTACTCATAAATAAAAACATGGGTCAAATTATATTGGAAAATTAGGAAATTTTCTAAACTGGTACTTTCAACCAAGTTAAACATCAGATAAATATATTAGGCCTTTAGGATCACTGGTTATGATAGTTCATGTTCAATGTGAATTATGTCAAATAATTAAATAATTTTAATTATGGCCCAAAATAGTTAAAAAAATTATGGAATTTTGAATTACCACTAATATGCATATGATTAACCGATGATAAAAATTTGAAGGTCTTGGGCCAAGGGAATCAGAAGTCACCTCACATGGGCTAAGGCTAGACTTAGACTGCATTTAATAAAAGTGACTTATAGTGTTAGTATATTCAGGGTGATGTGATATAACTGAAATTAGAAGTGTGTTTGGAAGTTTTATACCCTGGTTAGAATCACAAGTAAGTCAGTACTTTGCATCAAGTGTTAGAGTGCAAGTTACCTAAGAAAATAGCTAGGTCGAGGTTCGACGAAACATCATCGTTCTCCTAAAAGTACTTTAAATCATTAGGTTTTCTCATGAGCAACAGCGAGAGGGGGTATTAAAAATGGTAGCCACCAAAAATAATGTGTTGGATCCCCAGTTGATTTGGCCTAGGTTCACTAGCTTAGGATGTGACCCAACATGTATAGCCAGGGTCAAATTTGTGTCTTAGAGTCTAGGCCAAGTCCTTAGAGTCAACATAAGATGGACCAACTATCAACAAACCTATCAGAGACTCAAGAATGAGAAGATTTCAAGAATAAGTAAAATGAGTTCGACGTTCGTTGAACTCAGGTCGACGAAAGGTGTTCTGAGCTCGACGATCTTGAGACATTTCTTTGTGCTGAGTTCGACGATCTTTGTTCTCTGTTCGACGAAGACTAAGATGCTTCAACAAGTTAAAGTCAGGATAACTCCAGATTTTTTCTAAGTCAAAGACGATCTTTGTTCTCTGTTCGATGATTTCTGCTCAACGATTTGATTCCTTCTCAGTCAAAGACTTCTCAGATTCTAAGTCCACAATCATTCTCAGCTCGACGATATTGGATCTCAGCTCGACGAATGAAAATTGTCAGTTCGACGAAGATTGAAGCAGAATTGACAAGTTTCCCTAGAAGAAAAATTGCTATTGTATGGTCGACGAACTCATTAGCTCAGCTCGACGAACTGTGAACTCAGCTCGACGATTCCTGTTCTTCGTTCGACGATTCCAGACTAGGTCTTCTCTAGTTTTCCGTCCCTTTTCTTGGCGATGATTCCTGAGCAATTAATGCCAGATCTTCTCGGAATGTTACTGTTAGAACGCGCATTGATCATGGATTATTACATGCCGTTTTTCCATGGGACAGTTAGGGATATCATTGATTGCCGCTTCCTTCCCAGGCCGATTGCATTTACTGCTCAAGGTCTCAAATTTCCAAGTGTTCTCCAGATAGCAGAAAGTCAGAAAAGAAAAAGATCAAGCAGTACTATAGACAGAGACATACACTGCACAGAAGAACAATCTTACAACAATCAAAAAGTTCTTTACTGCAATCTGCCCAGGCCAGAGAATAATTTCATCAAGAAGAAGAAGAATATATAATCACTATCAAGAGTCTTCTTCCTTCAATCCTATAGGATAACTTCAGAAGGACAATAAATTAATCTATCTGTCAAAGAAGTTCCTGAAGCAATCTCTGGTCCAGGAAGACCTGTCATCCTGAAGCAGTGCTCCAGATTTCCTGATCCCTTCAAGATCTCAGGGGGAGCAATCTGCTGACATCAATCCACAAGTCTTCTCAGTTGATATTGAGAAAGAGAAGACCTCATCACCCTTTTTCCATCCTCTGTACAGGGTTTTAATTCCCTTCAAAATTATTCCTGGTTACAAGTCTCCTACCAAAAGACTTGAGGATTTGGTTTTTGAGCACCTAAACAAAAGCTCATTTGTGTCAGGCACCTGATCAAAAACCTGAGTGGATTCCTACTAGGGTGGTAGAAAAGTGGATGTACCTAGGTTGGGGAACCACTATAAATTTCTTGTGTCGTCTGATTACCCTCTTTCTTTTGTTTTGGCTGTGTTGTTCTGTGATTTATTAGGTTGTTGTGCTTATCTCTTTATTTACTAAACTGTTCATCTAGGATTACAGCAAAAGTTGTAAAACATTTTTAGTGAACACAATACTCTATTCACCCCCCTCTAGAGAATTTTTGATCTAACCTGCACTTTCAATTGGTATCAAAGCGAGGTTGGTTAAATACCACACCTTAAGAGATCAATTGGTTGTACAGGCTAACACCTGAATCATAAAGATCCCTCTAGTTAGATCTGTTTGTTTTGATTTTGTTATTAGATTTATTTGTTCACAGACATGGATCAAAACAAAGATTATGCAAGAATCAGACCTCCAGTATGCAATCTTAACAAGTTTGCCATCTGGAAGGCAAGAATCAAACTATACATGAATTTTATTGATGAGGATATTTTTGCTTCCATCTTGACAGGAGTACCTCCAGCACCTGCAGCTTCTACAAGCACCTCTACCAACATGACTGCAGTACCTCCTCCAGAAAATAATGATGCCTACAAGAAAGCCAAAATTGTAGATGCAAAGACAATGAATATCTTGGCTCAAACTATGTCAGATGACATATTTCAGAAGGTGGCTGAGTGCACCTCAGCCAAGGCCATTTGGGATTCCCTCAATAAAATGGTAGCTAGCTCAGCAGATGAAAGAAAAGACAGGATATCAAACCTCATATTCTTGTATGAGAATTTCAAGAAGGATGAAGCTGAATCAGTGGCTAAAATGTACAACAGGTTGAGCTCAATCATCAATGATCTTAAAACCTTGGATAAAGACATCACCCTTATAGAGGTGAATGATAAGATTTTGATGTGCTTTCCTACCTCTTGGGATTCAAGAATCTGGCCTATCAAAGAAGCCAGAAGCCTAAATGAGATATTAACTGAATCACTGCTAGGCAAATTAAAGTCTTATGAGCAGCTGATAAAATCAAGAGAAGCAGCTGAACAAAAGTCAACAACTCCAGTGAGAAAGGATCACAACATAGCCTTTAAAGCATCTGAGGAAAGTGAGACCTCAACATCTAATGAGCAACTCATGAGCCTCTTTGCAAAAAGATTCTATAAGATGGCTAGAAAGGATTTTAGAAGGAAATCATCCAGGCAGGATGATAAGCCCAGATTTGACAAGACACCAACCAAGGAGGTTGTGTGCTTTGGTTGCAGATAGCCTGGACATTACATCTCAGAATGTCCAGAAAACCAGAAGAAGGATAAAAGCAAAGAAAGAGACTCCAGAAGAAAACACAGCAGCAGACCCTCCTCAAGCAAGTACAAAAAGAAAGACAAGGGATTTGTTGCTGAGACATGGAGTGATACTGAAGAAGAATCATCTTCCTCCAGCTCAAGTGAAGAAGAGGAAGAAGCAAGATCCAAGGAGGTTTGCCTTATGGCAATTGATGCCTCCAGGAGCAATTCAGGATCAGAAGGAGAATCTGAAGATGAAGCAGCCTCAAACTCAGAGGCAGATCAGGTTCTCTCAAACTTTAATTTTAATTCTGATTTATTTAAAATTGAATTCAAAACTATGTGCTTAGATTTAATTAGTTCAGAAAAGGAAATAAAAACCCTTAGAGAAAGACTAGGAAATCTTGAATCTGTTAATTCAGAAAATATTAAACTAAAAGATCAACTAACTCTAGCAAATGAACAGATAATTCAATTAAAATCTGATTTATGTGAGGCCAAACAACTTGAGCAATCTCTCAATGGGAGAAGTCTCAAGCTGATGGACATAACAAGCACAGTAAATGCCAAATTAAAGGGCAAGCTGGGCTTGGCTGCATCATCAGGTTTGCCCCCCATAATTAAGAAAAATATTCTTTCAACACCCATTAAATTTATTTCTGCCAAGGGAAAAGAAAAGATAATAGACAAACCAATGTCTGCAAACAACCCAAAACCCATAGACAAGAGAAATAGAAATCAAAAAACAACTAATAAAAACATGGTTCAACAACATTCGTCGAACTCAGATCGACGAAATATGGCCAGTTCGTCGAACCTAGATCGACAAACGCTGAATGCAAACTTCAGTTATAACAATTCGTCTAACTGCGATCGACAAACTTTGCATGGTTCGTGGAGCAGAGGTCGACGAACTTGGGGCGCAGAAAATGACTACTGTCATTCTCTGAGCAGAGATCGACGATCTCAGCCCTATTCGTCGAACTCTGGTCGACGAACTTACAAGATTTCGTCGAACCCAGAAGGACCAAACATAAATTATTTCTTTTACAGAAATTCTAAGACAGCCAATAAATCATTCAATCCAGTAGCTGATTGGGTTATTCCACCTAGGAGATATCACCGCTTAGGTTATAAATCTCAACCTACCTTATTAGTTATTTCCAGCTTTCATTTCAACCAAATAAAGGACCCAAGGTAACCCGGGTCAAGAACAATTGAGTTTTGTTTTTCATTACAGGTACAGGTGAAGAGCTGTCCAAGGGTGAGTCAGACCTGGTACTTGGATAGTGGTTGCTCCAAGCATATGACAGGCAGCAAGGCAAATCTATCCAATTACAAGTCCAAGATAGGACCAAAGGTTATTTTTGGTGACTCAAATAGTGGCCAATCAGAAGGATATGGAGCAGTAAAGATTGGAACAGTTACCTTCAAAAGAGTAACATATGTAAGAGGACTCAAACATAACCTAATATCCATAAGCCAATTATGTGATGAAGGTTATCAGGTACACTTTAACTCTACCTCCTGTTCTATTATTGATAATGAAAACAAAACTGTTTTAATTGGAATTAGACAATGCAACATATATCTAGTAGATTTTATTTCTGCTAAAACTGATGTTTGTTTACTCAATATCACTAGTAACCAAAATGAGTTGTGGCATAAAAGATTAGGTCATGTAAACCTTAAGAATATAGCTAGGTTATCTAAAGACAACCTTGTTAGAGGCTTACCTTCTAGCCCCTACAAGAAGGAAAATCTATGCAGGGCTTGTCAATTAGGCAAGCAAACTAAAATTAGTTTCAAATCCATTAATAAGAGTGATTCACCTAGGATTCTGTATTTGCTTCATGTGGACCTATTTGGACCCATTGTAGTACAAAGCCTAGGAGGGAAGTCTTACATTTTAGTGATTGTTGATGACTTCTCTAGATTCAGTTGGGTAGCCTTTCTGAGAGCTAAGTCAGATACATTCAAGGTTCTTATAGATTTTCTCAGGACCATACAGATTGAGTTCTCTACTCATGTTGCATTGATCAGAAGTGTTCATGGCACAGAGTTTGAGTCTCTTCTTATGCATGAGTTCTGTGAGAAGGAAGGTATCAGGCAGTGCTTCTTAGCTCCTAGAACTCCCCAACAAAATGGGGTAGCTGAAAGGAAAAATAGGACACTCATTGAATCTGCGGGTACATTATTGGCAGATGCTTACATGCCTCTATCCTTTTGGGCAGAAGCTGTAAACACTGCTAACTATGTCTGGAATAGAAGCCTTATACATAACCTGAAAAATAAGACCCCCTATGAATTGCTTAAAGGGAAGAAACCTAAAATCATATACTTTAAAGTTTTTGGTTGTATATGCTATATTCACACTAACAACAAAAGATACATTAAAAAGTTTGAGGCTAAGGCTGAAGAAGGGATTTTTCTAGGATATTCCAAAGTAAGCAAGGCCTATAGGTTGTTTAATAAATCATCTCTTAAAATTGAAGAGTCAGTCCATGTATCTTTTGATGAAGCTAACATGTCTTATAAGGAGAAAGAGATTTCTACCAATAGCTTTTTGCAGGTTCCACAACTGTGTGAGTCTATGGATGGACTAAACCTTACCCATGAGGTGTCAACCCATCCTTCTTCATAGGTTGCTGAAGACAGTGAAGAAGAAATTCAAGTGGAAGTGGCTGAACTTCCCTCAACATATAATAACATTCCTCAAGAGGAATTAATTATAGAAGCTATTGCTGAACAAACTCCACCAGCTGATCTTGTCACACTTAGAGATCATCTCAGATCTCAAGTGATTGGATATTGTTAGAAAGTAGAGAACAAGAAGCGAAAAGTAGAGAACAAGTGAACAAACTTTTGAATAATTGAAATTTTATTATCCAAAAAAGATATCATTTACAAAGGTATGGCCTCCCTTATATAGAGTGGAGGAGATAAGAAAGAGAGTATACAAACAATGTGGGACTAAACATTTACAGTACTGAGCGGCTAGAATAATGGAGACCGCATAGGCCGCGCGGTTGGACAGATGGGCTAACCGCTCGGCAACTCCAGCAGGATAGAACAAACCGCAGAGGTAGACCGACAGACCGCCCGATCTACAAACCGCTGGATCAGACCGCTAAGCCGCTCGGTCAACAAACCGCTGGATCAGACAGCCAAGCCGCCCGGTCTAATACTTCAACACTCCCCCTCAAGCTGGAGCATAGATATCAATCATGCCCAGCTTGTCACAAATGCGGAAGAAGGAAGTAGAAACCGGCTTGGTGAAGATATCTGCCAACTCCTTGTCAGAGGTGACAAAAGGAGTACAAATCTGATTCTTCAAAATCTCCTCCCGAATGAAGTGACAGTCAACCTCTATATGCTTCGTTCTCTCATGGAAGACCGGATTTCTGGATATGTGTATAGCAGCCTTGTTGTCACAGAACATAGGGAGAGGACAATCATATACCTCGCCCAGGTCAAGCATGAGAGCCCGCAACCACTTTAACTCACACGTAGTTGACGCCATACTCCGGTATTCTGC
Organism: Platanthera guangdongensis; assembly: GCA_039583875.1. NCBI lineage: Eukaryota > Viridiplantae > Streptophyta > Magnoliopsida > Asparagales > Orchidaceae > Platanthera > Platanthera guangdongensis. The sequence continues at coordinate 65,488,852 of CM077158.1, forward strand.
TTCGGCACTGGATCTGGAAACAACAGACTGTTTCTTGCTCTTCCAACTCACGAGATTACCTCCAACAAAGGTACAAAAACCTGACGTGGATTTACGATCGCCTTTGTCATCCGCGTAACTTGAGTCTGAGTAGGCCTCAACCCGCAGATGGCCATTTTTCTGGAAGAGTAACCCTCTGCCCGGTGCTGCTTTGATATACTCTAAAATCTTCAGGGCGGACTGAAGATGACACTCCCTGGGAGCTTGCATAAACTGACTGACCTTTCCTACAGCATAGGCGATGTCGGGTCTAGTCACCGTGAGATAGATGAGTTTCCCTACCAAACGTCTGTACCGTGTGACATCAGATAGAGGAGGCGATTCATCCGTCCACATTTTGTCTTCTCCAACAGCCATGGGAAGATGAGCTGGTTTGGCACCTGTCAAGCCTGCTTCTTGAAGAAGATCAAGGGCATACTTCCGTTGAGAGAGAACCAAGGAGTCAGGTTTCCGAGAGATTTCTATCCCCAAAAAGTATTTTGGGGAGCCCATATCCTTCGTGACCAAGTGCTGACGGAGGTGCTTCTTCGTCAAGTCCACCCCATCTCGGTCATCACCAGTAAGGAGAATATCATCCACATATACGGCCAAAACCACCAGTCCCGAGGCCGTTTTGCGAATGAATAAGGAGTGATCGGCCGAACTCCTTTGAAAGCCGATGGTTGCCACAATACCACTGAATTTTTCGAACCATGCCCGAGGGCTCTGCTTTAGGCCATAAATGGCCTTCTTCAAATGACAGACACGTGTCTCCCCCTGAGCAACATACCCAGGAGGTTGCTCCATATAGACGTCCTCCTGAAGATCGCCATAGAGAAAGGCATTCTTCACATCAAGCTGGGAAATATCCCAAGCCCGGTTAACAGCCACAAAAAAGAGAACCCGGATGGTGCTGAGGCGAGCAACCGGAGAGAAGGTATCAAAGTAATCAACGCCATAAGTCTGAGTAAAGCCCTTGGCCACCAGCCGGGCTTTGTAGCGATCCACAGTGCCATCGGGGCGAAACTTCACAACAAAGACCCAGCGACAGCCAACCACATCAGTGCCCACGGGAGGAGGAACCAGGGTCCAGGTACCCCATTCAGTAAGAGTAGCCATCTCCTCATCCATGGCAGACTTCCAATGAGGGAGAGCGAGAGCCTCTTGGTAGGTACGAGGAGTAGAAGTAGCAGAGATAGCCAAGGCAAAACACCTGCGAGAAGGAGAAAGCTGATCATAAGAAACAACAGCCGTGAGCGGGTGTTGAGTACACGCCCGCACCCCTTTGCGAAGGGCAATGGGAACATCCAGATCATCGGGAGCGTCGGCGACGGGAGCGTCAGCGACCGGAGCGTCCGTGGCGGAGAAGGCTGGCCCGGGACTAGAGAGACGGCAGCGGAGAGGAGGGTGGAGGGGTGGGTGGGGAGACGGACTGGGAAGGAGTGGGTGGAGGAGGAGACGAAGGTGGGAAAACGTCGAGAGGTGTGGAAGGAACGGAGATATCAGAAGGAAGAGAAGGAAGAGAAGAGGAAGGAGAGAAATAGGAAGCATTTTCGAAAAAAGTCACATCTGCGGAGACAAACTGCTTGCGGAGAAGGGGGTCAAAGCAGCAATAGCCTTTGTGAGCGGTAGAGTACCCCAAAAAGACACATTTGGTGGAACGGGGGGAAAGCTTGTCGCGGGTAGCGGAGGGAGCGTGAACAAAGGCCGTACAGCCAAAGACACGGAGAGGAAGAGGAAAAGGTTCCTGGTGGGGGTAGAGAAGAGAGAAGGGAGTCCGGCCGTGGAGGACTGTGGAGGGAATGCGATTGATAAGATAGCAAGCGAGGAGCACAGCGTAGCCCCAATAGGAGCGAGGGACGTGCATCTGCGCCATGAGAGTACGCGCAACATCAAGCAGGTGACGGTTTTTACGCTCCGCCACCCCATTCTGTTGGGAGGTGTAAACACAAGTCATTTGATGAATGAGGCCGTGTTGGTGAAAGAACACGGAGAACTCATGAGACAGATATTCCTTGGCATTATCAGAACGTAAGACTTTAATAGAGATAGCAAATTGAGTCTTAATCATAAAGTAAAAAGATTGCCAAACAGAAAACAGTTCAGAGCGATCCTTTAAGAGATACACCCAGGTACATCGAGTAAAATCATCGATAAAAGTGACAAAATAGGAACTGCCCCGACCAACTGTGAGGGTAGGAGCAGGACCCCATACATCAAAATGAATAAGATCAAAAATGCGAGAGAAGCCACGGCCTTGCTTCGGCGGGAAGGAGGAGCGATGATGTTTGCCAAGCTGACACGCATCACAGTTGAGCGGAGAACTGGTGGGAGGTAAGTGGGGCAGAAGCTGACGAATAAGCCGAGGAGGAGGATGTCCAAGACGAAGATGCCACTGAAGGAGATCGGTGGAGGAGGAGTAGGCAGAAAGAGCGGAAACATCGTCGAGGAAGTAGAGGCCGTCGCTCTCAGTCCCAGTAGCAATCGTCCGCTGGGTCCTCGGGTCCTGAAAAGAACAAGTAGTGGGAGTGAATAAAATGGAGCACTGAAGTTGCCGGCATAAAGTAGTAACAGATAACAAGTTGCACGGGAACTTCGGGACATAGAGGGTATCCTCCAAGCAAAGCGATGGAGTGAGTTGAACCATGCCCGTCCCATGAACCGGAGACGGGGAACCATCCGCCACACGAACTGGGGGTAAGCGGTCATGGGTCTCAAGACGGGAGAAGCAATGAGGGTTGCCCGTCGTATGATTGGTGGCACCGGAGTCAATCAGCCATTTACCTTGGGTAACGACGTGGGCACTACCTGACGTCGTGGCCACCGAGGCAGACGGCCTAGAAGAGGCGGAGGCCGAAGGAGCATCACCGGAAGGGCGAAGATGAGGATGTTTCTGCCAGCAGCGGTCAACAGTATGACCAGTACGATTACAGTGAGAGCAAAAGAACCGGGAGGAACCCCGTCCGCCAGAGGAGCTTCGGCCACTCGGGCCCCCCCCCCCCCCCCCCCCCGCTGAGCTTGGTGAGCAGAGGAGTCCTGGGAAGGGGGGAGGCCAACAGAGGACGCTGGAGGAGCGAAGTAACGGCGGCAATGCGAGCCGCAGTGGCATCCAAAGTAGGAGATTCCGCCTCACCCAAGATCTGCTGGCGGATCATATCATAAGAGTCGGGAAGACGAAGAAGATAACAAAAAACCAGGAGTTCCTGGAAGTGTTTGTGCTGGTCGGCCAAGTCTGCGGAGAAGGGGCGATTCTGGAGGATTTCAGCCCCAAGGGCCTGAACCTGCTGATAAGCCGCAGCTGGGGACATGGAAGGGCGGGCGAAGAGGTCTGCATAGAGAGTATAAATGCGGGACGTCTGGCCCCCCTTAGAATAGAGAGCAGCGAGGTGAAGCCATGCGGCCTTGACCGTCTCATCATGGCGAATGACGGGAAGGCACTCATCAGAAAGGTTGTTGGCCAGCCAGGTGCGAACAAGAGCATCACTCGCATCCCAGTCATCAAACTCAGGAGAGGTGCGAGGAGGAGGGTCATCGGTGAGGTGATGACGCTTGCATTGAGAACGAAGGAGAAAGGTGAAAGAGACGCTCCAATCGGGATAGTTGGAGCCCACAAGCTTGGAAAGGGTGCCAAGGTTGCCCGAAGGAGCAGGAGGAGAAGGAGCTGCAGGAGTAGTGGTGAGACCGGAGGTAGTCATAGAACCCGGAAGCAGAAGAAGCCGCATGAACAGGAGCGGTTAGAAAACAGAGGAAGCCGCGCGAACAGTAGCGGCTAGAAAGAGACACTGCGGGGAAGAGGTCGCGCGGACTGAAAAGGCCGAGCGAACAGAAGAGAGGAGAAGAGCAGGTGACCGCGACCAAGATGCGGGTAAGAAAGAGACAACCCGCACGGTCAGGCAGATCACAGCAGCGGCTAGAAGGTGGTCAAAGGCTCGGCGGGGAAGAAGTCGCACGAACTGAGAAGCCCGAGCGAACAGAAAAGAGGAGAAGAGCTGGCGACCGCGACCAAGATGCGGGTGAGAAAGGAACAACCCGCACGGTCAGGCAGATCACAGCAGCAATCCGCGAGTAGAGAGACAATACACACGCGGACAGGGACAGGCCGCAACGACTAGGAAGTCGGAGAGGCAAGAAAGAACAAGGAGCGCGGCGACAACGAAACAGGTCGCTGCGACAACAAGGAGAAGGAGAAGAGAACCAAGAAGGAGCAAGCCGCGCGAACAGATTGGCGGACAGAACCAAGCCGCGCGGATAGAAACAGGCCGCGCGGATAGAAGAGAGGGCAAGCCGCGAATCAAGTCGCAGAGCGCGGAAAAGAAGTCGCGAACAACAGAGGGCGCACAGAATCAAGAGGAAATGACCGTGTGCTCTGATACCATGTTAGAAAGTAGAGAACAAGAAGCGAAAAGTAGAGAACAAGTGAACAAACTTTTGAATAATTGAAATTTTATTATCCAAAAAAGATATCATTTACAAAGGTATGGCCTCCCTTATATAGAATGGAGGAGATAAGAAAGAGAGTATACAAACAATGTGGGACTAAACATTTACAGTACTGAGCGGCTAGAATAATGGAGACCGCATAGGCCGCGCGGTTAGACAGATGGGCTAACCGCTCGGCAACTCCAGCAGGATAGAACAAACCGCAGAGGTAGACCGACAGACCGCCCGGTCTACAAACCGCTGGATCAGACCGCTAAGCCGCTCGGTCAACAAACCGCTGGATCAGACAGCCAAGCCGCCCGGTCTAATACTTCAACAGATACATTTCAACAGGTGTACAGACAAGGCATCAACTCAACCAAGACTTGATGCATGCCTGTTTTCTCTCTCAGATTGAACCTCTCACCATCCATGAAGCTGAGCAAGATCTCCACTGGATCATTGCAATGCAATAGGAACTAAATCAGTTTGAGAGATGTAGAGTTTGGGATTTGGTTCCAAGACCTCATAACTACCCAGTTATTGGAACCAAATGGGTCTACAGAAGCAAGCTGGATGCTCAAGGGAACATTGTGAGAAACAAGGCTAGGCTTGTTGCTCAAGGCTACAGGCAAGAGGAAGGAATTGACTATGACCAAACCTTTGCCCCTGCTACAAGGTTAGAGTCCATAAGAATATTCCTTGCCTATGCAGCTCACATGAGATTCAAAGTTTTCCAAATGGATGTCAAGAATGCATTTTTAAATAGAGTGCTTCAAGAAGAGGTTTATGTAGAACAACCTCCAGGTTTTATCTCTCTAACTCAACCCTCTTTTGTATTTAAATTGCATAAATCTCTCTATGGTTTAAAGCAAGCTCCAAGAGCCTGGTATGAGACCCTAGCAAGCTTTCTTTTAGAGCATAAATTTACAAGAGGAACCATAGATAAAACTCTTTTCACTAGACATAATAAGGAAAAAATTTTATTAATATAAATATATGTGGATCACATCATCTTTGGGTCTACTGATCCCAAATTGTGCAAGAGGTTTGCTGACCTCATGCATTCCAAATTTGAGATGAGTAGCATGGGTGAGCTTTCCTACTTCCTTGGTCTCCAAGCGAAGCAGCTCCCTGATGGTATCTTCCTCTCCTAAGCTAAATATGCTAAAGAGCTTATTAAGAAGTTTGGGATGGGTGATGCTTCAGGAATGAAAACACATATGAATACTAATGCTGTTGTGGATTCTGATGCAGCAGGGAAACCTGTAGATCAGAAACATTATAGGGCAATTGTTGGATCCCTATTATAGCTAACAGCTAGCAGACCTGATATCCTGAATTGTCCATATCGCTGAAGTGACATCTTCCACCGCTTGACGTTTGTAAAGCTTCGACTCGCCCGTCTCCAACCAAGACAATGGCATGCGACACTTTCTCCTGTACAAGGCCTCGAAAGGCGCCATTCCAATACTCGCCTGAAAGCTGTTGTTATACGCAAACTCCACCATGTACAGGTGATCTTCCCACTGCTTTCCAAAATCTAGGACGCACATGCGAAGCATGTCCTCCAACTTCCGGGTGACCCTATTGGTTTGGCCATCCGTCTGCGGATGAAAGGCTGTGCTGAACTTTAGCTTAGTACCCAACAGACTATGCACCAACCTCCAGTCATTCGACGTGAAGCATCCATCTCGATCACTAACAATACTGCGGGGCACACCATGCAACCGTACAATATTCTCCACATAGAGTTTGGCCAACCTTTCCACCGGATCTTCCTTCCTGATCGGGATGAAGTGCGATACCTTTGTCAACCTATCTACGACCACCCAGATGGCGTCATTTCCCCTCTGCGACTTCGACAAACCATGCACAAAATCCATAGATATGTCGTCAAATTTCCATTCTGGGATAGGCAAGGACTTTAGGAAACCTCCGGGCTTCTAGCACTCCGCCTTAACCAAGGAAAAAGTTTGGCACTTAACCACATAAAGTGCTACATCTTTCTTCAATCCTGGCCACCAAAATAATTTTTTCATGTCTATATACATATTCATGCTTCCCGGGCGGATTGACTACTTGGAATGATGAGCCTCGTACACCAACTCCTCCCGAAGATTATCCGCACTAGGAATGCATAGGCGATCGTCCTTCCTTGGCAACTCATCCTCAACAGCAAACTGGGAATTTGACCCATCCAATGATTCATCCAAGATCTGCTTCACGCTGTTATCCTGAATCAAAGCCCGCCGAACTCTATCAGCTAGGTCACACTGCACCTCGGTACAAAACAGTTTCGCCTCAGTACTAGACTGCTTGTGGACGCAAGAAATCTCCAATGCCTCCAACTCACGGACCAATCTCTCATCATGTACTGACAACCAGTTGGCTTGTGCAGGAACCTTACAACTCAACGCATCCTCCACTACATTACCTTTCTCTGGCACATAATGTATCTTGAAGGTGTAGTCCCCTAGGAACTCCATCCACCTCCGCTGCCTCATGTTCAGATCCTTTTGATCTAACAGGTACTTCAAGATCTTATGATCGGTGTATATATCGACTTTCACACCGTACAGATAGTGCCTCCACAACTTTAGAGCAAATATCACGGCCGCTAACTCCAAGTCATGGACCGGATAATTTCACTCGTGAGCCTTCAATTGTCGTGAATCGTAGGCTATCACACTCCCATGCTGTAGCAGAACACAACCCAAACCACTGCCTGAAGCATCACTATAGATTTCGAACCCTTCGGTTCCATTTGGGGAACATAAAATAGGTGTTGTGGTCAACTGCCTCTACAACTCTTCAAAAGCCTGTTCGCACTCCGAAGACCACACAAACTTCTGATTCTTCCTAGTCAAAGTCGTTAGTGGTAGCGCTATCCGCGAGAAGTTCTCTACGAAGCGCCTATAGTAGCCAGCAAGCCCCAGAAAGCTCCGGACCTCCGCCACTGTAGTCAAAGCAGGCCACTCCTGTATCGCCACTATCTTTGCTGGATCCACAGCTATCCCTTCTCCACTAACAACATGACCAAGGAATGCTATCGAGGATAACCAGAACTCACACTTGGAGAACTTAGCATACAACTGGTTTCTCCACAACGTCTCCAACACCATGTGTAGGTGATTGTAGTGATCCTCTTCACACTGCGAGTACACCAGGATATCGTCGATAAATACTATCACAAAACGGTCCATGTACTCTCTTAACGTCCTATTCATCAGATCCATAAACATTGATGGCGCATTAGTCAAACCAAACGGCATGACCGTGAACTTGTAATGCCCAAATCGCGTACTGAATGTTGTCTTTGGGATGTCGCTCTCCCTTATCCTCAATTGGTAGTAACCGGACTTCAGATCTAACTTCGAATATACCGTTGACCCAACCAACTGATCAAATAGATCGTCAATTCTCAGGATCGGATACTTATTCTTTTCCGTAAGCTTGTTCAATTCCCGGTAGTCGATACAAAGCCGCAAGCTCCCATCTTTCTTCTTAACGAAGAGAACTCGTGCGGTCCAAGGCGACGAACTTGGACGCACATAACCTTGCTCTAACAACTCTTGCAGTTGCACCTTCAACTCTGCCATCTCTTTTGGCGCTATCCGATAGAGGGAGCGTGACACCGGTTTGGCACCCGGTACCAGCTCAACAGTAAAGTCTATCTCCCGCTGAGGAGGAGCTCCTGGGAGATCATCCGGGAACACATCAGGATACTCAGACACAACTAGGATCTTGTCCAGACTTGGCTTAGGCGTCGAAGTCTACACTAGAGTGACAAACAGATCTGCCCCAGACTGAACTGCCTTGATCACCTGAAGGGCTGACATCAAAACTTTCCATGATCCCTTCATGCCCGCAAACATAGTCTCCTGTTCAGAATTTAATCCCAACTTAACCTCCTTTCGTTTGCAATCAATGTAAGCTCGCTGCTCCGAAAGCCAGTCCATACCAAAGATTACATCGAACTCTACTAACGGTAGAATCAACGCTCGCAAATCAAACTCCTGATCCCCAATCTGAACCTTGACTACGCAGACCTTATCCGTGCGCATTGAGCACCCATTGGGCAACAACACATCCAACTTGTCTTTTGCCATCGAGGGAGGGACCCCGATGTGCGACACAAATCATTCGGACAAGAAGGAATGCGAAGCTCCCGTATCAAACAAGGCTCTCGCCAGACAATCAAGAATCAATACAAATCCTGCCACCACGTCAGTTTGCTTTATGGCCTCTTGAAGACCAAGATTATAAACTCTAGGCTGGACTGGAGCATGATGGGACACGGTTGACTCCACCGCCTTCCATTTCTCCTCATAAGTCGCTCCAGACTTCCTCTCGGACTTTGCACGTCCACTCCAACACTCACGAGCAAAATGGCCCGTCTTCCCATAGTTGTAGCAAGCTCCTGGGACTCGACTTGTGGTTGCCCCTGACACACCAGACGAAGGGGCTGAGTTCGAAGTCCTCTGCTCCTTGTTCCATCTGCGGAATCCTGACTTTGCACTAGGCACTTTGAACTCTGTCTTCTTTTCTCCTGGGTCCTTCTTCTCTTGCACCCTCTTCACAACCTTTTCCAAAGACCGGGCCGAGTTGACCAAGCTAGGAAGCCCTGCGCCTTAGGCCTAGCAAGGAGTAACTGTAGGATACCATGAAGACCCTCATAAAATCGGTTGGTCTTGCTCTCCTCTTTCGTAAACATAGCCACAGCATACCGACCCAACCGTGTAAACTCGTGGAGGTACTCGTCCATGCTTCTAGATTCTTGAGTCAACCCAAGATATTGGTTCTCCATCTCAAGCTTCTGAGCATAGGGTAGGTATCTGGCCAGGAACAATCTTGAAAATTCCTCCATAGGCACATCAGCAAGGTGCCTACCCACTAAGAGATGAAACTCCAACTCATCCCACCATAGCCTTGCTTCACCCGCCAAAAGAAAGGTTGCTATGGTGGTCCTCTGCCACTCCTCAGTTAACGTGGCTATCAAAACCCTCTTTATCATAGAGAGCCAGTCCTCAGCTTGAGCTGGCATTCCAGTCCCGTCAAATATTGGGGTATGAAAGCCCATTACATGCTTGATCTGCTTCTCCGTAGTTCTCCTTAGCTCTACCAGATCAACTGTTTCGCGCTCCACCACTCTCGGCTCTGCCGCCCTAACCGGTTCTTGCTCCACGACAGGAGGTGCGTGGTGCATTTGCCCTGCAGGTTGGGCATTAATCATCGCAAATACGGCTTCAGCCACCATCCTGATGGTTTTCGGTGAGGGAGGTGTCGTAGGCATGTCTCTCAATGCACTACTTCCCACCGATTGCGGACGCTCTGATTGACCAGCACCGCTCCTAGCTGCCTATAGAAGCAAAGTCACACGATTAGATGACAACCAAATTGCTAAAAGCAATCATTAGAACACTCAGATTCCACAAAACAAGTGTATTTTTCATTCCTAACTGGACATTCATGGGTTCTTTTTGATGTTATAACGATGACGCACACATGTGCTCACCACCCCTTAAAAGAATTTGCCCACGAATTCATTTAAGAATGACCATAACTAGAACTGATACCAAATTGTAACACCCCCATCTGTCGTATGACATATAACAGAAGGTACAGCTGGAACCCGATGGCATATACCACAGACAGACGGAAGGGTTACGTATTAATAACCAAACGATCCAATTAAGACTACACGTCCTAACACAGAGCATTCTAACGGAAGCTTTTGAAAGTAGAAAGAACCCAAACTGAATAATCAATTTACATGAATGTCCACAATCACTACCACTGGAATGAAATAACAATACACTGAAAGAAATATGGCCTTATGGCCTTACAATAGTTCACTTAACAAATAGTGTCTTACATACATCGGCTCGCAGGCCGGCCACACATGACAAAATAAAACAACTGTACGCTAAGGCCTTCGAGGGCCAGCACGGCAACATGGGCTCCAACCCGCTATTTTGCACTCGGCTCTGCAGCACCTGCAAGCAACATCCCACCGCACGGTGGCAAACAGGCAGCGGTCAGCTAAAGCCGACAAAATTATAACGACCCTGTCCCTTTGTCGGGACGGTGGTGCTCCTTTCCTGCATATCATTAGCCCAGCTAAACAATTATGTATAAACATACTTCACCAGAGCTGTAGGCTCGCACGGCCAAACACCTCGTGCACTCAGGGCACATTAACGGTGAATCCTGACACTTAAGCGTCTTCACCACCACCCCCATGATGGAAACAACATGAGCATTTTAGCCTTCCTGACCACTGTCTAAGGCTCCCGACTATGCCAACGGCCAGTCCCCTTTTAGGGTCTCTCGCACTGAACCACATAGCCCAGGTCCAATTCTACTTGCTCGTTGCTCAACTGCGTAGTTCACATTAAGACGTACATACGGGCCAAGCTTCTCTCGCATCCTAATATTCCAATAAATCACATAACCCAGTTATGTTCAAGGCCGGTTCCCAGACTGCCAAGTTAGCAGAATAACGATTCCGCTCAGTTTTCCGGGTGTGCCTTGGAGCTAACCTCCAAGGATCCCTGCTGCAATCTACCGCGTAGAAACCCGAAAACCCAAAGCACGGAGTCTTCTCTGACAAATCATAACAAATGCAACATCACCGATCCAGACCAACATGTCCGGGTAGGCTTCACACACAATGCCTATGCTCGTACTTCAATTCCGGACTCTATATGTAACACAAGGGGGACTATTCCCATCAATCCCAAGGAACACCGCACACTCACCGCACACTCGCGGGAGCGGGTTTTCCCTATGAAAAAAGGAAGAGCTTCACATGCTCAAGTGGAGAATCGTTACCCTTGTAGTACGCTTTGGCGCCATGGAAAAACTACACGGATGGAAATCTTTCCAACGAACTTTCCTCCATGAATCCGCTGTCAAATCTCAAAACGGTGCTTTGATGCTCCGCCAGCGGCCGGAATCCTCCTTCTTCTTCCTCCTCTTTCTAACTCCTTGAAAAGAGAATGGTTTGGAGAAAAATGAAGAATTAACTCCCCTATTCCTAACCTTAACAGAGCAGGAAACCGTCTGAACCATTGGATCATACTTAAAGAAAATGAACGGCTCAGATCTGCACAAAAATCCCCAGACCTGGGCCGAACAGGGCCACGCACACGGCCGTGTCCCAGGGCGTGTGCCTTGATCGAGGCACGATCGTCGAACGCAGAACAACCACGCGGGCAAAGACATGACCGTGTCTCACCTAACACGCCCGAGTCGGGTCCTCGACACGCCCGTGTCCAGGGGAGTGTCACACATAACCGCCACGCCAACCGACACGATCCTGCTGAACACGGGTACTGACACGGGTAGGCACATGCCCGTGTCCAATGACACGCCCGTGTCATTAAGCCGTGTTCCTTGTCGTGTCCTTCTCGGGATAAAATCGGCCGAAACACCATGCCAGACACGGCCTTGGACACGCCCGTGTCCTAGGTCATGTACCCCTATACAGACACCAAAATCAATTTTTACGCGACCAACTCAAATACAATTTTCGGGGCGTTACACCTCCCACCTCTCCAAAAGTGTGTTAGATAAGGCACTTCTCGAAATCTCGGCTCCTTAGAGCTTACAACACAGATCCCTCGGGATCTCTCAGTCTTCTCCAATACTTACCTCAGGCATAAGGCCCTACCTTAGAGCAATCTTGCTCCTACAGCTTAGTGATCAGCAGTTCACCTACCTCAGACTAAATTAATATCCCTACACTTAGGCTAGGAGGATAGCCCTAAACTCGGAGTATAAAACTCTCCTACAGCTCAGATCTAAACTAGATCCTACCTCAGGAACACAGGCCCTACAACTTAGATCCACACAAGGATCCTACCTCAGGCAAAATTTCCCAACCTCAGATCCAAAACTGTATCCTACCTCATCCTTTATGAAATAGGACTACACTCAGATCTGTTAAGATCCTATAGAAAAGAAAGAGTTTTGGTGTTGTTGATATGGCTCTGGAGAAGTTCACTGAGTCTACTGCCTCCTGAGCTGAGTTATCTTAGCCTAACTTCTTCTTAGCATTAAGAAAGTTTATCCTCAATAAGCTGTTGTTTGTGCTGGAAGTGACTCAGAAACCAAGTCTCTGAACTTGATGTTGAATATTGATGAGTCGACAGTTCTTGTTAATCTTCAAACATCTAACCTTGTCTGCAAAATGTTGAAGGCACTTCTTAGTCTTCTTTATCAAAAAGATTTTATGAACTTGATGTAGCCGATGAAAACTTCTACAGCTAACTGGGAGAACTTTTAGTTCAACGGGTTTTAAACTTTAGCTTCAAGCTCTGCAACAATGACGAGGAAGAATACGATGAAGTTCCGCCTCTTTGCGAAATGATAAACCCTAAAAGTTGTCTTTACATTCACCGAACTTATACCTTTTATCTTCCACCGTCCAACGACTATTTGACCTATGGGCCCACCTGTAGTTGTTGGCTGCAACTCTACTTTTACAGAAAAAGTTATATAGTAGGCTTCCGGCTCCATTTGTCGTGTACTGTGGCTTTCCCGCAATATTTTGAAACTTTGCTGACTCATGCTGACATCAGCACCTGTCGACTTAGCTAAATTCTAAGATTCATCCCGGGCGTTGAGTGTGTTCAGTCAACAACCCTCACACAGAACAAAAACCTTTAGACAAACAATCTGTACTTCTAGGCATTTACTGCATTGAGTGAACAGGCTTCACTCAACAAATCTGGACTTAGCCAATTTCTTCTGCACTGCCAGGCGTTTAGTGAACTAGCTTCACTCAATGAATCTAAACTTAGCAAATTTCTTCTGCACTGTCAGGCGTTGAGTGCGTTGAGTGAACCTTCATCACTCAACACTTCTGAACTTAGCCGCTCCACTGACTTCCTGCCTTCATGCTGAGGTGTTGAATGAACTGACTTCACTAAACGCTTCTGTACTTTGTCGTATGTTTTTTTTATAAATGGATTGAGTGAGCCTTCATCACTCAACACTTCTGCCTTAGCCTATCTTTTTGATGAGGCGTTGAGTGAACTGGCTTCACTCAATACTTCTGTACTTAACCAATCTTCTTGATGAGCTTGCGCTGAGTGAGCTATCCTCACTCAACACATCTGGACTTTGACAGATTTTTTCTTACTATCTTTACTTAGACTTTAACTGATCATTGATATATCGACGACTTATTCTTTAGCATTGAGTGAGCTATCCTCCCTCAACGATTCTAGACTTAGCCAAAATTGTTGACATAATCTTAAAATGCTTGAGCTTGTCTCAACGCTTCATTTCAGGCATTGAGTGAGTTGTCCTCACTCAACGATTCTGGACTTCGTCGATTTTTTTGATTCCCAATGCTGAGGCTTTGACAAACTCAGCTATACTTGACGTCTCTTGGTATATGGCATTGAGTGAACTGCCTTCACTCAATGCATGTGGACTTAGTCGCAGAACTGCTTTGCAAATTGCCGGGCTTTGACTGTCCACACCTTATGTAACATCCCATCTCCAACTAGACCCCTAACAGTGGTTTTGGCCATGACTAGGTCATGACAACCCCTAGGAAGCCAGAAATGGGCCAAGAGATAGGGGACAGAAAGGTGGGAGATCATCATGGTCTGCAAATAGTAGAACTCTGAACAATGGTGTAGGATGACCATGGGCCACACCCTAACTCCAAGACTCTACCACAACACCCCTAATACCTTGGGAGGGCCATTAGAGCCAAAAGGACCCATTAGGATCAACCTAAGAGGCTCAGTTGACCAAGGTCAACCCTAGCCCTAAATGGGTCAAACTAGCCTACTTAGGGTCAATTGACCTACTCCTAGCCTAGAGGACCCCACCTATGCCCTCCTAACCCTAAAGTGAGGTCAATGGGTCACTAAGGACACATTGGAGTCAGCCCTAGAGGCCAGGTTGACCCAAGTCAACTCAAGCCCCTAATCTGGTCAAAGTACCCTTACTAAGGGTATGTGACCTCCAAAGTGCAGGGTAACCCTACATAACCCTACCTAGACCCTAAGGGAAGCCAATGGGTCACCCAGGACCCATAGGGGTCAACCCAGTTGGTCATGTTGACCCAAGTCAACTCTAGCCCTAAAATGGTCAAAGTGTCCTTGCCAAGGGACATGTGACCACCAAGATGCCCAACCAACCCTATTCAAGTAACCCTAGGTCTTAAGGGAGTCTAATGGGCCACTAAAAACCTAATGGGGACAACCCAGATGGTCAAATTGACCCAGGTCAACCCTCATTTAGGTCAAGTCAAACCTAGCCCAAAAGGGCTAACCCAAGCCCAAGCCACTTCTCCCTTAGGCTAAACCCATTCCCATGACCATCATAACCAAGTGGGCTGCATTTAGCTTGTGAGGTTGACTAGTCAACCAGAGGTGACTAGGAGAGAGAAAGGAGCTCCCCTCCATGATAATGGAGGAGAGAGAAATTGAGGAAGAGGAAGAGGAGAGTGGAAGGCCGGCCAAGGGAGGCTAACAGCCACCATTTATGGTTGCAATCAACTCCTCTAGGGGAGAGGAGTTGATTCTAGCCATTTCCCGGCCACCAAGGGATGGATTCAGCCCCCCTCCACTCTACCCGAGCCACACCTTTAATGGTGTTAATGGCCATTGAAGAACCAGCATCCCCTCTTCCCCATTTGCCATTTAAACACCATCAGGGGGCCAAGGGGAATATTTTAGAGCGTTTACCTGGAGTAGACGAGCCATCCAACTGTGCTGTTGTAGAAGCCGAGCGCAGCCGACGTCGTCAATGGCATCCCGCCGCTCTTCCCGCATTCAGGCCACCAAGAAGGTCCTCCCCCTCTCCTTAACTCATGATTAGATCATAACAATCAATAGGTCCAAGGTTCGGGCTCAATTGAGCCCGATCCAATTCATCTTTTCATGGATTTTTTTCTGAAAAACTCACCTCTCGGGATCGCCGGAAAAAGGGTTTCCGGCGGCCAAGCCGCCGCCTGGGGATGGCCACCACCTCAACGGAGGTGGTGGTGCCGGTGGCCGGCCGGGGAGGTGGCCGGGTCGCCGGCAGTGGTGTTTGGAAATCGCTCCAGGTGGGACGAATCGCAGCCGTCGGCTCAACGAAGAAGATGACTGGATGCCGTTGATCCCTGCGCCAAGATTCGTGCTGCATCAGGGTTAAACTATAGGAAATTATTTCTAATTATTTCATTCTGTCACACTTTTGTCATTTAATGTTTTAAATATTTAAAAATAGTTAGGTGCTCTGTATGAGGAAATGATCAACACATGATTTGTAGCTCTTTCTGTCCAATTTATTTTAAAATTGGTTTGAACCAATTTAGGCTCCTGGTTTGTTCAGGGCACCCATTTTGGTGGGACATACCCTTAGGGCTATGCAGTCATTAAACTGAGTGCCCACACTTCATCCCTCGTCCAAATCAGTTGAATTTTTTACAGGGAGTCTACCCTAGCTATACCTAGAGCTGGTCCAAAAAATGGGAATTTTTGGAGAAAATATTTCTATAGTTTTTATAAAAATTTAATAATTATTAAATAAATTAAATAGGTGCCCTAAGCATCTCCAAACCATCCCAAATTTTGGTGAGTGGTCCCTGGGCTCATGTTAGGTATCTGTACAGAGTTTCACCTAATTTGGATTTGATTTGAATAGGTTTTGACCCAACCCTAACTATACCTTAATAAGGGCATTTTGGTCAAAAAGTGCATTTCTGATTTTCAGTGACCAAATTACCTCAACAGAGGCTGAAATTTGGGCCACTGACTTATTATGGCACTTAGCACCTCCCCATGGAATGTGGGGTAGAGTAGAGTTGATTTGCCCTAAGTCCCTAGGCCAAACCCTAAAGAGGGACCTTTTTGCCTTATGAAGGGCATGAGTCCTAAACACCTTGGATGAACTCCAAATTTTGTAAGGAGGTTCCTAGGATATATAAAACCCTCTGTTAGAAATCTTAACTAATTTTAAAAAGGGTAGGGTCCCCAAAACCCTAACCCTAGCTTGGGACCTAAAACTTGTAGTGTGGGTTTAGGTTAGCTAAACATTTTGAATCTTAACCAAATTTGGGTAGTGAGGGGGTTAGGATTTTTTGAGCCTCTGATAATTTACTTGAGGAATTTTGATCAATATATGTAGCACTTCTTTTGTAACCAATAGGATTTCCCTAATTAATAATTTGGCTATTGTGGTCTCACTGCCCATTGAAAGGGTATGAAACATTGGCAGAGGTAGTTTTAGGCTATACTAATCATGTATGAATTTTGATAGAATTTTTGGATAACTAGTTAGGGCATCTACTTCACAAGTGTTTTATTTTGATTACATACTAAATAATCCTTGCAAGAGCCCATTACTTATTGAAAAATCATGAAATTTGCTACCTAGTGTTTTTTAGCTCAATATTATCATGTGGGAATTTTTGTGGAAATATTTGATGGCTAATTAGTACAATTTGTTCATTAACCCTTAAATTTGAAAGTTCATGAGAAAATCAAATATAGCCTTATTTTTACATGATAAATTATGAAACTTTTTCTAGGGTACTTGAAGGCCATCACAATTATCCCTGAATTTTCTCTGAATTTTTGGAGGTATTATTACTGTAAAATCTTTTAAAATGACTTTTTAGGAGGTATCTTTGAAATTAAATTTAAAGGCATAAACCTTGCTGAAAGATTTGAAGACTTAGGCTTTAGAGTTGATTATGCATTTTGTAATTACCATAAATTTATTGGAATATTATCTTGTCTGACATTGCTACTTCATGTTCAAACTTGGGCTTTTTGGATACTAGAATAAATAAATTAATTATCAGACAAATTAGGAAAATTATGGGTTTCTGTATTTATGCTTCAAATGTCATTTTAGCCCTCTAATAATTATCATAGGGATACTGGATGAGTATTTCATGTACTTCCCTTTTTTTACGGGTCATGTAGCTTAAGTGGTCTGCATATAGCAAAATTGCAGGAAATCCTTTTGGATATGAATTAGAGCACGTGTGATGGGTCTTGATGATTTGCTGGAAAGATAAGTAGAGTGGGTTGCATCTATGGAAGATGAGTGAGTAGGGTGTGATTTTGTCTAGGGTTTAGGGGCGTTCGGGTCCGACGAAAGATCGTCCTACCCAAGGAGAGTTGGAGTCAAATCACCCTAGGATTAGCATATCGAAACATGAGAAAATAATGGGTAAGGGAATCAACCAATAATAAAATAAGTACCTTGCGAAAGGGAACGCTGGGCGTAATCCCAACACAGTTCCTAGTGCCCCTTGAGAGCCCTTCACAGGGAATACCGGGGGCAGTCCTGGGTTAACGTAAACTGTTTTAACAAGCTGAAAAGAGTAACTTAGTAATTAGGGTTGCACATTTCACAACACTGATGGCACCGGATGTTAGCTGGGAGCTTCGGCTCGGATGGTTAAAAGGCGGACTTTGGGTCCGGGGAGCTTCGGCTCGATTGTTTGAGACGGACGGGTTGGACTGGGGAGCTTCGGCTCGGTTCTTGATTACGGTAATTTGCATGTGCATAAAAAGAAAGGAAATTAAGGTGGTGGGTCTTCGGTATTGGAGGGTCGATGCACCGACGCCAATACGTTGACTCGGCAAGTGTGGTTAGCACTTCGCCAACAGAAGTCCGGTGCGCCAGCAGGCAAGAGTACGCAGGAGTCCGCTTCGTGCACTAAGCGTTGAGGCGTACGATAGGTCTGACCGGTAGTGCTTTACTGGTTTGGAGGTGGGCGAGGCCCAACCCACCGCTTCCGTCTGCCACTACGGAGGTATCCTGGGAGGTTACGGCTCCAAAAAGGGGGAACTAAAGGTCTGTGTGCACAGAGTCGTGTGTGTGTGTTGCACTTGCATGTCCATCATACCCACTTGCATGTCATAGCATAATCGTTACCTTTAACCTTGACACCTAAAGTATAAGTGGAATGGGACGCTTATACTTTAGGACCTGCAAAACGACCCCTTAGTCTATAAGCTTGTGTGGGCAAGTTTATAAATTAAGGTTAATTTTGATATATATAGTTACTGCTGTTTGATCATCGACACCCCAACGTATAAATTGGTATGGGACTTTTTATACGATGGGAGCCTTGCAGAAGACCCCTTGGCTTATGTGTTTTCACATAAGTGAAGGTTACTTTTCATATTTCAACTTATGTCTATACATGATATAGAATTGCTAGTATAGGTCCGCGGTCATCTGCTTTTGATTTTTCTCCACCTTCAAGTCCTTCCCTTTCTTCCTCTCCGCTCGGTGCCTAGGAGCCGTGGGAGAAGGGGCGGGGGATGATAGGACTTAGTCTTTTAGACTAACGGTTTTCGAACCGCATCATTTAGGGGATCGTGGAGACCAGCATGGAGGAGCAGCCCCAGAGACCGGTGCGCTTGGAGGTGTGGCAGTCTAGCACCGGAGTTCATACAGCCGGGACCGTGAGTCTCGACCTTGAGTAGTTTTTCTGCTTCTGCATGAGTGATTTTGTAGTGAGGCTATGATGTATCGGGCGTAAGCCCGTTTTGCTACTCTGATGTTTATTTCTGTGGACACTCCCTTCGTGGAGTTATATTTATTATGACATGTGATTCTCTGTGGACTGCAGTTTCCGTTTACTTCATTATTCTGCTACTTTTCTGTGATCGAATTTGGCCGGCAGAATCGACGCTTTGTGGTGATGACCCTTCAGGGCGTGAAGGAGTCACCGCAAAACGGCGGTTCTGGGCCTAAGACCCCGGCGTCTAAAGAGAAAAAAAAAGGGGGTCTTACACCTTACTCAGCACTTTTTTGGTATCTGGCATTGAGTAAACTGGGTTCACTCAATGCATGTGAACTTTGATGATTTTCAGTCTTTCCAGCATCTTTCCTTAGCAAATAGCATTGAGCGAACTGTCTTCACTCAACGCCTGTGGACTTAGATAGATTTCTATCTCTCCATCTTTCTACCTTGTTATTGAGTACATTGGTCTCAATGTACTTGTTTTGAAGAAGTCTTCTCAACTCAATAATATACACATTGTTGTATTTGATGTATGTTAAGTTCATGTTTATAGGTAAATAAAGCTAAGTACAAAGTGTCGAGACACTCACAACTGTGTCGACACACAGTGAACAAGTTCTGTCGAGACAAAAACAAGTTGTGTCGGTACAAAGACAAGTTGTGTCGAGACAAAGACAAGTTGTGTCGAGATAAAGAAAGCTTTGTCGACACTGAGGATAACTGTATCGACACACTGTGTCGAGACTGAAGAAAGTTGTGTCGAAACTAAGGAAAACTGTGTCGACACACTGTGTCGAGACTGAAGACAATTGTGTCGACACTCAAGACTAGTGTCAGATGTCAGTTATTAACCAGATCAGCCAGTTACTCCTATCAGAGCCTATTTCGAGGAATCTAGTCTTCAAAGAAAAAAAGAGATCTGAGCGAAAAACACATAGAGAGAAAGAAGAAAACAGCAGGGGAAAAAGAAGAAGAAGAAGCAACACAATTTTGTGACGACAAAAAGACTGAAGCATCAGCTATAATTTAGAAGGTGGAGAGTGGTCTGATCAAGAATCATCTTCAACATCTCTCCAGCCTAGATTAACCCTAATTTCCACTTCAAGAAGCTTTGAAAAGCTAAGAAGTGTTGAACAGATCTATCTTAACAAAGATCAAAGGAAGCACATTCATCAAGATCAGATCAAGAAGTTGTTACTCAGATCTCTCTTATTAGGTGACACTTTATAATTCTATTTTTCTTTTACCTACTTTTATTGTAAGATCTATCTGTAGATCTGAGTGGAGGAGAGCTATTCTCATTCTATTTGTAAGCCTATGTTATAAAAGCTGAGGGACGGCTGGAATTGCCTGAGGTAGGAGAAGCTGGAAATTCTCTGAGGTGTAGGGCAGGTGTTGCCTAAGAAGTAGGAGTGAGGATTCATTCTGAGGTAGAGTTCTTGGGAAGAACTTGAAGAGTAGGATGTTGGTGATCTGAGTGGTAAGACTTGTATAGTCTGAATTGTAGGAGCCGGGTGGGCTCTGAGCTGTAAGATCTAAGGATCTGAGTAAAGGAAAGAGAAGGAGTTTGGCCGAATCTAGTTCATTGCTAGATAGGTGAAGGGGGAAAGTGCATGTACTCATAAATTAGGGAACCGCTATAAATCTGTGTGTATTGTGCTGTGTTTAGTTTCTTAATTGCTGCTTAGTATATCTTGTTTATCTGATTGAGTTAATCATATTAAAGACAGTAGTGCTTTGATTGTTAAAAAGTCCCTTAATTTAAATTGAACCTATTCTCCCCCTCTAGGTCATTAGTAATCCTAAAGTAAACATTTACAATTGGTATCAGAGCCAGGTTCACTGAAAAAGGCATAATAGCCTAGTGAGAATCCAAAGGATTACAGAGAAAGATATATCATGACCCAGAGGGAAAATAATTCCAATAAGCTCCCTATCTGCTCTAAAGAAAACTTCGGAATATGGAAAGAAAGCGTCAGATTATTCATGGAGGCAGTAGATCCAAGATTATACATCATAGTGATAGAAGGACCTTTCATTCCCATGAAAGTGTCAGTTCTTGATGCAAACATCAAGAAACCCAAGACTTTTATGGAAATGGATAAAGATGAAATTATTCTAGCCACTATGGACAAAAGGGCTCAGAATATTATAGTAAGTGCAACAGATGATTCCACTTTTCAGAATCTAATTCATTGCAAGACAGCCAAGGAAATGTGGGAGTCTTTGATAATTTACATGGAAGGAAATGAAGTAGTCAGAGATGATAGAAAATCTCTGCTAAATCGACAGTATGAAGCCTTCAGACAGGATAAGAAAGATTCAATGGCTGACTATTTTGAAAAATTCTTCCGAATTGTAAACAACTTGAGGACTTATGACAGAAGTTTTACTAATTATGAACTTAATGATAAGTTATTGAGGTCCCTGAATAAGGAATAGGACATTAAGATCTGTGCCATAAGAGAAATGAGAAACTTAGCCAACATAGACCCCCAAGCCCTATATGGAAAGTTGTTGTCTCGTGAGTTACAGCTCAATCTCAGAAATTCTGAAGAAGAATCAGCCAGAGCATACAATAGAGAAAAGACGTTGGCTCTAAAGGCTGAGTCATGCAGAAAAGTCAGAGAGAAGCCAACTCTCTTTGAAAAACTGGAAACTGCTTCTGAGTGTTCAGAATCATCCTCAACAGAAGGGGAACTAATTGATGAGGAACTGTCTCTCTTCTCTAGACAGTTCAAGAAGGTTTTAAGGAGAAGAAAACAAGGCATGTGGATGGGTCAAGCTGGAGACTCTTCTAACAAAAAGATCAATCATCTAGAGAAACCTAGGAAGAAGAATTCTGGGGACAGGTATGGCTCTTCTCAGAACAAATATATTAAAACTAATATAGTGTGTTATTGTTGCAATAGAAAAGGGCATGTCATAGCTGATTGCCTAGCAAAAAGAAAGGAGAAAAAGTCAGAGAACTTGAAGATGGACAACACAAGAAGGCTGACAAAAGATTCTTGACAAAAAGACAGTTAACACTGTCTGACAATGAGTCCAGTTCATGGGATCAGAAGAGGAGGAGGCTCTCATGGGCTTGATGGCTATTGAGGAAACTCAACCAGGAGAAGAAGATCAGGATTATTCAGATCATGCTAAGGTAAAATCAATCTCACATAGTTTAGCCTCACATTCTCTTTCTGCATCAGAAAATGAATCATATTCATACTCTTCTAATAGTAAAGAACATGATTCAGGCATTGAAGCAGATTTTTACTCCCTTATCAACATATATGGAAAGTTACTAAAGGCCTTGATTGCAAGCAGACAACTTGCTAAGGATCAGGCCAGAGAATTAGAATCCTTGAGAGGAGTATCTTCTCAGTCGATAAGTGTCAACACAAAGTTGGACCTACAAAAACTGAAAGTTATAGAATTAACTAACAAGATAGATAGCCAGGCAGAGGTGATAATAGAACAGGTCAAGACTATCAAAGACCTGGAAGCAAAGCTTGCTCAGGAAAGACAACTCCTCACTCAATTCTCAAAACCTAAGTCAGTGCTACCTATCATAGAAACCTTTTTTGCACCATTTAGAAGTGGTGTAGGGTATGGTAAGAATAAAAAATTTAATAAGAAATATGTAACCAAGGGTAAACCTCCAAGTGGTCCAGAAAGGCAACCAGTCAAGTATCTGCCTTCTAATAGATTCTTGAGATCATGTGTAACCAAGGGTAAACCTCCAAGTGGTCAATAAAGAGCCTTGCTGGAAGGAACAGATATCAAAAGGCAATATGGGCCATGAACCACCATAAAAGGTGATCAATCCAAGAATCCAAGGAATTTTTGGAGCTGATCCCAGTGTAACTCACTCAAATCTGAAAGGTAAGGGTGTGAATTTTGCACCTCTATCTTGGAAATTGGATGAGAATTCTGTGTTGCACAAGAGAACAAGTTCAAATGTGCAACAAAATAAAAGATACAATAGATTTGAGTGTTGGTGTTGTGGGAAGGTTGGGCATTTTGCCCTAGATTGTTGGTATAATCCAACAGCTCCTTCATATATATTTCAACCAGCTTTATTTAGAAAGACTACTGTGTTTCACACAACAAAGCCTAACAGGAACCAAGGCCCCAAAACTTGTTGGATGACTAAGGTTAACTAAATTTTTATTTACAGGTGGAGCCAAGTACCACTAATAGGCTAGCATGGTACTTGAATAGTCGGTGTTCCAGGCATATGACTGGATCAAGGAGTTTGCTAAGAGATTACACTACAGTTAAGAATGGACCAAAAGTCATCTTTGGAGGGTCAGAAAAAGGACTCACCAAGGGATATGGTAACATTTCTAATGGCCTAGTTACCATCACTAAAGTTACTTATGTGGAAGGATTGAACTACAATCTGGCAAGCATAAGTAAGCTTTGTGATATAGGATATGAAATTATTTTCCACAATGACAAGTGTTTGATAAGGAATTCAACTGATCAAGAGATCGTCTTGTCAGACAATAGGAGTGGGAACATTTATTTTCTAAATTTCGTTAGTATTAACGAACAATCACCTGTATGTCTTGTAGCAAGAGAAAAAGACACTTGTGTATAAAGTGGCATAAGAGGCTGACTCTCTTAAACTACAAAGCTATGAGTAAACTATTCTCTATGGATTTAGTTAGAAATAGTCCACAACTAAAATGCACCAAGGAAGCCTTATTTCATGCATGCCAAAAATACAAACAGACAAAAGTCTCCTTTAAGAGCATTCAGTCCAAAGACACTAAGAGATGTTTGTACTTACTTCATATGGATCTATTTGGTCCTATGCAAGTTCTTAGTTTGGGTAGGAAGTCCTATACCTATGTGATTGTGCATGATCACTCCAGGTTTGTTTGGGTATTCTTCTTAAGGAGAAAGTCTGAAACACTAGACATCCTTGCTGACTTTATCAAACAAATTCAGAATGAGATGGGATGTTCGGTGGTCAATCTTAGAAGTGACCATGGTACAAAATTTCAGTCTGAAAGGATGATAAATTTCTGTAAGGAACTAGGAATCTTTCAGGAGTTCTCCTCTCCAAGAACACCATAGCAAAATGGAGTTGCTGAGAGGAAAAATAAAACTCTTATTGAGGCAGCCAGAACAATGCTAAGTGATTCATCTCTCCCAGAATATTTCTGTGCTGAGGCTATAAACATTGCATGCTATGTTCAAAATAGAGCATTAATCAACAAGTACCACAACAAGACTCCTTATGAACTAATGAAAGGCAAAAAACCAAATTTGTCCGACTTTAAAATTTTTGGTAGTAAGTGCTATGTTCTGGACGATTGGAAAAATTATCTAACCAATTTCTCAGAGAAATCCTATGAAGGAATCTTTGTTGGATATAGTCTTCATAGCAAAGCATATAGGATCTACAACTTGAAGCATCAGGTTGTAGAAGAATCTATTAATGTAGTGTTTGATGAAGCTCTAGTCTAGGTGTTATAAAATCTAGAATGAAAAAGCTAAAAATAAGTGACTCACCGAACATAGAGTTAGACATTAAAGACAATATAGAAATTCTTATAGAAGATACTACAACTACTCAGGGGGAGGAAGAGAATCACCCTAATCCTCCTACAGTACTAGGTGATGATAGACACCTTCCAGTAGCAGTTAGACACCTTAGAGATCATCCTATAGATCAAATAATAGGTGATGCTATATTAGGAGTGACTACTAAAAGTATATATCACAATGAGGTTCTATACTCTAGTTTTCTCTCTCAGGTAGAACCTAAAACGTTTGAAGAAGCCAATTCAGATCTCAACTGGATTTTGGCTATGCAAGAAGAGTTAAATCAATTTGAGAGATGTAAAGTCTAGTGTCTAGTTCATAGACCTAGTGATCACAATATCATAGGCATTAAGTGGATCTATAGAAATAAATTAGATGAATATGGGGTTATAGTTAAGAACAAAGTAAGATTAGTGGATAAAGGATATAGACAAGAGGAAGGGTTAGATTATGACCAAACCTTTGCAGTTGTAGCTAGGATAGAAGACGTAAGATTATTTTTAACCCATGCAGCATTCAAAGGATACAAGGTCAACCCGATGGATGTAAAGTCAGCATTCATAAATGGTACACTAAAGGAGGAAGTCTTTGTAGAGCAGCCATTAGGTTTTGTTGACCCTAAACACAAAAACAATGTTTTCAGATTGCACAAAGCTTTGTATGGGTCAAAACAGTGTTGAAGTTGGTGACCGGGCAGTCTGGCGGTCTGTCTTGGCGGGTTGAAGACCGCGCGGTCTGGCGGTTTGTCTCAGCCGGCTTGGAGACCGGGCGGTCTAGCGGTCTTCCCTGGCGATCTCTCTTCTTCTCTTGTGGTAGCCGTGCGGTTAGCCCTTCTGTCTAACCGCGCGGCTTGTGCGGTTTATTTTGTATAGTCCGCTTAGTCATGTAAATTTTTAGTCCCACATCACTTATTTGTATTCTCTCATCTCTCCTCCATTCTATATAAGGGAGGACATACCTTTGTAATAGATATCTTTTTTGGATAATAAAGTTTCAATTATTCAAAACTCTATCTGTTTGTTACTACATGTTCGCTACTTCTAACTTGGTATCAGAGCCAGGTTGTCCTACTGCGGGGGTGTAACACCTCCCCTGTAGTGAACGTATAATATGGGTCCGGCCGGGGCCCCACAACATACGAACGCCACAGCTTTAGTATTATAAGTTGATATAGCTACCCAAACTCAAAACACTTTGCACAACACAGCGGAAACAGAACAGGATTAGAAGTTATCCACCCCTAAAGAGTAAAAACAAATGGCCTTAAGGCCTTACATCAAGTGTCCAAAACAAATAGTACAACAAACATGAATGTGCTCAGCACTCCTAGTCTACCTCGGCATGCAAGCCGGACAAAACAGTCTCAAACAAACATCATCATAACTGTAGTGCTACAAAAGAGGGAAAACACTTCATGGGGCTTAGGCCTTTCTGGCCGGCGTGCTAGCTTCTGCATGCGATCCTTGCCCTGTAAAAATTATTAGTAATGTGGGTCAGCAAAGGCTGACCTCAAACTGTGTAACAACACATCTCCTCCCGGCCGCCCCTAACGGACCCCGGGGAACCCTCTAACCTGCAAGTCAGCACTTCATATGCAATAAAAATAGCTATAACTAGAAGAACATTAAAACAGGCTTGGATGTCTCAATCATCAAACATGTTCTCTATTGGTTGAGCATATAAAGAAAGGGCCTACTATGCAACATGAATGCAACACCCGGGCTTCACCCAAGGTACCCTACTGTGTATGCATCTAGCACAACATCACATCATTTGGGTACTCACATTTCCCCAATTGGCATAAAGCCGCAAACACTAAGGGAGACACCTCTCCCTCAAACGGCGCACAGGCCGCCACAAGGAATTCTAGCCAAGGCCCCACCCGCTCGTGGGCTTAGCCCCGGGCTTGCCTGCAAGCTCTGACGTCTCATGTCAGGATTCCAACAAACACAGACCCACCGATTCTAAGAAGCCTTGCTGGAACCCCACCCGCTCATGGCCTCTTTGCCCGGGCTTGCCCCAAGCTTGGCAATCTCGTCAGTCTCACAGAAGGGGACTAGTCTCGCCGGGACACTCTCCACACATGACGCACATGTCACGGGATAGCCAGCCGACCACGGAGACAAAGCCACGTCTTGGCACAACACAAACCAAGACTAAATACATCGTAATCCCTCTTTGTACCGCAGCGTTCCCGCGCACCAAGGAAAACATCTCCAACTCGTGCGGAGCTAACCTTGTCCACCAATGAAACCATCTCCATCTCATACGGAGCTAACCTTGTCCCTCAAGGAAACCATCTACCGCCACGAGGAGCTAACCTTGTCCGGGTTCGACTACACGTACCCTTTTCAAGCAAACGGGACAATCACCACCACAACACAAACGGCATCTTGCCGCAATGGAAATCTCTACGAATCCCTAAGTTTGTATGCAACATCACCGAGTCGGACTAACAGTCGCGACTACGGCTTCACCCACCATGCCTAATCCACTAGCAAAGCGGATCTCTAATGCAAAATATGCCGGGGACGGACTCAATCAACCCGGAGGTTCCTCTTGAACCTTGGCAAACCAAAACCCCTCTCATTTGAGAGTTTGGTGCCCAAAAATTAGAAAGAAAGAAAGTACATGATGCTAAGACATGCATCCTAAGGACCGAGAGGAGAGATGTCGTTACCTTCCGACTCCTCATCCATGCCATGGCAAAAAAAGCCGGATGGAAATCTTCGCAACGCTCTAAGCTTCACGGATCCGGACTCGGCTCGCGATTTGGAGCACCGAAACCCTTCCTACAGCCCAAGACCTTCTTCTTCTTCCTCCTTCCTCTAGCTTTTCTCAAGAACTTAGAAAGAGAAGACTTGGAAAACAAATGAGGGTTTCCAACCCTAAAATCGGACTTAACTTCCCAGGAGATGGCCTGAACCGTTAGATCCTAAAACCAGAAAAAGAATGGCCGCGATTCGCCTGGAAAATAGATGACCTGGGCCGAACACGGCCTGGCACACGCCTGTGTCCAGGGCCGTGTGCCCCATTCGCCGTCTCAAATCGACGCGCCTGGAACCGCACACGGGCATCCGATACGCCCGTGTTCAATCTGACACGCCCGTGTCCCCAGTGACACGGCCGTGTGGCCAGCCGTGTGCCTCAATATACACGGCCCCGAAACTAACCCGAGAGGTGACACGGCCTGGGACACGCCCGTGTCCCAAGCCGTGTGCCAAGTCTCGACACCCGTCGACAGGCTTTGTGTCGACACCGCGGAAAAACGTCGAGCGAAGATCGTCGACCAAGCGGGACACGCCCTGTGACACGCCCGTGTCACAGGCCGTGTGCCCCAGTCTCGACACTTTGTCGAGCGAAAGTGTCGACACTTGGGCCGAGTGTCGACAGGGCCTCGACACGCCCTGCGACACGCCCGTGTCGCAGGCCGTGTGCCTCCTGCCAGAAACCCAAAAATTTTTCAGAACTGCAGACTGAACCTCTAGCAAAACTGGGGTGTTACAACTCTCCCCCACTTAACAGAATTTCGTCCCGAAATTTCAAAACAAAAGAGGTACAAAACTTGAATTGTACCTGACAAAAATAGTTCTGGATAGTCTTCTAGCATGGCATGTTCTCGCTCCCAAGAGAACTCCTCACGACCGCAGTTGTCCCAACGAACTTTCACAAGTTTAACTTCTTTATTCTGCAACTGCCGAGTCTCCGAATCCTCTATAGCAATTGGAAGGACTTGCGTCCTCAAGTTTTCCTCAATCGGCACCGATGCCGGCTCAATCAATACGCTAGCCTCTACCAAGGACTTTCGCAAAACGGAGATGTGGAAGACGTCATGTAATCCACTCAAATCTTCGGACAGCGCCAACCGATAAGCTGCTTCTCCTACCCGCTCAACAATTTCAAAAGGCCCCAAAAACCTTGGACTCAACTTCTTGAGTCGGCGAATCCGCGAGACGCCTTTGAACGGCTTGACCTTCAGATAAACCCAATCACCAACTGCAAATTTCAACTTCCGGTGATGAGCATTAAAATATTTTGCTTGTCGGTCTTGCGCCACCTTCATACGCTCTTGGATGGTCCGTACCAACTCACAAGCGTCAACTACCACATCCTTTCCCAAAAGTTTGGTGTCTCCCGCCTCTGCCCACGACATTGGCGTTCGACACCGCCTCCAATACAAAGCTTCGTATGGCGCCATCTTTATACTAGCTTGAAAACTGTTATTGTACGCAAATTCTACCATGAAGAGGTGATCCTCCCACCTCTTGCCGAAATCAAGAACGCACATTCTCAACATATCCTCCATAGTACGGTTCGTTCTCTCCGTTTGCCCATCAGTTTGAGGATGGAACGCCATACTGAACTTTAGCTTCGTGCCCAAGCTCTTCTGAACCAATCTCCAGTCCTTAGACGTAAACCGTCCATCTCGATCACTGACTATGCTCTTAGGAACTCCGTGCAGTCGCACAATGTTGCGAACATACAACTCCACCAGCTTCTACACGCTGTCCTCTTTCCGATTTGGGATGAAGTGAGCCACCTTGGTTAGGCGATCCACGATCACCCAAATAGCATCATTACCATGCTGCGATCTAGGCAAACCATGCACAAAGTCCATGGAGATGTCCTCAAATTTCCACTCAGGAATTGGAAGGGGCTTCAGGAACCCGCCCGGTTTCTGACATTCGGCCTTCACCAAGGCACATGTTTGGCAACGACTCACATACAAAGCTACATCTCGCTTCAACCCCGGCCACCAAAAGGATTTCTTCATATCCAAGTACATCTTTGTACTGCCTGGGTGAATGGAGTACTTTGAGAAGTGAGCCTCAAACATCAATTCCTCACGGAGATTGGCAAACTGCGGTACACAAACCCTTCCATCCTTTCTCAAGATTCCACCAATCATCTCTCAGGCGCTGCTCTCGCCCTTTTGAGCCTCCAACACAAACGGTTGAAACTCCACATCCAATCGAGTCTCTTCCCGAATACGATCGGACAAGTCGTTTTGCACTTCAATCCAGTTCAACCGAGCCACGCTAGACTCGCCTCTCGCAACATATTCCAATCCAAGGGACTCCCATTCCCGTACCAACCGCTCATCATGAGCTTCGATCCAATTTCCTTGCCCCGAGTACTTTCTACTCAACGCGTCCGCCACCACATTGGCTTTACCCGGTGTATACTGAATCGCCACTTCGTAGTCTCCAAGAAACTCAACCCATCTACGTTGCCGCATGTTCAAGTCCTTCTGATCCAAGAGATACTTCAGGCTTTTATGGTCCGTGAAGATCTCCACCCTTGCGCCATACACATAGTGTCGCCATATTTTCAACGCAAAGATTACCGCCTCCAAATCCAAGTCATGGACGGGGTAATTCCTCTCATGAGGCTTCAACTGTCTAGACCCGAAAGCTATCACCTTCCCATGTTGCACCAAAACGCAACCCAAACCGCATCCCGATGCATCACTGAAGATTTGAAATCCCTCTGTCCCTTGCGGTAGACTCAGGATTGGAGCCATCATAAGCCGCTCCTTCAGTGCCTCGAATGCTTGACTGCACTCTTGGGTCCACACAAACATATGGTCTTTACGAGTGAGTGAGGTGAGGGGTAGAGCTATCTTCGAGAAATTCTCCACGAATCTCCTATAATACCCGGCTAGTCCAACAAAACTTCGGACTTCCGCCACGGTCCTCAACACCGGCCAATCTCTGATGGCCTCCACTTTCGCTGGATCCACTGCCACCCCATCACCACTAATCACGTGGCCCAAAAACGCCACCTTGGCTAACCAGAACTCGCACTTTGAGAACTTTGCAAATAATTGGTTCCCCCTCAACACTTGCAGGACCACCCTCAAGTGGGTCTCATGCTCCACTTCAGACTTGGAGTACACCAAGATGTCATCAATGAAGACAACCACAAACGAATCCAAGTAATCCCGAAATACTCGATTCATCAGATCCATGAACACCGATGGTGCGTTCGTCAACCCGAACGGCATCACTGTAAACTCAAAGTGTCCATACCTTGTACCAAAGGCAGTTTTGGGTATGTCCTCATCTCGAATTCGTAGCTGATAGTATCCTGACTTCAAGTCCAACTTCGAATATACCACTGACCCCACCAATTGGTCAAACAAATCGTCTATCCGAGGGATCGGATACTTATTATTGACGGTCAATTTATTCAGCTCTCGGTAGTCTATGCATAGGCGCATGCTACCATCTTTCTTCTTTACAAACAACACCGGTGCGCTCCACGGTGAAGAACTGGGTCTAATATACCCTTGCTCCAACAGTTCCTGTAACTATACCTTCAGTTCCTCCAACTCCTTTGGTGCCATCCTAAATGGAGGACGCGACACCGGTCTAGCCTCCGGCACTAAATCGATCGAGAAGTCGATCTCCCGCTGAGGAGGCGCTCCAGGAAGTTCATCCGGAAACACATCCTTGAACTCTGCCACCACAGGCACTTCCTCAATAGACAGTTGGGAGAGACGAACCTCCAATAACGCTACAAGCGCTACACCACCCTGGTTAACCGCCCGCACCAACTGCATGGCCGATATCAGGGAACAGGCCACTCCACCAAGGCCCTCAAATTTGACTTCTGTTTGCCCTTTTCTCCTTAAGGTCACCACCTTAGAAAAGCAATCAATACTGGCGCGCAGCTCTGCGAGCCAGTCCATGCCCAAGATGACATCGAACTCTACCAATGGCAAAACCGCCGCCACCAACACAAAGCCAACCCCGTCTAGCTCCCAACAGATGCGCCCTTTGACCCCGGTGGTCATGGATGACCCATTGGGCATGCGAACTCTCAACTCCGCATCCGCCGAGAAAGACTCAACTCCTATTCTCCGGATGAAGCTCTCCGCAAGAAAGGAGTGCGATGCTCCCGTATCAAACAATACCCTAGCGGGGTATCCGGAAACTAACACGAAGCCTACAACATAGACATTACACAAAAGTCTAAAAGGATGAAGCACAAAATTTAAACTTAAATTTTCTTCATACCTGTCACCACATCAGTCTGGCGGATCGCTTCTTGCTGTCCAAGGTTGTAGGCCCTTGGTTGCACCGGTTGGAACCGAGAAGCGCTCGACTCCGCCATCTTTCCCTTCTCTGCAGCACTGGGGCTGGAGCGCACAGTCTGCTCCTGCTTTGCCTCTTGCCCCGCTCCCCCTTGCTGACAAGCACGAGCTATATGCCAAACCTTCCCGCAGTTGTAGCACGTCGGTGGTCCCCTAGAGTGGGAACCCCCAGGCGTCCAGTTGCTCCTCTCACCAGATCTGGAAGTGTGAGGCTTCTTCCTCCACCTACTCCCATCAGACTTTCCATGTGATTGGGAAGGCTTCCCTTCCCCTTGCTTGGGAGTAAAACCCTTACGGCGTTGGGTTCGCTCCAAATCACTTTCCAAGATCCTGGCAGCCTCAACTAGTTCATTGAATCCGGCTCTCTTCATGGAGATGAGAGGTTGTCTCAAATTCTCCCTCAGCCCCTGGTAGAAGAGGTTATCCCTCTCTACATCATCCACCATAGTCGTTCCCGCATAACGACCCAAACGGGTGAACTCTTGCACGTACTCATCCACTGTCTTGTCTCGCTGCATTAGATGCAGAAACTGCGTCTGTAGGGCCAATCGTGTTGAAACTGGAATATACCTCTTAAGAAAAGCGTCCCCAAACTCTTCCACTGACGGGGTGCGTCCCGGGAACTGGCGGCCGCTAAGGCTCACCCACCATAACTTGGCGTCTCCTTCCAACATGAACGCCGCATACTCAGCTTTCTTTTCCTCTGGCGTCTCTGCCGCCCTTAGCAGCTCTTGAATGCGAACCCACCAGTCCTCCGCATCCGTTGGAGTACCAACTCCCTTGAATGACGGGGGATGAAAACTCAGGAAATACTTCAGGTGCCGATCTCCATGTCCGACAACTACCCTCTCCGCCAAAGGCTCCACTCGCCTGGCTTCTCCTCCTGGCACGGCCGTTACCGTAACTGGTGTGGCAGGGGTTTCCACCTGAGCCGCTGCTGCAGCTTGAGCTGCCACCATCGCTTCTGCAAGCATGCGGCAGAAGTCGGCCGAGTCTACACCCGTGCCCAAAAGACCTGGAGCAGTAGCACTGCTCGCCGAGAGATCATCCCTTGCTCTTGAAGTGCCCGCCTCATTGCTTGCACTCTTCAGGAAGACAAGAAATAAGGGATTAGTCTCCAATCTCAAGACTAAAACATAAGGACACTCATGGTCCCGCGTTACTCTTATGTGGATAACTTCTCTACAAACCGACCTCGAATCTAACCTCGCTTTGATACCAAATTGTAACACCTCCCCTGTAGTGAACGTATAATATGGGTCTGGCCGGGGCCCCACAACATACGAACGCCACAGCTTTAGTATTATAAGTTGATATAGCTACCCAAACTCAAAACACTTTGCATAACACAGCGGAAACAGAACAGGACTAGAAGTTATCCACCCCTAAAGAGTAAAAACAAATGGCCTTAAGGCCTTACATCAAGTGTCCAAAACAAATAGTACAACAAACATGAATGTGCTCAGCACTCCTAGTCTACCTCGGCATGCAAGCCGGACAAAACAGTCTCAAACAAACATCATCATAATTGTAGTGCTACAAAAGAGGGAAAAACACTTCATGGGGCTTAGGCCTTTCTGGCCGGCGTGCTAGCTTCTGCATGCGATCCTTGCCCTGTAAAAATTATTAGTAACGTGGGTCAGCAAAGGCTGACCTCAAACTGTGTAACAACACATCTCCTCCCGGCCGCCCCTAACGGACCCCGGGGAACCCTCCAACCTGCAAGTCAGCACTTCATGTGCAATAAAAATAGCTATAACCAGAAGAACATTAAAACAGGCTTGGATGTCTCAATCATCAAACATGTTCTCTATTGGTTGAGCATATAAAGAAAGGGCCTACTATGCAACATGAATGCAACACCCGGGCTTCACCCAAGGTACCCTACTGCGTATGCATCTAGCACAACATCACATCATTTGGGTACTCACATTTCCCCAATTGGCATAAAGCCGCAAACATTAAGGGAGACACCTCTCCCTCAAACGGCGCACAGGCCGCCACAAGGAATTCTTGCCAAGGCCCCACCCGCTCGTGGGCTTAGCCCCGGGCTTGCCTGCAAGCTCTGACGTCTCATGTCAGGATTCCAACAAACACAGACCGACTGATTCTAAGAAGCCTTGTTGGAACCCCACCCGCTCATGGCCTCTTTGCCCGGGCTTGCCCCAAGCTTGGCATTCTCGTCAGTCTCACAGAAGGGGACTAGTCTCGCCGGGACACTCTCCACACATGACGCACATGTCACGGGATAGCCAGCCGACCACGGAGACATAGCCATGCCTTGGCACAACACAAACCAAGACTAAATACATCGTAATCCCTCTTTGTACCGCAGCGTTCCCGCGCACCAAGGAAAACATCTCCAACTCGTGCGGAGCTAACCTTGTCCACCAAGGAAACCATCTCCATCTCATATAGAGCTAACCTTGTCCCTCAAGGAAACCATCTACCGCCACAAGGAGCTAACCTTGTCCGGGTTCGACTACACGTACCCTTTTCAAGCAAACGGGACAATCACCACCACAACACAAATGGCATCTTGCCGCAACGGAAATCTCTATGAATCCCTAAGTTTGTATGCAACATCACCGAGTCGGACTAACGGTCGCGACTACGGCTTCACCCACCATGCCTAATCCACTAGCGAAGCGGATCTCTAATGCAAAATATGCCGGGGACAGACTCAATCAACCCGGAGGTTCCTCTTGAACCTTGGCAAACCAAAACCCCTCTCATTTGAGAGTTTGGTGCCCAAAAATTAGAAAGAAAGAAAGTACATGATGCTAAGACATGCATCCTAAGGACCGAGAGGAGAGATGTCGTTACCTTCCAACTCCTCTTCCTTGCCATGGCAAAAAAAGCCGGATGGAAATCTTCGCAACGCTCTAAGCTTCACGGATCCGGACTCGGCTCGCGATTTGGAGCACCGAAACCCTTCCTACAGCCCAAGACCTTCTTCTTCTTCCTCCTTGCTCTAGCTTTTCTCAAGAACTTAGAAAGAGAAGACTTGGAAAACAAATGAGGGTTTCCAACCCTAAAATCGGACTTAACTTCCCAGGAGATGGCCTGAACCGTTAGATCCTAAAACCAGAAAAAGAATGGCCGCGATTCGCCTGGAAAATAGAAGACCTGGGCCGAACACGGCCTGGCACACGCCCGTATCAAGGGCCGTGTGCCCCATTCGCCGTCTCAAATCGACGCGCCTGGAACCACACACGGGCATCCGACACGCCCGTGTTCAATCCGACACGCCCGTGTCCCCAGTGACACGGCCGTGTGGCCAGCCGTGTGCCTCCATCTACACGGCCCTGAAACCAACCCGAGAGGTGACACGGCCTGGGACACGCCTGTGTCCCAAGCCGTGTGCCAAGTCTCGACACCCGTCGACAGGCTTTGTGTCGATACCGCGGAAAAACGTCGAGCGAAGATCGTCGACCAAGCAGGACACGCCCTGTGACACACCCGTGTCACAGGCCGTGTGCCCCAATCTCAACACTTTGTCGAGCGAAAGTGTCGACACTTGGGCCGAGTGTCGACACGGCCTCGACACGCCCTGCGACACGCCCGTGTCGCAGGCCGTGTGCCTCCTGCCAGAAACCCAAAAATTTTTCAGAACTGCAGACTGAACCTCTAGCAAAACTGGGGTGTTACAGGGGGTGTGTTGAGACTATATTAGTCAGCAGGACACGTGTGTGTTGGGACCACATGTTTGGGCTTTCCCCCCATCGCGTTCCATGTCTAGGTGTTGACCCCGGTGGGCCCCCTTGTGTGGCGGAATATCCCGCGGTCCTGTGGTTGGGGTTAGTCCCACATCGCCTGTAGTAGGCGATCCTTTGTGTTCATGTACCCCCGTCCCCCCTTACCATCACCTCGGGGTTTTGGGAAGATGTGTGGTGACGGGTGGTTTCCACAAACAGGAAACTAGAGCCTGGTATGAGAGCATGTCTACCTTTCTTATAGAGAACAAGTTCTCTAGAGAAAAGATAGATAAGACAATATTTCTTAGGAACATCAAAGGTTCAAGCATCTTAGTCCATATTTATATAGATGACATAATCTTTGTGTCTACAAATGAGAAGCTGTGTAGCAAATTTGCAAGACTTATACAAGGCAATTTTGAAATGAGCAGCATGGGTGAGCTAAAGTTCTTCTTGGGATTCCAAGTTAGATAATCTGAGGATGGAATATCCATCTCTCAATCTAAGTTCACTAAGGAGTTAATTAAGTGATATGGTATGGAGAATTCCTCTACCATGAGAACTCCAATGGGTTGTACAGTGTCAATACACAAGGATGAATCTGGAAAACTAGTTGTTGAAACCTTATGTAGAAGCATCATTGGATCTGTTGGGTTTCTCTATGAGGATGGCACAACACTTGTACACGCAGCGAAAGAATAAAAACATCAAGAAAACCCAAAAGAGATGGGATCGGGCCATGGTAATTGAATCAAGAAGTTAACATACAACTAGGAAAAAATTACCTCGGTGGCGTTGAGTCACAACTCAACGGAGATGCTCCAAGCTTCGTCTTCTTGCTAGTGGCGAGTTCTACGTGGAATAATATCCACGTCTCTACAGAAATCCACATGAGCGGGAGAACGCCGATCTTTCCGTCGCACGGTGAATCGGGAAGGAGAAAGACCGCACCTTGCTTCTCCACGGACTGCTAGGTCCGCGCCAGGAAGAGCAACACCAGCGACGATCGCCGGAGAAGAGGAGGTCGACGGAGCGATCACGGCTGCGGAACCCTTCCGTCGGCGGGATTCGGGATCGGCGGAGCGAACGAACTGCGGAACACTTCCGTCGGCTTCGATTCGATCAGCAAGAAGATCTTCGGTCAGAGAGAGAATCCCGAAAACCCTAAGTGTGTATTTATACCAAAGGCATAAATAGACTTAGGAATATCGCTATCCGCAGACTACCCAGAAAAATAGGGTTCCAGAATCGGCGAGAATCACCAAGAAGATTCGGTGAGAATCAATCGGCGAGAATCAGTTAGGATCGGCGAGAATCAGTCGGCGAGAATCACAATCGGCGAGAATCACAATCGGCGAGAACCACCCAGATCGGCGAGAATCAGAGTACCACACTCGACGATTCACGCTGATCGTGGGTCGACGATTCACGTCGATCGGCGAGAATCAGAGTACCCATTCTCGACGATTCTCGTCGATCGGCGGTCGACTATTCTTACCAGTCCTTCAAGGCAACATTTGCCCAACCCAACGATCCTTTAAGGCAACACTTTGCCCATAACCCCATTCAGGTCGGTGATTGGTAACCTTTACCAACACAATCAATCATCCAACTTCTCCACATCTCTTATGTGCGACCCTGCAGGCTCATATTGCGTTGGCAGTGAGACTACATGTTTGACCACTTCTAGATCACAATGGTAACTCCAACAGAATCCCACTTGATCTTGAAAGTATCAAACCAAAAACCTCACAAACAATGAGTGGCATCTAGCAATGCATCATTGCTCCCCAAGCAATAAGAGTTTATAACTCATAAGTCTTTATGACCAATGTATCAGCGTTGTCTTTGTCCCTTTGTCCCTTACATCCGGAAAGAACTAGAGGCATGGACCGTGTCACCCTCGTAATAGCTCAATCCAAGTTTCTTGATCCAGGACGAACTTTCAGAGAATGGTGAGTCCAATATCACATATTGACTCAACCAAGCATGACCATGCATTTCTCAGTCCAGTTCCATCAAGGGGCCCATGGATGCAACTCCTGTCATACAGGAGGACAAATCCCATATTTGCTCACACACAAACACCCAAATGATTCGTAACATGCCCAACAACCACCCTTATCATCAACCTTTCTTAAGGAAGACTTTAGATGGCATCAAAGCATGCTCTTCCTCACTTGATGAATGTTGTGACTTCAGGTCAAAGGACCACAACACCATTGCAAATTGAGACCTACTCGTGACACGATTGGATGACAATCCACAGAGTAGTCTCAGGTTGGGTCTGTCCAGTACAACTTGTTCACTAACAAGTACCCACGTGATGACTTGATATCACAATATCATGACCTGTGAGAACCGGTCATCAGTCAACGCACGTGCTAGTCTTCAAGTACCATCATCACCCTTAGCTTCTATGATTATACTTGACCAGGGACCTTTTAAGAATGAAGCTTCAAATAAATCATAGGCTATTACATTCAAGTCACGTACTTGATGTCCCATGGAAGCGAACATTCTAAGGGTATCTATTATGTTAACATTTAACTATCATATAGAAAAACTCATAATAAAAGAACTTGCCATTAATTGTAAGAGAAAAAACTAGGTACACTGTTCATCATATGAACAAATAGCCAACGAGATACATGTTTACATACAATCCACAAGATTCTCACTAGAGTTGATCATTTAGGTATCGTATACCCATCGATCTAGTATGACCATCATGCTTTCTCTGTGCGAGAGGCTTTGTCAGTGGATCCGCAATATTCTCCTCAGTCGGCACTCTGCAAATGTTTACATCTCCTCGTTCGACAATCTCACGAATAAGATGAAACCGCCGAAGTATGTGCTTGGAGCGCTGATGGGATCTAGGTTCCTTAGATTGTGCAATTGCACCATTGTTATCACAGTAGAGAACTACGGGACCAACAATGCTAGGAACTACATCAAGCTCGCCGATGAATTTCCTAATCCATACAGCCTCCTTCGCCGCATTAGCTGCGGAGATATACTCGGCCTCTGTTGTAGAATCAGCAACTGTCTCTTGCTTGGAACTCTTCCAGCTCACAGCTCCTCCATTCAGGCAAAACACAAAACCTGACTGAGACTTGGAGTCATCTCTATCAGTTTGGAAGCTAGCATCCGTGTAACCACTTACAACGAGCTCTTCCTCTCCACCATACACCAAGAACACATCCTTAGTCCTTCTCAAGTATTTCAGGACATTCTTGACTGCAATCCAGTGACACTCACCGGGGTCTGACTGATACCTGCTAGTCATGCTCAAAGCAAAGGAGACGTCGGGTCGAGTACATAACATCGCGTACATGATTGATCCAATTGCCGAAGCATATGGAATCAACTTCTTGCGGTCCTTATCTTCACAAGATTTTGGACACTGGTCCTTAGAGAGATTCACACCATGAGACATGGGCAAAAATCCTTTCTTGGACTCAAGCATGTTGAACCGCTTCAACACCTTTTCGATGTACGTACTCTGGGTCAAACCCAGCAACTTCTTCGATCTATCTCTATAGATCTTAATACCGAGTATATAAGTCGCTTCACCCAAATCCTTCATTGAAAAGCAGTTCCCTAGGTTGTTCTTAACAACTTTCAGGGTAGGAATGTCATTCCCAATCAACAGTATGTCATCTACATACAATATCAGGAAGACAACAATTCTCCCACTGATTCGCTTGTAAACACAAGGCTCATCTTCATTCTTGATGAAACCAAACTTTTTGATTTTCTCATCAAAACGAAGATTCCAACTTCGAGAGGCCTGTTTCAGTCCATAGATGGACTTATTCAGCTTGCATATTTTAGTGGCTTCATCTGGGGATACAAAACCCTCGGGATGTGTCATATACACTTCCTCAAGGAGGTTTCCATTAAGGAAAGCCGTTTTGACATCCATCTGCCAGATCTCGTAGTCATAATACGCAGCAACAGCAAGCAATATCGTTATGGACTTTACCATGGCAACAGGGGAAAAGGTCTCATCATAGTCAATACCATGAATTTGCTTGAAACCCTTAGCCACCAGTCGCCCTTTGAATGTCTGTACATTCCCATCCATGTCGGTCTTCTTCTTGAAGACCCACTTGCACCCTATGGGTCGTACCCCTTCAGGTGGTTCCACCAAGTTCCAAACTTGGTTTGCATACATGGAGTCCATTTCGGATTTCATAGCCTCAAGCCATTTGTCGGAGTCTGGTCCATTCATAGCCTCTTGGTAGGTTGTTGGTTCATCATCATGATCCATAAGCAACACATTACCTATTTGAGACACGAGAAATCCATATCTCTCAGGCTCAAACCTCGGTCTACCAGATCTACGTAGGACTTGTGTTCCTTGAGCAGGTTCTCTAGCTACAACATCTTGTAGTCCTGTCTCAGAATCCAATTCCGGTTCATTCACTACATATGGTTCTTGAACTTCTTCAAGCTCTACCTTTTCAGTCTTTCTTGATAAGAACTCTTTCTCCAAGAAGACACCAGTCCTTGCGACAAACACTTTGCCATCAGACGGTAGGTAAAAGTAATACCCTTTCGTTTCCTTAGGATTTCCCACCAGATAACATTTATCCGATTTGGGTTCCAGCTTGTCAGGCATTTGACGTCTCACGCATGCCTCACAGCCCCAAATTTTAATGAACGACATACTAGGACGCTTCCCAGTCCATATCTCATATGGTGTCTTCAGAACCGTTTTCGTTGGAGCGCGATTCAATGTCATTGCAGCAGTCTCTAAAGCAAAACCCCAAAAGGAAACAGGCAAGTCTGCATGACTCATCATCGAATGTACCATGTCTAACAGAGTACGATTTCTCCTCTCAGACACACCATTATGTTGTGGTGTTCTAGGTGGAGTGAGCTGTGATACAATACCACACTCTTTCAGATGATCACGGAACTCATGACTCAGGTATTCTCCACCTCGATCAGATCGGAGTGCTTTAACCCTTTTACCCAACTGGTTTTCTACTTCATTCTTGAAATCTTTGAACTTTTCAAAGGTCTCGGATTTGCACTTCGTAAGATACACATATCCGTATCTACTAAAATCATCAGTAAATGTAACAAAGTAGAAATACCCACCTCTAGCCATGGAACTCATGGGTCTGCATACATCACTATGTACAACACCCAAGAGATCCTAAGCCCTCTCAGTATAACCAGTGAAAGGAGCTTTAGTCATCTTGCCTAACAAACAAGATTCGCATCGCTCAAATGATTCATAATCAAATGAGTCCAAAAGTCCATCTCTATGGAGTTTGGATATGCGCTTCTTGTTGATATGGCCCAAACGACAATGCCAGAGAAATGTAGAGTTCGAGTCATTTGTTCTTAGTCTTTTATTATTTTCTACATTACAGATCAGATGGTCCAAGTTCAAAACATAAAGACCATTAAACAATTGGGCTACAACATAATAAACATCATTCTTAAATATAGAACAATAGTTGTTCTTAATTATAAAAGAAAATCCAATCATGTCCAAACATGAAATAGATATAATGTTTCTAGTTATGGCCGGAACAAAATAACAATTATCTAGTTCTATTACAAGCCCACTGGGCAAAGAAAGACGGTAAACCCCTATGGCTACAGCAGCAACTCTTGCTCCATTGCCGATGCGGAGGTCCACCTCCCCTTTACTCAGCAATCTTCTCCTTCCCAGTTCCTGCACATTTGTACAAATGTGAGAACCACATCCGGTATCCAATACCCAAGATGAAGGAGCAGAAAGGTTTATCTCCATAACGTAAACATTTGAAGCGGAAGTCATACCTCCCTTCAATTTCTACAGACCTTCAATGTACGAAGGACAGTTCCTCCTTCAATGACCAGCCTTGCCACAGTGGTGGCATTTCCCTTCCTTCACCGTGCTTTTCTTTTTCATCAGTGCAGAAGACTTGGGCTCAAGATATGACTTAGGTCCCACCTTCGTCTTCTTAGAGCCCTTGGCCTTGGCCTTGCCCTTATGCACCATCAGTATGGGGCTGGCAGGCTTGGCCTTCTTCATATTGATTTCGACAGTTCTCAACATGCCTAGGAGTTCGGGCAGTGTCTTGTCTATTTCATTCATGTTGTAGTTCAAGACGAACTGCTCATAACTGTCCGGCAACGATTGCAGGATCAGATCTGTGGCCAACTCTTGACCAAGAGGAAAACCCAGCCTTTCAAGATTCTCTATATACCCAATCATCTTGAGTACGTGAGTCCCTACTGAGTCTCGAACTCCCATCTTGCACTGAAACAACGCTTTTGTGACGCCGAACCTCTCTTGACGAGCCTGCCCTTGAAACATTTTCTTGAGATGCTCGTCAATCTCCTTGCACCCCATGTTCTCATGTTGCTTCTGAAGCTCAGAGTTCATAGTGGCAAGCATAAGGCATTCGACATCTAAAGCATCATCAGTATACTTCTTATAAGTATCCTTCTCAGCACGGGAAGAGTTCCCGGTCGGCACCTCGGGGGCTTCTTCTTCCAAGACATAGAGCTTTCGCTCTTGCCTGAGAACAATTCTCATGTTCCTATACCAGTCCATGTAATTAGTCCCACTGAGCTTATCCTTCTCAAGGATGGCTCTCAGAGACAACGTGGAGTGTGAAACACTTGCCATGGAATTCTACAAGAATTTATGCAGAATAAAATCAATACCAAAATTTCAAATACAATTATTTTAATTTGGAATTCAATTAAAACACTCCCACTATTTTATTTGAAATGATAGACCTCACTAACAATTCGGAGAGTTCATGCGAGCTACTCTCTTAGTGGACAAGATCCGTATTTCACCAACACAATGAGTCAGCTTTGGCTTTCCTCTCACGATGCGGTTATTTAGGTAGGCAACACTTGCCAATTGCATCCTCATGCAATTCTTGTATGGTTGGTGAATAACTCCTTACTCGCATCCATCATAGGGTGCATGCCAACCCTATGCCTCTAGGCACTCAACCTTTGAGGTCACCTAGTTAAGTTGGACGCGATGTCGACAGTGGGATATCACAATTATCCGCTCGCACCCATACCAAGATAGATTAATGCACCTTGCTTTGGCAAGCCCACACTTCATCGATCGAGGCAGGAAGAGTGTCATCCATCGGAAGGCATCCGAACACTTAATATTTGATGAAGGGATTTTGATTATAGGTTAACAGTTAACCATGATCAACATTTGATCAATGTGCACATCCAAAGAAAAGCAATTTTTTTCTAAAACCACATGCATCCCTTATGTGCACAACCTGACACCATCAACATTTGATAGAAGGAAGGGCTAAATCTGAACATCCGGAAACTTCCAAATCCTCAGATTTACATGCATTGGACAAGGCAAAGACAACTCAACTTAAAGCAGTAGACAAGCTCATCTCTCTATGTTGGATTCAAAATCCAAAACAAACTCGAGGGATGGTTACTGCTAAGGAGACTACAATTTCTAACAATTAGAAATTTCCATGAAATTCCAGAAGTTCTTGGCGGGGTACCAAGACTAAATCTAGACATTTAGAATACTTCTAAATCCCTAGGTTTACACGCACTGGAATAACAAAACTTCCAATACAACAATCATGGCCGGAACCTGGCTCTGATACCACTGTTGGGTTTCTCTATGAGGATGGCACAACACTTGTGCACGCAGCGGAAGAATAAAAACATCAAGAAAACCTAAAAGAGATGGGATCAGGCCATGGTAATTGAATCAAGAAGTTAACATACAACTAGGCAAAAATTACCTCGGTGGCATTGAGTCACAACTCAACGGAGATGCTCCAAGCTTCGTCTTCTTGCTAGTGGCGAGTTCTACGTGGAATAATATCCACGTCTCTGCAGAAATCCACACGAGCGGGAGAACGCCGATCTTTCCATCGCACGGTGAATCGGGAAGGAGAAAGACCGCACCTTTCTTCTCCACGGACTACTAGGTCTGCGCCAGGAAGAGCAACACCAGCGACGATCGCCGGAGAAGAGGAGGTCGACAGGGAGATCACGGCGGCGGAACCCTTCCGCCGGCGGGATTCGGGATCAGCGGAGCGAACGAACGGTGGAACACTTCTGTCGGCTTCGATTCAATCAGCAAGAAGATCTTCGGTCAGAGAGAGAATCCCGAAAACCCTAAGTGTGTATTTATACCAAAGGAATAAATAGACTTAGGAATATCGCAATCCGCAGACCACCCAGAAAAATAGGGTTCCAGAATCGGCGAGAATCACCAAGCAGATTCGGTGAGAATCAATCGGCGAGAATCAGTTAGGATCGGCGAGAATCAGTCGGCGAGAATCACAATCGGCGAGAATCACAATCGGCGAGAACCACCCGGATCGGCGAGAATCAGAGTACCACACTCGACGATTCACGCCGATCGTGGGTCGACGATTCACGTCGATCGGTGAGAATCAGAGTACCCATTCTCGACGATTCTCGTCGATCGGCGGTCGACTATTCTTACCAGTCCTTCAAGGCAACATTTGCCCAACCCGACGATCCTTTAAGGCAACACTTTGCCCATAACCCCATTTAGGTTGGTGATTGGTAACCTTTACCAACACAGTCAATCATCCAACTTCTCCACATCTCTTATGTGCGACCCTGCAGGTTCATATTGCGATGGCAGTGAGACTACATGTTTGACCACTTCTAGATCACAATGGTAACTCCAATAGGATCACTCATGTATTTAACTGCTAGTAGGCCAGATATTATATTCTCAACATGTGTTTGGGCTAGGTACCAAGCATGCCCCCAAAGAGTCTCATTATACTGCTATTAAAAGAATACTGAGATAGCTAAAGGGCACACCCAATCTTGGGCTTTGGTATCCTAGGGATAGTAATTTTGAACTTATTGGGTACACAAATACAAATTTTGCAGGGTGTATAGAAGACAGAAAAAGTACTTCTAGAACTTGCCAGTTTCTAGGGAAAAGGCTTATTAGTTGGAGTACCAAGAAGCAAATAAGTGTTGCTATCTCTACAGCAGAATCTAAGTACATGTCTGCTGGGAGTTATTGTGCACAGTTGTTGTGGATTCAACATCAACTACTAGACTACAGTATACAGCTAAGTAAATCTATTATGTTTTGTGATTCTACTAATGCAATTTCTATTACTAATAATCTTGTTTCTCGCAGTAGAACTAAACATATAGAAATTAGATATCGCTTTCTCAGAGAGAATGTTGAAAAAGAAAATATAAACTTACAGTATACTCAAATAAAAAGACAAGTAGCTGACATTTTTACAAAACCTATAGACGAAAGTAAGTTCAATCATTTTAAATTTGAACTAGGCATGTTGAATATTGTATAAATACTTCTAATTAATTGTAACAAAAGTTGGTACAATTCTTAAAAAGATGACAAATTAGGTATAAAAATATTT
This sequence comes from Platanthera guangdongensis, assembly GCA_039583875.1. Classification (NCBI taxonomy): domain Eukaryota; kingdom Viridiplantae; phylum Streptophyta; class Magnoliopsida; order Asparagales; family Orchidaceae; genus Platanthera; species Platanthera guangdongensis. Next base: position 65,533,540 of record CM077158.1, read on the forward strand.
TTTTTTAAAAAAAGGGGCAAAACTGTAATTAGTCAAGAAATATTATTCAGAACACAAAATTTGTCTAAGTCAAAGAATTGTGTCGAGACACCATAGTGTGTGTCGATAATATTAGTACAGGTGTGTCGAGACACCATAGTGTGTGTCGACACTATTAGAAAAGATGTGTCGAGACACAAGACTATGTGTCGACACTGATTAGCAGAGGTGTGCCTAGACACAAGACTGTGTGTCGACACTAATTAGCAGATATGTGTTGAGACATTAAAATTTAGTGTCGAGACCTTAAGGTCTGTGTCGAGAAACAAAACCCTTGTTAAGTCGACACATCACGACAGATTAGGTCTTCTTTGTCGACACCAGATATTTCCAAATAATCAGAAAATCACTAAATGTAGCGTGCCTTTTCACCTTCAAAAGACAGATACTATAAATAGGAGGTATTAAGTTTAGTCGACTTCATTTCCCAGAAATCTTGAGTGACTGATCACTGAGTGTCGAAACCAAGAAATCCATTGTTGACACCTCACAGACTCAAATTCTCTCAACAAGAATGGCACCAAAGATGGACGACAACATCAACGAGGGATACGAGCTGGTGCACAACGCATTCGACTCCGCTTCAGATGATATAAAGAAGTTAATTGACCTAGTAAATAAGGCTGGTCTAGAATATCTTCTTTCAGAACCAACAAAGATTTGGAAGAAAGAGGTATCTGAATTTTATTCTAATGCCTCATTAAACCCTAAGTCAGACAAAATCAAATCTTGTGTTAATGGAGAAAGGATAAAGATAACAACCAAAAGACTAGCTAAAGTCTTTTAGATTCCAAGAATACCACAGGATGATGAACTGGATTCAACCAAGACAGCTGGGGCACTAGTTTGGTCTGGACTAGCTCCAACTACTAGTTTTGGAAATTCTTTAAACAGGAAGGGAATGAATTCCCAAGGAAAATTCCTATCTGAAATTGTAGGAAAGGTGCTTCTCTGCAAGACTAGAGCACATGACAGAATTTCTAAAGTCATGTTTAACCTAATGATAAGAATTATCTTCAAGTTCACCGCTGACTGGAATAGAGGGTTGTTTGATAGGATTGTGGAAGGAATTTAGAAGCCCAATATGGGCAGAATTATTAGTTTATATCTGGTAAAGGTCATCCCAGATAATATCAATCAGAAAACCGGAACTGAGATAAATCATATGAGGAGAATGGACCTGAGAATCCTGTCTAGATGGGACAGGGTCTTGACAAAAGAGACATCAGAACCTAAAAAGGACCAAAGAGGTAAAAAGCAAGAAATCTGTGGTTGAGGAAGTTGTTTCCTCTAGTGATTCTGAAGAAGATGTACACTTCAGTTCTGATGATAATGTAGCGGAAGAACAAGGCAGATCTCCTAGGCTTTCCCATGAGACTAGTGTATAGGTGCAGGGGGAGAACATTCTAGATAAAGAACTAACTGAGGGGGAGAACCTCAATGCATTAGCAATGGATACAACAACTACAATAATAATGGATGTTGTTCAGGACCTAGAGAAATCCAAAGATCCTGAACATCACATCTCTGAAAAAGAAAATGAAGAAGAAGTTCTTCAGTCAAAAGAATCAATCAACCAGGAGGAGAGATTTGAAGATTATCAGATTGAGATACCTGAAATTCAGCATGAAGATATTACAATGGATCATATCAATATAGATAAGGAAGGTACAAGAATTGAGGGGGAGTTGGCCCCTGATACTGAGAAAACTAAAGAGATACCTCCAGTTGAAGAGGTCAGTTCTTCTACATCTGAGGATGCTGAAGCTTCTCACCTGAAGAAAAGGAAACTTTCTGAAATTAAGAAGAGGACCAAGAGCTATAAGCAATATTTTCAATTTGCACCACCATCAGCTCCTACCATAGATTATAGCTCTCTGCTAGTTCAACTACAGATCATGCTTGATAAGCAAAGAGAAGATCTTCAGAAGTATGTAGATGAAAGCAACAAGGAGTTGCAATTTTAGCTGGATCAAGACATAAAGTCCATAAGATTTGAAGTCAATCTCTTGAAAACTAAGATGTCTTAATTCTTTCAGAAAGGAGCACATGCAGCAGTCTATCTGGCCAAGAAACAACAGGAAGCCACGCAACTACAAGATGATGTGGCAATCAAGCAAGGCTGTGTCCTTGAAAATCAAAATCGACTGAATGAAAATCTAATTGTAATGCATGAAAAACCTTGGGAGAAATTGAGACCCAAACCACTGCTTTGGAAACCAAACTTGATTCTACTAGTGCAGACATCAATAACAAACTACAAAGTCTTTCAGAATCTCTCCTTAATGACATCAAAGATTCTTCCAAAAACATGGACAACAATTTACTGAGAGTGGAGAATATTGTGACTTCAGGTGTAAATTACCTTGATGGACAGGTCAGATTTCATAAGAATGATCTCAGAGATCATATTGAAAGAGAAGTCATAAAGGAGGAGAGAGTCATGATTAAGGCCATTACTGAACAAGCTACTTGGATAGCAAATAATATCAGAGACACCTTAGGCTTTCCTCCCCTATGCCAAGAGGGTGATCAAATAGCTGAATCTGGTTGTCAACAACCACTAGAACTAGCTGAGACTAAACATGATTTTGAGAAATGGAGTACAACCTTCAGATCCATAATTCTTACTGCATGGAAGGCTGTAAATACTAACATCACAGACAGAGGGAAATGGTATTCAGAACAGGAGTGGGCCAAACACTTGTAGCAGAAAGATGTTATTCAAAAATTCAGACAAGATATGAAGAGAGGAAAGCTTCCTGCTAAGTCTATAGAGCCCAACAAATACTTCTAAAAGCCATATCACTACTTTGAGAGGCAAAGGATAAAAGAAGAAGCTGTTGCAAAAGCTAAATCTAAGAATAACAAAGGAAAGGTAGTTGCTGAGGACAAAGAGCCAAAGGTGAAAGCCAAGATACACTCTAGGAAAGGCATAGTTATCAAGGAAACTGAGCTGCCTTAGGATATTATTAGATTTTCTATTTCTAATAGACAACTTGATCTGTAATAAGCTTGTATCAGTAAACTGTATTAAAAATAAATAATGGAAATCCTGACTTATTCATCATTTTATGTGTTGTTAATTAGGACGGAAATTGTTTGCCTTATCATCTGTTCAGTATTATTGTTAAATATGTGTGATTATTTGTGTTATTTCACAAACTGAACTACACTGTATGATTAAATGTCTTTATTATTATTATTGTGGTATCATGTTGTATATCATTGAATTGGGCTTATGACTTCTCCAAATAGGGGAAGATTGTTGAGTACATTGGGATCAATGTACTTGTTTTGAAGAAGTCTTCACAGCTCAATGATATATAGATTATTGTATTTGATGTATGTTAAGTTCATGTGTGCAGGTAAATAAAGCTAAGTACAAAGTGTCGAGACACTCACAACTGTGTCGACACACACTGAACAAGTTGTGTCGAGACAAAAACAAGTTATGTCGAGACAAAGACAAGTTATGTCAAGACAAAGACAAGTTGTGTTGAGACAAAGAAAGCTGTGTCGACACTAAGGACAACTGTGTAGACACACTGTGTCGAGACTGAAGAAAGTTGTGTCGACACTAAGGACAACTATGTCAACACACTGTGTCGAGACTGAAGATAACTATGTCGACACTCAGGACTAGTGTCGACACACTATAATCAAGCTGTGTCAAGACTAAAGACAACTGTGTCGACACACAGGACTTGTGTCGACACATTCCACATAAGTTGTGTCGAGACAAGTTGAAGAGCTATGTCGACACATTCAGAAGTTTGTCAACACCACTATAAGAGAAGTGTCGACACCCAAGACTTGTGTCGACATATTTAACAGTCAAGGCTCAACACTTCAGCAGACATGTTTTCCTAATTACAGAAATCAAGACGGAGGTACTAACAACTGTCAGAACTCTCAGATGTTAGTTATTAACCAGATCAGCCGGTTAATCCTATCAGAGTTTATTTAAAGGAATCTAGTCTTCAAATAAAAAAGAGATCTGATTGAAAAACACACAGAGAGAAAGAAGAAAACAGAAGAGGAAAAAGGAGAAGAAGAAGCAGCACAATTTTGTGAAGACAAAAGGACTGAAGCATCAGCTACAATTTAGAAGGTGGAGAGTGGTCTGATCAAGAATCATCTTCAACATCTCTCTATCCTAGATCAACCCTAATTTCCACTTCAAGAAGATTTGAAAAGCTAAGAAGGGTTGATCAGATCAATCTTGATAAAGATCAAAGGAAGCACATTCATCAAGATCAGATCAAGAAGCTGTTACTCAGATCTCTCTTACTGGGTGATACTTTATAATTCTATTTTTCTTTTACCTACTTTTATTGTAAGATCTATCTGTAGATCTGAGTGGAGGAGAGCTATTCTCATTCTATTTGTAAGCATGTGTTATAAAGTCTGAGATAGAGATGGAATTGCCTGAGGTAGGAGAAGGTGGAAATTCTCTAAGGTGTGGGGCAGGTGTTGCCTGAGAAGTAGGAGTGAGGATTCATTCTGAGGTAGAGTTCTTGGGAAGAACTTGAGGAGTAGGATCTTGGTGATCTGAGTGGTAAGACTTGTATAGTCTGAGTTGTAGGAGCCGGGTGGGCTCTGAGCTGTAATATCTAAGGATCTGAGTAAAGGAAAGAGAAGGAGTTTGGCCGAACCTAATTCATTGCTACATAGGTGAAGGGGTAAAGTGGTTGTACCCATAAATTGGGGAACCACTATAAATCTGTGTGCATTGTGCTGTGTTTATTTTCTTAATTACTATTTAGTATATCTTGTTTATTTGATTGAGTTAATCATATTAAATACAGTAGTACTCTGATTGTTATAAAAGGGGTGCCTTAATTTAAATTGGACCTATTCACCCCCCTCTAGGTCTTTAGTAATCCTAAAGTAAACATTTACACTTGTGACCACCTGTCTAGACTTTTTCTAAGGAACATCATGCACATGATGAACTTGAGCAATATCAAATACAACTGTGCTCTTAGGTTGATGGTGATGCCTCTTCAAATCAAATATAGGGAACATTGAGGGCAATATTCCTAACAATCTCCCCCTATTTGAAGAAGGCAGAATACCCAACAATATTAAGAAGCATTTACTTATAAAGCATATAAATTCAAAGGCTGCTTTAAGCTTTCTCATACCTCTTGAAAATTCAAAGCAGCTTGTAGCACTCCTCACAACTTAACATTTAAGTGGAGGACTTTCCTCAAATCACTTGAGGGTGGAAACATAACATGCAATGGCTCAACATTGCACTCTTCATATTACTTGAATGTTTCAAAGTAATATGCACACCTCAGTATTCTACATCTCCCCCTGGGCATGTATTGTCCACCATCTCCCCTTTCTTGTCAAGTGTTGTTCTACTCAGTATTCTACTTAGTATGCTCTACTTTAGGGTTTAGGGAATTTCCTACCTCTCCCCCTTTTTGGCTTCTTCAAAAAAATTCCTATTGAGGGAGGTGAGGGGATCATACAACAGAGAATTTATCTCTCTATCCTAGCCAAAATCCTGTGTTGATACCACTTGAGAAATTATCCTACTGATTAAACTACTAGACTAGGAGTCATATATTTTGTGTTGATACACTAATAAAACACATCCCTGCGGCCAATTAAGCTAGCTGCTAACATTGTTCCACTTGAGCCAACATCACTCCTATAACACTTAAAGCTTCTGTAGAATGCAGTTGTAGTAGGGGTGGTACTGGCTTTTCCTCTTGTCTTGCTGCAGCATATCTTTATAGCAGCATCAGTGACTTCACAGCAGCAGCCATCCACTAGGGTTGATCTCCCCCTCAGACTGTGCAAAGTCCTGAGGACCTGCTGATCAGCTATAATGATCATTGATCCACTGTTACCGCTGGCTACTTGTTAATAAAAAGCTCAACTTGTTCCTGCAACTGCTGGATTTGCTCTCCCGCAATTGGAGCATATGTTATCTTCTCTTTACTGGACACTTGAGTCCATCTTGGTCTTGATACCATTTGACATCACTTGAGAGTCTTGTTGTAAAGTGACAGACTTGATAGTCTTGATACCATTTTAGAGACTTGTCTACCTACAAGAAGGGTGAGTTCTGTAATAGAAATATTACATGGAGCAACTGAAGCTATATCAATTTCAACATACCCAATTCAAACTGGAAGGTGTTGAACTTGACTTCATCTAGTGACATAGTAAAGATATCAGCCACTTGCTTGTCTGTGGGGATAAACACAAGAAAGATATCTTCCTTTTCCACATGCTACCTAATAAAATAATACTTAATTTCAAGATGATTAGTCCTGGTATGAGAGACGGGATTCCTAGCAATTGATATTGCACTAGTACAATCACAGAACATGTGGGTTATACTTATCTGAAGGTTATAGTCATGGAGCTGATGTTGGATCCACAGAAACTATACACAGCAGCTACCTGCTGAGATATACTCAGACTCATCTATTGAGATTGCATCACTGGTCTGCTTCTTGTTGCTCCAAGATACTAGTCTTCCTCCGAAAAATTGACAGGTGCCTGATGTGCTCTTATTGTCCACTTTGCAGCTTGCAAAATCTACATCTGAATTGCCTTTTAGTTCAAAATCCCAATTTCTAGGGTACCAGAGGACAAGATCTGTTGTGCCCTTAAGATATCTAAAAATCCTCTTTTCAGTATAGTAGTGAGATTCTTTAGGGATTCCCTGATACCTAGCATAAACACATGTAGCATACATGATGTTTGGCCTACTAGCAGTAAGATATAGAAGGGAGTCAATTATCCCTCTATATAAAGTTTCATCAACAGGTTTCCCTACCTTATCTTTGTCTATAGGCATACTTGACCCCATGGGAGTTTTCATAGTGGAGGCATTCTCCATACCAAACTTCTTAATCAAATCCCTGGTGAACTTAGATTGTGAGATGGACAATCTATCTTCAGTCTGCCTTACTTGGAGGCCCAAGAAATACTTAAGCTCACACATACTACTCATATGAAACTTCCCTTGTATAAGTTTGGCAAACTTCCTGCAAAGGTTATCATTAGTAGACCCAAAAATTATGTCATCTACATAAATTTGGACTTGGATGATCTTGCCCTTAGATTCCCTTAGGAATAGGTTCTTGTCTATCTCCCCCCTTGAGAATCTGTTCTCAGTGAGAAAGCTAGACAATGTCTCATGCCATACTCTAGGAGCTTGCTTTAACTAATATAAAGCTTTCCTAAGTCTATAAACAAATTTAGGTGAGTTAGAATCAACAAAACCTGGAGGCTGTTCAATATATACTTCTTCCCTTAAGTCACCATTCAGGAAGTCTGTCTTCACATCCATCTGGTAGGCTTTAAATTCTTTGTATGCAGCATATGCAAGGAAGAGTTTGATGGCTTATAATCTTGCTATAGGGGCAAAGGTTTGATCAAAGTCAATACCTTCTTCTTGTTTGTACCCCTTAGCTACTAGCCTAGCCTTATTCTTGATTATAATGTCATTTTCTTCAAGTTTATTCCTGTAAATCTACTTGATTCCAATGACAGTATGTCCTTGTGGTCTGGGAACCCGCTTCCAGACCTTACATCTCTTAAACTGATTCAATTTCTATTGTATTGCTACAATCCAGAACTGATCTATGTTGGCCTCTACAAATCTCTTGGGCTCAACCTGTGACAGGAAACTTGCATACATTACTGTATTAAGGCTCTTGCTTCTTGTCACCACTTTTGGTTTGCCTCACCAATAATCTGGTTTCTTGGATGATCTCTTAGATGCCTGACAACTGGAGGCAATCTTATTTCAGTATTAGCTTCAATGGCAGAATCTTGCTGATCTTCAGCCACTTCAAGTGTTCAGTGCCCTTCTTCTCGAATATCAACTCCATCTTGGACTAATGGAGCAGCATCTTTGAAGGATATCTTGTCCATCAACAGCTCTTTACATGCAGTACTAGAAGAGGAGTTTGGTAGCTCACTATTAATCATAGTTGATTCATCAGAAACCACATTAATAGACTCTTATACAACTTGGCTTTCTAAGTTGTAGATCTTATAGGCCTTACTATGATTAATGTACCCAACAAAAATTCCATCATAGGATTTGGCAACAAACTTAATCACGTAGGACTTCTCATTATTCAGTACATAGCACTTGCAACGAAATATCCTGAGATAGGCCAGGTTTGGTTTCCTGCCCTTCATAATCTCATAGGGAGTCTTCTTGCGACTCTTGGTGATAGAGGATCTATTAAGGACATGACATGTAGTATTTACTGCCTCAGCTTAGAAATATTCTGGGAGAAATGTGTCACTTAGTAAGGTCCTACAAGCCTCTATGAGAGTTCTATTTTTCCTCTCAACAATCCTATTTTGCTGGGGTGTTCTTGGAGAAGAAAATTCTTGATGAATCACTTGCTCTACACAGAACCTTGTCATGTTTTCAGATTGCAATTTAGTCCCATGGTCACTTCTGATTTTGACCACAGTACTATTTAACTCATTCTGAATCTGCTTGACAAAGGTCTTGAATACATCAGGGGTTCCAGACGTTTTCTTAAGAAAGAAAACCCAAGCAAACCTAAAATAGTCATCATCCACCACAAGGGTGTAGACTTTCCTACCTAGACTATGAACTGTTATAGGACCAAACAAGTCCATATACAAGAGGTATAAACACCTCATAGAATCTTTGGTCCCAATGCCCTTGAAAGTTGCTTTGTTCTGCTTGCCCTGTTGGCATGCTGAACAAATGTCTTCCTTGGTCCATTTCATCTTGGGACCATTCCTTACTATCTCTTCACTAAAGAGCTTGCCAATAATCTTATAATTCAAATGAGCTAGTCTCTTGCGCCATTGTACATAATATGATACTTTTTCATTTGTAACTAGATAAATAGGAGAGTCTTTATTAAGACAAAGAAAGTTTAAGCAATAAACATTTCCACTCCCGGTGTCTACCAAGATGACCTCTTGGTCACTTGACCTCTTAATTTGGCACTGATCCTTGTGGAAGGAAATGACATAGCCAAGATCACAGAGTTGGCTTATGCTTATGAGGTTGTGTTGCAACCCTTCAACATAAGCCACTTTTGAGAATGAAACAATGTCATTAGTAATCTTACCATAGCCTCTTGTCACTCCTCTATCAAAACCAGCAAAGATAACTTTGGGTCCATTCTTCACTGCAGTGTACTCCTTTAGATTGCTCCTTGTTCTAGTCATATGTTTGGAACAACCACCATCCAAGTACCATATAGGGGTATGCGCACTTGGACTAACCTTTTCTAGACCAGGCTAACCCTGGCTGGATACTTCATCAGACCTGGCCATCAGCCCATAGCAGCTGCTGGCTTCTTCTTCATCTTCATCCTCCTCAGAGTCACTATCTGGATGTGATAGAGGGACCCTGATCCCTATCCTGGAAGCAGGATATTCTTCTTCTCCTTCTTTAGCAGCTACTCCAACTTCTTTTCCAGCAAATAGCCCAATGTAGGCTTACACTTCTTCAGATTCAGAAGATGCTGAGTCAGACTGAATCTAGCTCTTCTCCATCTTAGTAATGAAGGAATTTTCCTTCTTACCCTTGTGCTGGTGGACCTTTTTCTCACTAGCATCTTTTCTCTTCACTGTCTTCCTTAGAGTGATTCTTCCTGTGTTGAGAAGAGGAGGAAGGTCTGCTCCTCCACTACTTCTTCTTCATCGGCTTCTAAAACTGCCTGGAGAAGGTAGCAAAGTCTTTATCTAACAAGCTGTTGTCAGATGAGCTTGGCCTTATGCTGTCTAAATCAGCAGGCCTTCTTAGCGGAGAGGGAATCCTCTCTTTGCTCTTCCTGGTGTTGTTTGCTCTAAAGGCCAAAGAATTTTCCTTTGTCAGGGATTTGCTGATGGTCTCCTCCTCTTTCCTGACAGCCAGCTACATATCATAAGAGAGCAGCTTTCCAAATAGTGTATGAGGAGGAGTATCAGCTAGCTTTGCCACCTCGGTGATGGCACTGATCTTGGTGTCCCAATCTCTAGTGAGAGACCTCAGGAACTTGTCATTAAGCTCATAATGACTGAAAACCCTCTCATAGGTCCTCAGCTCATTTACTATTCTGAAAAATCTTTCAGAGGATCCATCTATGCTCTATTTTTGGGACTGCCTGAAAGCCTCATACTCTTGGTTGAGCATGAACTTCCTGCCATCTATGACTAATTCAGTTCCCTCCATCTAGACCACTAGAGTGTCCCATATCTCTTTGGAGGTCTGGAAGTGGACCAAATTCTGAAAGGTAGAATCATCAATTGCACTGACTATGATGTTCTGAGCTCTCTTGTCCATGGTGGCAAGAAAGACCTCATCCTTAGTCATCTCTGAATATTTCTTTGGTGTCTGGACTGTTGCATCTAAAACTGAAACTTTTATAAGGATGAAAGGTCCCTTTTTGACATTAATGATTGTTGGGTATTGTATCCATAATAACCTAGATTTGTATAAAGTCACCCTTGAACTAAGATGAATTATGTTTGTATTTGATGCCTTTTCAAGTTGAGTGCTTGTGTGTTATAATTGCAAAGTGTAGACCAATGTCAGTTTACAATGGGTCACCAAACACAAGACCATACAATGTAATCCCTCATTGTGTGATTCATGGTGTTGACTCGCGTGTAACCTCTCTATTGGGACACACTTCATTTTTAACTACTAAAGTTATGGGAGAAAGGCTGGTTGCTGGTTTCTTAGAAGAAAATCATTTTGTTAGTTAACAAAATTTTTCTAAGTATTTTACTCGAGAAAGATCAGTCATTACTTGAGTAAGATTAAATTTATTTCTCAAGTTAGCTTAGTCAGGTACTCGAGTAGCATAAGTCTTTTTCTCAAGAAAGCCGAGTGTAGTTCTCGAGAAAGCCATGAAGTACTTGAGTAGGTCTTAACTTTCTTGAGTAACCTTAAAATTATGGTCAAAATTTTTCTGAGTCTCTTTTTTGAGAAAGCCAAAGACATTTCTCGAGAAGGCTAAAGTTAGTTCTCGGGAACCAGATGTTCTTACTCGAGAAACAGAAATCTTTTCTCGAGTTGGTTTCTTGTTCTCGGGTAACAGAAAATATTTTTCTCGAGTAAGTCTATCCATTCTTGAGAAACCAGAAACCATTTTCTATATTTTCCTTAAGTGTTTCTTCTCGAGAATCTTATATCCTTTCTCGAGAAACAGAATTCGTATTCGAGTAATTCTTAATTCTCTCGAGAAACAGAGTTCTGAATCTGAATTTCTTTAAGTGTCAGACGGGTTTTGATTTCAAATGTTATTAACTCTTGATTGGTCCACGTGGATTGTAATTAATGAAATCAGACCGTTATGTAAGACATAAAAGTTCATGTCAGAATCAACAAACCATAAGAAGAACTTTACAGAATTCTAAATCATTTTCAAGATTCTAAATCGGGAAGCCCTGCCGCCAACTAGCGTGTTCTTCATCGTCAAACTTCTCGATCCAGAAATTCAGACAAGAAGGATTCAACCGATCAAGCTTTTCAACATCTGCAAATATTCTCCTTGATCGTGGTGATCCTACATTCTCAGATCGAAGTGTTCTTAGATTTCTTCCTCAACTTTTCTAACAGAGCTTTATGATTTTTCAAGAAAGAAGAGGCCAAGAATCAGTCAGATCTGTGAAGGCAAGTTTGTGTATTTCATTATAAATCTATTTTATACTTGTAGGAGTTATTCTCTGAGATTGTAGGAGTTATTCTCCGAGTTTGTTGGAGTTGTTCTCCGAGTTGTTGTAGGAGTGGTTTTACTCCGAGTTATAGGAACGTTGTTCCGAGTTGTAGGATTGTTTTCAATCCGAGAGAATAGTGAAGTAGCCAAGTCTAGTGTGTTGCTACATTGGTGAGGTGGAGAGTGCATGTACCCAGGATTGGAGAACCACTATAAACATTGGTGTCGTCTGTGGTTTGCTTGTTTATTTTCTGCGCATCTCTCATAAAATTGTTTTCACACAAAAAGACACAGAACTCACATATTCAGCCCCCTCTAGGTGTTTTAGGTAGACAACTAGACTTTTTAAATTGGTATCAGAGGGAGTTTGTTCACCAAAGGTTTACACATTGAAAAGATCTGCTCCTAGTTGTCTTAAAAGTGTACATGCATGGACACAGTCAAGGATTTTTTTAAGCTTCCCGTATGCACCAAGGCAAACTTCCCCATGTGGAAAGAAAGGGTAAAGTTCTTCATGCAAGCAGTGGATCCAAGAATTTTCATGATATTGGAAGAAGGCCCCAACATTCCTATGACGACCTCCATTATTGATTCCTCAAAGCAAGAACCAAAGAAGCTGATGGATCTAGATAAAGATGAGATTATACTTATCTCTCTAGACAAGAAGGCTAAAAATATCATCGCAAGTGCAGTCGATGATTCGATGCTACAAAATCTCATTCACTGCCAATCTGCCAAAGAGATGTTGCAGTCACTGATCATGTTAATGGAGGGCACCAAAGAAGTAAGGGATGATAGAAGATCTCTTTTGAACCAGAATAATGAGGCCTTCAGGCAAGGCCCCAAAGACACTATAGTAGACACTTATGAAAAAAATTTCAAGATCGTCAACGGCCTAAGGAACTATGGCCGAGTCTTCACTAACGGAGAATTAAACGATAAGCTCCTAAGATCCTTAACAAAGGAATGGGACAACAAAATATGTGTCATAAGGGAGTTTGGAAAACTAGCTGAAACTGATCCTCAGAACCTCTTCAGGAAGTTGATGTCATATGAGCTTCAAATAAATACAATAAAAGCTGAATTAGAGGGAAGCAGATCCTCATCGAAGGAGAAGTCTGTCGCACTAAAGGCAGACAGCTCAAGGAAAGTTAAAGCTACGTCGTCTGCTCCTGAACAAGCAGAAAGATAAGAATAGGACTCGGAGCCAAGCACCTCGGGCTCAGAACTATCAGACGGAGAGTTCTCCCTACACTCTAGATAGTTCAAAAAGTTCCTGAGTAAGAAGAAGCAGTGGAAAGGCAAAGACTTCTCCTACAGAAGATCATGTCACGATGGTGATCGTCATAAGAATGGTTCAAGTAGCCACAACAGGTATAACTCTAAACCAAACAAACATATTTCATCTGACATTATTTGTTACTGTTGTAATAAGCCAGGGTACGTAAATGCTGATTGCCAGCACAAGAAAACGAGGGTGGAAGAAGAGAAGAAAAGAAGTCTTCCTATAGTAAAAAGAAATCTGAAAGAAGTCTAGTAGCCAAGAAGGCGAAGACTCTCAGTGACACTGACTCATCTGAGTCAAGTGAGGAAGGGGAAGCCTACTTTGGGCTGATGGCACAGACAGATGAGGAAGAAGAACCCCAGTACACTGGGAAGGTAAATTCTCACACCCCTCTATCAGAATCTGATGCTTTAGACCATAATCATGAGGACTACTCTTTTGATGATGAATCTGAACTCATGAATCAATACAAGGAGTTAATCAAGACTTAGGACAAATGTTGAAGAGTCGCGAGAACTCAAGCCAATGAGATCAAATCTCTTAAGGCTAAGGAGAGCACTCTAAGGAAGGAAGTCGCAAGGATGGACTCACTTAGAAAGGAATTACATGTCGCGATTGAAGAATATAATAAAGCTCTCAAGCACCTAAACCGACAAGAGAAAATCGTCAAGGAATTGTAAGAACAACTTACCGCTGAAAAGAAACTGGTTGCAATTTTCTCCAAGCCCAAGATAGTCCTTCCATTTATTGTTGAATTCTTCGCACGGGCTAAAGGAGTTGGCTTAGGCCATGAGGCTGCTCCTAGTAAATCTTCTAGGAGGAATAAAGATCAAATAAGAAATACGTCCGCTAAGAAAACTTTAGCCAAGGACAAGGTGAAAGCTCCTCTTGATTAAACTTCGTTTAAGAAGGTCATCTTCCAAACAAGCGAGTTTGATTTTGATTCATCCTACGGTCATTTTGTTAGGCCTACTTATGTAGAGCCTAAGTCACGGTACCAAGGATGGACCCATCCCAGAAACTTTGGTGAAAGTGTATTCAAGGCACCTTATGAGGAATTACAAATGGAACACTATGGTCCATACGTTCATGGTCATAATATGAAGAAGGAACCTAAGGACAAGCAAGTTGTGCCCAAGTAAAAGTAGGCGAAAAAGGCTTGTGAATGCCATCATCATGAGGCTTCTACCTCCAGATCAGCTGCCCCTACTTGGCCACACGTTTAAAAGGTCATGTAGGAGACTTGGAAAAGGTACAACAGGTTTGATTATTGGTGTTGCGGCAAAGTTGGCCACTTTACTGTAGATTGTTGGTTTAATCCCAGAAGCTTTAAAACTCCTCTAGTTAATCATACGAGGCAGACCAATCGTAATGTTAACACTCTTAGGGGGAGCATGCTGACAAATAACCAAGGACCCAAACGCATTTGGGTTCCTAAGGTAACCTGATTCTACATTTGCAGGTATGTCCAAAGGCCAACAAATCGCCTATCTGGTATTTGGACAGTGGATGCTCTCGGCACATGACTGGTGAAAGTTATTTAACTCAAAGTTAGCTAATCACCTAGAGGGGGGGGTGAATATGTCTTCAAATTTTTAACAATTCTTTTGATGTTTTCAAGTAAAATTATCTAAAGCTTGTCCTTAGATCCTGCAATAAGAAAGAAAACAAGCAACATAGTAAACACAAAGATTTATAGGGGTTCCCCAATTGGGTACATCCACTTTCCCTCCCACCTATCCAACTGATTTGTTGGACTAGGCACAAACTCCACCAATATGCTCCTCAGAGCTTACACCCCAGGCTCTCATCCTATAACACAGATTCTTCACAGAATCCAAACTCAGAACCACAAGGGTTCCTACCTTAGAGCTCTGCAGAGCTCCTACAGCTCATTAATCCATTGATCACCTACCTCAGCCTTATTTCTAAGGCCTACAACTCAGGCTCTTCAGCACTACAGCTTCAGGCACACAACCCTACTCTCAGAGTGCTGCATCACTCCTATAACTCAGTACACTTCCAGGTACTTACAGCTCAGCATCCTCCAAGGCCTACAACTCAGTGACACACTTGTCACCTATAGCTCAGTGACTCTCTAGTCACCTACCTCAGGCACAAGGCCCTATACTCAAGCTTGGAGGACAACCCTACATCAGATCCACACTTGGATCCTACCTTAGAGAGTATCACTCTCCTACCTCAGTCAATTAAGCACAATAACTAAGATCCACACTTGAATCCTACCTCAGTACCCCAACAAGGCACCTACCTTAGTGACTAATTATTAACCTACCTCAGGAACAAAGTTCCCTACACTTAGATTCAGAAAAATTGAATCTTATAGGAAGTAAAAACAAAATGATTTAAGAAAAATTAAACAATTGACTCAGATATAAGTCTCTGAGTCTATCTTGCTGGACTGAGCAGATGTCAGTCCAGCACATTTACTGTAGAAGGAATTAATCCTCTTTTATAGCTAACTCTTCTCTATTGTAAAGATAAACAGCAACCAGCTTGCTGAATGGAAGAATCAGCTTCTCTATTTTTGAAAGAACTATCATGCTGAGCTTGAAGAGCTTCAGCTAACTTTCTTTTCCTTTTTGGATATCTCTGCTGGACTTTAACTTTCAAGCTTGATGGAGAAGATGATGTCCAGCTGCCTATAAGTTTCTTTTTCTGTTCGATCTCTTTCGTTCGTTGTTTGTTGCCCTAATCCCTTTTCTTTTTCCCTTTTATATGTGTTGATTTGAATCAACGACACACTTGTATGTGGGCCCAGCCAAGGTTTGGTGAGCCCCACCTTCTTTAGAAAAGGACAAGGCAGCTTTCGGCACCACTACAGCTTTTTCGCAACGGCTACATGTAAGTTAACTTTGATGACGTCAGCAATGGTCATCACCACCAGGACTAAGAAACTTTTCGAGAAATCCATGAATCATTGAGTGACGTTAAGTCACTCAACGCCATCTGTCTTGGCTCTCAGCACTTTTATGCTTGTGAATTATCTCTGGATTTGTCTCAGCGGTTCTATCTCAACGGTCCCAACGGTTTCTTCTTAACATCTATGACAGGCCTTTGTCTCAATGCTTTCTTCTTATCAGCTAAGACAAGTCTTTGTCTCAATGGTATCTTCACAGCGGTCTCAGCGTGAAAGAAATGGTAAACCTCTAATACCAATGAAAGTGACTTAGGCAATTGATAATCCTTTGATACCAATTGAAAGTCAAGGGGAATGATCAAATTAGCTCTAGAGGGGGGAATAGAGCTTTAAAAACTTTTTATAGATTTATATGATTTAGTTGTAAAATAAGTGATAGCAAATATTATGTAAAGAGATTAAAGCTAAACTATCACAGCACAGTACAAAAAGAAAAAGGGCAACCAGACAACACAAGAAATTTTATAGTGGTTCCCCAAAATGGGTACATCCACTCTTCTACCACCATGTTAGAAATCCACTAGCAGGTTTTGATCAGGTGACTACCACCACAAGATCTATTTTTAGGGAGATCTCGCAACCCTTTAAGCTTTTGATCAGGTGCCCAAAAACCAATAATAAATTTTTGAAGGGAGTTAATAAACCCTTTATATAGTGAAGGAAGAGTTGATGATGTCTTCTCTTATTCTCTAAACAACGGAGAAGACAAAAGTGGATCTTTGTTGTCAAAGCTCCCCCTGAAATGTAGTGTAGTTCAAGAAAGAAGGAAGCTTTGCTTCAGGGTGTAGGCCTTCAATGATGATCTCCAGAAGCTTTTAGACTAATTGTATTTTGATTGTCTCTTGAAAGCTCTGAAGAGTTGCAGATGATGAAAACTCAGAGAGTGTGCAGACTGAATTCATTCTTCTTCTCTATCTTTTTGTGTCTGTGTCTGTATATCTACCTTGGTTTATTCTCTTCTCCTTGATTTTTATATATCCTGCAGAAGGTTCTGTCTCTGAATTTGAATTGTACTCCTTGATTGATTGCTGAAATCTTGGAACTTGGACAAGTGGCTGGAAGGTCAATACATTGATTCCTTAACTATCCCAATAAATAATTCAAGTAATTAACTCTATGAAATCCATAATCAATGATGTCTAGCAACGGCTTTATTCTTGAGAATATAAGCATTAATTATCAGAGAATTACTGCCTTAGAATAATACCAATTCAAATCAAAGTGTCAGAGAAATCATCAAATTGAAACTTGACAGAAATCGTCGACCTCAGAACAGATTTTGTTGACCTGAACTCAGAGTTTGTCGAGCTGACAAATTGTCTTCATCGACCTAAGTTCAGAGAAAATAAACTGGAAAGAATCTGTCAAAGCTGAGCTCCAGATTTCGTCGAGCTGAGGTTGAATATCATCGACCAGAGAAACTGAGAGAGAAGGAAGTTCATCGAGCTGAGCTCGAAAATCATCGAGCTCAACTCAGAGAAGGAATTCTGAGTTCATTGATCTGCGATCGACGATCGTCGAGCTGAGTTTGAAGAATTTCGAACTAATTTCTGAATTCTCTTAAAAACAGCAATTCTTCTAAGTCTTGATCTTTGAAGTCTTCTCAAGGCTGGATCATAAGATTTCTAACCTAGTCATACTCTCCTTAACCTTAGAACTAACAAATTGACCATAGGCTATATGTAACACCCCAAATCCCAATTTGGGTTAAGGTTGGGTGACACGGCCTGGGACACGGGCGTGTCCTAGGGCATGTCCTGCTCGGGTTGAGCAGCTTGTCGAGTGCTCGACGAAATACACTCGAGAAGTTCTCTAGAGGGAACACGCCCTGTGACAAGGGCGTGTCAGAGGGTGTATCCCACTCTATTCGACGAACTGCGCTCGACGATCGTCGAGCGGCAAGTTAAGTTGAGTACACGACCTCTGACACAGGCATGTTACATGGCCGTGTCCCTCTCTAGATCAGCTAGGGATGTATGTGCTGGTGGACATGTGTGTGTCTTGGGGTACACGGCTTGGGACACGGGCGTGTCCCATGGTTGTGTCTCGCTCGGGTTGAGTTGGTGGTGTACTGCCTGAGGTACACGGCCACTAAATACGAGCGTGTATTGAGTGACATGGGCATGTCAGTCATGTGACACGGGCGTGTCACATGACCATGTACTATTCTGGATAAGTCGGTTGTATGCTGATGAATTGTAAATATACCTATTTTTATGTACATTACTTAAGTCGTTTTCATTTATTTTTGTCATTTTTACTTGTTTTTATTCAATAAAATGATCCTATTTTTGTAAATATTATACTAACTTGTTTTATTTTATTTTTCAGGAAAAAATCAAAATCTGCAAAAAAATGCCATGTCACGCCCGTGACCGGGGCGTGACACGTCAAAATCCCGTGAAATTTCCGCTCGACGATTTGAACTCGACGATCGTCGACTCTGCGCCACGCCTAGGGTCACGCCCGTGACCTAGGGCGTGTCTCCTCTTCCCGCTCGACGATTTTTCAACTCTACACTTTCCGCTCGACGTTTGTCGAGTGTCGACCCCCCCCCCCCCCCCGACACGCCCAGCATCACGCCCGTGACCTAGGGCGTGACTTCTCCACCTGGTCGACAAGACCCGCGCGATGACTTTTTACGCACCGCGCCCAGATCCACCTCCTCGACACGCCCACCGTCATGCCCATGACCTGGGGCGTGACCAACGCGAGACCGACACGTGTCCAGCCCGAAGTCCACTTTCCCGTCAAATCAACGGCCGCCATCAGGAATAGTGCTGACACGCCCCCTGACACGCCCGTGTCAGAGGGCGTGTCCCATGAATGTTTTCCCTATTAATAGCCCCATGCTGTATGTAATCATGTTCTCTTTTTGGACCATTTTGTATAGGAGTTATGCTGCTCGGATGAGTCCAAATGCTATGTAAGGGAAATTTCTCCCCCTCTCCTTTATTTTCTTAGCTTTGTAATCTTCGTTTTTAGCTTAATAAAATTGTAGATTTTCTCTCTTTTTATGGATTTGGACTTCAACTATGTGGCTACTCTAATGCAATCTTATTTCTTTCCCTGTTTTAGCTTTATTTTCTTGTCTTTTTAATACGTGTGTGTGTGTATGAGTTTAGTTTTATGCTTAATAGTTTTCATAATTTTCATAGTTTAGTTTTTAGTGCTTTCTATTTCATTTTTATGAGGTTATAAAGGTATCTGAAAAGTGGTTTTCATCTTCCTTTAACTTAGTTTTTTTTTAGGTTTTAAAACTTTTTGTTCTTTTTCTGTTTTATTCCCACTTTTTAAGCTCCTTTATAAAACTATAAGAATGAAAATCTCATTGTTTTAATTTTTCAACTCTTCTTATTTTTCCTTTCTTTTCAAAATCTTTTTGCTCCTTTAAATTTTTTGTCTTCTTTTTACGCATTTCTATCGCATTCTAGCGGTAGAAATGTAATTGTTTTTATTTTTCGAGCACTTGCGTTTTCATTTTTATTTGCAAAACTTTCTTCCCGTTTAATTTTTCTTTTCACTTTTTATGCATTTCTACCGCATTCTAGCGGTAGAAATGTTGTTATTTTAATTTTTAGGTAATTTAGTTTTTTTTTTCATTTCTGTACGTGTGTGCATTTATTTCCGCATACTCGTTAAGAATTAAATGGCGCATTGTTTTTATTTCATTCAGTAGAGTGTGTGAGTTTTTACTTTCCTGCAGTGTGCGTGTGTTTACTTTATGTCGAGAGTTTGTGTGCGCGTGTTTTACTTTCCTGTAGAGTGAGTGTGTTTTACTTTATGTCGAGAGAGTGTGTGCGTGTGTTACATTTATTTAGTCCTACTCGTTTGAGTAGGACCCGCTTTCTTTCTCCCGCCCACGCATTTGCGCCGGGACTCGCAATTTACAGCTTTCTTCAGTCCTAGTCGTTTGGGTAGGACATGCAATTTTCTGCTTTCCTTTACTGCTTTCATTTTACAGCTTTCTTTACTGCTTTCCTTTTCTGCTTTCTTTTCTGCTTTCCTCGCAAGCCGTCCCCATTCTGATGAGTGGCTAACCGTTCTTAGCCCTCAGTATCAAAGAGCATTGGGACAGATAAAATAGCTTAAAATAATTAAAAGTCCTTACTTTCTAATTAATTAAAATTACTTAAGGTTTGCCCGGGGTTAACGACGCGTAGGACCACATATCGATGTGTGGGCCCTATTTCCATTTTCCATACGCTAGCCGAGAGGCCGTGCGTATGGACAGATCACCCTTTGGCAAAGAGAGTTCCGCACTAACCCTCGAGAGAGGAGGCATGCCAACTCTACCGGATTGGGTTCCCCACCCAATAGCGGGGTTCTTAGTGTAATGCGAGCATTAAGAGGAATCATTCGTCGGACTAACGTTCGGTCGAATAGTCTTAGCGTTCAGGTGAGCGATATCCCTATAGCTAGGTGAACTCATTCTAGTGGAACCTCCATAGCCAAGTCTCCGCCTTAATTAATTAGAAACTTAGGATCTCTTTTTATTAAAAGTCTATTTTGGTTCTAATTTTATTCGGTGCCCTCGAGCTAAGCTCTTCATCGGCACCACCTTCATGCTTTCATTTTCTTTCTGCCATTTTCTGCCTTTTTATTATATATAAAATATAACCCGACAAGTTAATTATCGGTAAAATAATAGTCCCCTCTAGGGAAAAATAGAAATAATCGAACTGACCCCAAGAACAATACGACCTCGATATTCCACCCGGAATATCCTGTACTACTCACGATAGGTGCACTTGCCTCCTTTCGTTAAAACTCGATCATAACTTTTTATATCCAAAATAAAAAAAATACGCGTGCCTCGTTTTCTAAATAAAAAACCACTTCCACTTTACTTAAATAAAACCGTCGGGTCGCCGCGTGTCCGTAAATATTTTTGGAGTTTTAACCAATCATGTGCCGCTTAAGGTACACGGCATGTGTCACGGGCGTGTCACAGGTCGTGTCAGCCCAAAAATATAGATTTGAGGGCAATCGAGGCCGCTCATTTCCTTCATCTTGGATCAAAGGGTCCAGGCCCTTCCCTGCTGATATAAGACCCAGATTGGAAGGCTCATCTTCCATTCATTTTCCCTTTCTCAAGAGCTATCATAGAAGGAGAGGTAGAAGGGAGACAGTTATCAGAGAAGCTTCAGCATGCTGATTCATGAGCCATGTCCGGATTCGTGGATGCAAAGCCGTGGCGGTGATTTCCATCCGGCTAGTTCATGGCTCCAAAGCGATCGTCAAGGGTAACGATCTCCTTCATGGACAAGTGAAGTCCTTTCTTTATGCATATTCATGGAATCCTCCACCAAGAGGTGGAAAGCATAAGTGATTCCAAGTTGATTTTGCATCTAGAGTCGGAAGTGTGTAGTACGACATAGGCATGCTGTGTGAAGCCCATCCGGATGGTTAGTCTGTATTGGTGATGGTTATGTGTGAACCGGAGAAGACTCCGTGTATTGTATGGATGCGTGTGAATTATGTATGTAAGCCCCTTTTGTTGTGAGCTTTGTGTGAGCTGTTTGCTAATCTTGGATGCTTTGCATAAGCTCCTTATGGTGTGAGCATTGTGAGCGCTATTTGCTCTGAGAGAGCGGAAAGCTGTGGCTAATCAGGAGGGATAGCCGACCCGCATCAAGTGGTGCGCTACTAACGGTTTGAGCAAGGGAAACGGCTGACCTACCCCTGGTTGTTTTGGGAGATCAATTGGTGGCAAGGCTTGGGAGGTCGCGAGGCAGACCCGGCTTGCTGCACCACAATGGTGGGTCGATCTTAATGCTCAAGTTTGCCGTGAGGTTAGCACCTTTGAGTGGTATGGGCAGAATATCGCTAGCATGCGTGTTGCTGGACTAGGACTGGCCAACCAACATGTTAAAAACCTCTGCTCGGTGGTTGTGCCAAGGAGTCCGGCCAACCGTAATGTGCCCTGAGTGCACGGATCGTCTGGCAGAGGCCGGCGTTTGTGATGTGGTGCGTGAAAGCACTTGTTGTGATATATATATGTGGTGATTGCAGTATATACATGGAAGGAACCACTGCCCCGTGTAAGGGGTGGGGTCGTTATAATTGTTCAACTAATGCTGACCATTGCTTTGTTTACCGCTCTTGGGGTGGATGTCCACTTACAGGTGCTGATGGGTTGAATTGAATTGAGCGGAATGAAGCCTTAGTTCTTAAAGGCCCTTGAAGGCCGTGCGAAGAATTCTTGGATTTCATGTGTGGCCGGCCTGCGTGCCGATGTATGAAGCTGTATATTTTGTAAAGGGCAACTTATAAGGCCATAAGGCCATGAGCGTGTGTATTTGTACACATTCCTGGATATATATATATAAATGTATGGTTTATATATTTAGTGGACATTCACTGTGATGAGTTCTTATACCTTAAAATGCTGCTCTAGAATGTTCTGAGTTAGGATACGAGTAAAACGAGATTTTGATATTCACACGTAATTCCGTCGTTTGTCTGTGAAATATGGCGTAGGGCCCCGGCCGGACCCACCATTATATTCCATATGACAAACGGAGGCGTTACAAAGTGGTATCAGAGCCAGGTTTGAGATTTTTGGGAGGGAGAACATAATTGAACTCAAGAATGTCCACTAGGAATGTAATACATGCACGTAAGGAGCGTGAGCGTGTAGTCAATATATGTTTGTCTTTATGGACTGGACGTAACTGGTGCTTTGTACATCGATATGTGATGAGGAGTGGTGCTGGGTAGTCTGAGCCACAGCGTTCCGATGAGAGTGCGGCCCCAGCTGAGGCTCCTACACCTCCCTTGGCGGAGACCATACGTGTGGTGATTAAGACGGTGGTCGCAGTGTTACATGCACAGTCTACTGGGCAGGCAAGGCCTGCAGGGGTGCCAATACGACTTGGTGCAAGGCAAGAGCGTGTTGAAGCTGTGGTAGATGAGCAAGCAGTTGACGAGCAATTGAAGCGGTTTATGGAGTTTCATCCACCTATGTTTGGCGGAACGGGTTCCCCAACGCAGGCGGAAGATTTGCTTGCAAGAGTGAAGAGGATCTTGGCAGCAATCTGGACTGCGGAGGCACAGAAAGTTACCTTAGCTACTTTTTTGTTGGAAGGGGATGCGAGGCTTTGGTGGGACGAAGTGGAATTGCACTACTTGGCAGGTCGAGGATTGGAAGAGATATCGATCGAAGAATTCTCACGATTATTTCTAGCCAAGTATTTGCCAATGTCGCAACGAATTGCTATGGAAAATGAGTTTCTACATCTGGTGTAGGGTGAGAGTGTAACGCCCCCGGTTTTCCTGTGATTGTTTAATCATTGTTTGGCGTTACGTGGCACGTTTCTGACCTTTGCCAGTCTTAGAGAATCATCTTATCTCTTGAGGAGTTCTTAGTGGCTTATATTGTAGCCTGTTTGCAAGGTTCCCCAGCTAGCCAGAGTCTGTTTTGGTGACTCGGCAGAGCCTCTCAGGGAATGCTTGTGTTTTGGCTTCGGGAGATGTTATACCGAGTTTTGATCGTCGGATGTTATTCTCGACTTCATCGTTGTTTTAATAGCATGGGTGTTTAGCTACGGTGCGAGTTTCATCGAATTCCGAGATCGTTTGTTTTTCGCGTCAGTGGCCGATTTTGCTTGGCTTCATATGTATGTATATATATATATGTGTGTGTGTGTGTGTGTGTGTGTGTGTGTGTGTCTATATATATATATATATATATATATATATATATATATATATATATATATATATATATATATATATATATATATATATATATATATATATATATATATATATATATATATATATGTTTAAGCTTGAGTGCTAGAGCTCAAGTGGCTGATTATATATGATTAGTTTTAGCTAAGTGGCCGACTATACATATATAATATTAGTGGCTTATATTATATTGTATGCTTTGTTGCTAGTGGCCAGTTATTTTATCATAGTTTAGATAGTGCTGTTATGATAATAATATTATAATACTATAGTGGGTGAGTATTATTTTAGCTTATCCTTATTCTTCTTCCCCAAACCGGACGGGAAGCTTCCAGGGGAAGGAATCAAGGAAGGAATTGGGCGGCGGAGGTGCTGGAGCTCCGGCCGGCGATTTCTGGAGATTTAGAGTCCAGATTTATCGTGTAAAGGCAGATCTGAGCTGCTCTCGCCTAGATCTTCCTCCTTAGGTAAGTTTTGCATGCTCTAGAGCTGTCTTAGAAGCTAGGGTTTTCGTGTTGCTCAGTTTTCTTTCCATCTTAGCTTTAGGTTTGCTCTTTTTTTGCGGCCGATCTTGTCGCTGATGCTGGAGTTTGGAAGGACTGCTACTATGTCCTGAAGGTTGAGGCAAGTGGTGCTCTTTGCCCTTGTCAAGCTTCTATCATTTATGTTTGTATTCAACTTTTCCTCGAAGTAGAAGCTAGGCTGCTGTAGCCTCTGTCCCGAGCTGGGTCTGCCAGATTTCAATATTTTTTTCCTCTCTCTCCTGGTTGCTGGTCTTGTGTCTAGGTAGTGGCTGGAGGTAGAGTTGTAGTTTGCTAATTAGCCTACCTTGGGGGATAGCTATAGCTGAGTAGAAGGGGTAGAAAGAGGAATTAGAATTTTATTTTCTCTAAGCCTTCTGGATTAGTGTTGAGAGGGACTCGACACCTTGTGGTGATTGTCGAGTGGGACTCGACACCTTCTGGCTTAGTGTCGAGAGGGACTCGACACCTTGTGCTAAGTGTCCAGAGGGACTCGACACCTTCTGGCTTAGTGTCGAGAGGGACTCGACACCTTATGCTGAGTGTCGAGTGGGACTCAACACCTTCTGGCTTAGTGTCGAGAGGGACTCGACACCTTGTGCTGAGTGTCGAGAGGGACTCGACACCTTCTGGCTTAGTGTCGAGAGGGACACGACACCTTGTGCTGAGTGTCGAGAGGGACTCGACACCTTCTGGCTTAGTGTCGAGAGGGACTCGACGCCTTTTGGCTTGGTGTCGAGTGGACTCGACGCCTTTCTCCTTAGGCTAGTGTTTTCTCTTGAGTGGGTTAGGATGTGTTTATTTCGGGTTGTTGATGTTTCTCGGCTGGTTTTGAAGGCCGAGTCGTGAATTATGGCAGGTGGTTTTGTTTGATGGCTCTATGAGGGGTGGAGTGGTGTAGAGCCTTGGTCACCACCATTTTGGCCCCGAGATGGGCTGTTTGTTTTGGTTTGTTGCCACCATTTTGGCCCCTGGGTGGGCTGATTGTTTTGGTGTGTTGTCATCATTTTGGCCCCGGTTTGGGCTGGTTGTGTTGGTGTGTTGGACCTTAGGCCTACCACCATTGAACCCTTGAGTATTTATGGGTCTTGTTGTTTGGATGAGGACTATTTTTGGTCACCAACCCAGACCCATGGCTTTACCACTACTAATGATTCACAAGTTAGGACTGTTAGTTCCTTTCTGTAAAGTTGTTATTTTGGCATATGCTTCCCTTGTTGCTGTTGTAGGTTTTTAGTAGGGCATGTTGTTTATTTCGCACACTTGGTGCGTTTTGATCTTGCCTTGGGCAGTGTTTTAGCATTGTTGTATTGTTCATTTTACCTTCGCTCTTTTTATAGCACTTGTTGTGGGGTTGGTAAGCCCCTCTTTTATTACTTATGAATCTAATGCTCCACTTCTTTTCATTTTATTCTTGCTGATGTATTCTTTCTTTGAATGCCTCAGGTTCAGGTTGTGGCCGATTGAGTGGCTAGTGTTCTGGTGATGCTTGCTTGTGGCCTCCGGGGTAGCTAAGTTTGCTGTTTCTCGATTTGGTGAGGTAGTTTTCTTCTTTTTGTATAGACATACATACTCACCAGTGAGTTCGTGTCAGGTTGTTGACACCCACTGGTGGCTTGCTTGTGATGCTAGATATGAACTGAGAACTGCTATTTTTGCCTTTTTGGAGGTTGTTTACTTGCTTCTGGGAATGTTTTATGTTATGTTTCATGTTAGGTATTTTTTTTAAACCCTAAAAGCATTACTATCTGTACCTCATGCACGTCATTTTTATAAAACTAAAGCACTACTTTCCCAAGTAACGTAAAAGAAAAAGCTATTTTTCTTATACTAGGATAAATCGAGAGTCCTGCATTCCATGAGTTGTTCTTCGGGGACGTTTACACTCATGAAGGATGTCAAATCAACTTAACCAAAGTATTTTCCGCTGCATATAAATATATTTTTAATTGTATACTAGCTGATCCACTGTGCCGAGGGATACGACCATCAAACTTAACTAGTTTTCTTTCATATTAAATTATGATTTTATCCAAAGAATTAGAGTCTGGGGTTTTTCCTGAGCGTGTGCAGTTATCCCCTACACGACGTGACATCATGACACGTATTTTCTCTTGCTCTGATATGATTTAATTTTTGAGAAAATGCGGGTCGTGACAGTTGGTATCAGAGGGAGGTTGCTGACAATTGGTCAGACAACTTTCCCTTGTTAGTGCTAGTTGATTAGTGTCATATCATACACACACTGATGTGTCATCAGTACGTCTTGGCTGAAGCATGAGCACTACACACATAAGCATGACAAGAAGTATACGGGGCATATTATGTAGTATGGGATGCATAATATGTGTTTGTATATGGACCCACCATAGGTGGAAACATGTGAGGGTTATGTTGTATGGGATGCATAACCTCACCACATGTATGCACTTTAACATGTTTTCTTTTTTTCGTTGCATGCAATGTTATATAGTATGGGATGCATAACATTGCATGTGCACGCCGCTCATAACATGCATTAAGGACTTTTTAGAACGCATAACACAACATGTATAGCATGACATAGCATAAACACAACGTGCCAAGCTAAAGCTTTACATGATGACATGTGTACACACATGGTTTTGAGTCAAAAGGAATATAAATTCATGTATTCATGGTGTAAGCACATGTGTTAGTGTGATGATGGTGAATCATCCTAGGTTAGGCATAACAGCATTATTGAACTCTCAGAGTAAGTTAGCAGTTGAAGCTCATATTTAAGTATGTATTGTCTGTACCTGGTAGTTTTGTGCTAGCAGTTGGGCTAGGTCTTGATTGGTGCCAATTCGATTATATGATGTCGAAGCGTCCTTCGACGAGGCTACTCCCCAGTCTGAGGGCGAGTCTTCGAGTGCGCAGAGTAATGCGATGATGGAGAGTCTGCGACAAAGCAATGAGGCCTTGTCAAGGAAGATGGTGGATGTACAGTCCCAGATCCAGTCTATGTTGTCAGTTGTGTCTGGGCTAGCTCTGAGAGTGCAGGACCTTGCTATGGGTCTAGCTGTCCCTGCCCCTCCTGCTCCTCTTGTGCCTCTGGTAGTGGTTCCACCAGAGATGATGTTTATTTCTCAGTTTCAGCGACTCAGGCCTCCTACTTATGATGGAAAGGCGGACTTTATGGTCTTGGATGATTGGCTTATATCGATCGAAGAGATGTTTTCCTACGCTAGAGTTACTCACGATCAGAGAGTGATGATCGCCGCCTACCAGCTCAAGGGGTTAGCAAAAAGTTGGTGGCTGAGAGAGGAGAGCTTGAAAGAAGAATGCTCTTAGGAGTCTTTTAAGGAGATGCTACTGGGAAAGTTTCTACCCTCGGTCGAGCGGGACCGCTTGATGTATGATTTCTTAGATTTAAAGCAGAGGCAGCTCACAGTTAGTGAGTATGAGATCGAGTTCGGCAATCTAAGTCGGTTTGCCCCCGGCTTGGTAAGCTCTGAGGCGGATCGAGTTAAAAGATTTTTGGGTGGTCTAAGAAGTGACATCCAGCAGATAGCTGGTGCTTATGGAGCAGTGAGTTATACTAGTGTGGTAGAAGCTGCCTTGAAGGTCGAGGCAATCGACAATGCTAAGAACAGAGGCCAGCAAATGAGAAACGATAAGAGGAAATTGGTTGAAGAAAAGAGCCCTCAGGTGCCTGATGCTGCTCCAAGGAAGAAGAGAAAAGAGGTTTGTAGCTTCTGTGGCCAGTCAGGCCACCCCTTTGAGAGATGTTTTAAGAGGATAGGAGCTCAAAAGAAGGAGCAGGTTCATGCGATTCAAGGTGCTCCTAATAGGGACTTGGAATGTACCTTGTGCAAGAAGAAGGGGCATGATGTTGTCCGTTGTTGGTTAAAGGATAAGGTTTGCTATCAGTGTGGACAAAAGGGGCATGTTAAGGCTCAGTGCCCGCAGTTCCAGCCTGTGCTTCAACCAGTCCCACTTCAGGAATTGCCACTCCCTCAGCGATTGGATAAAGGTAAAGGAAAGTTGAATATGATTTCCTCAGAGGAAGCTCAGACTTTGACTCAGGTTGTTTCAGGTTAGACTTTCTCCCTAGTTCTAATGTTTTAGTTCGTAATTATAGCTTTACCAATTATTTCCTTGGATGCGTGCGCAACTTTATAGGAAGATTTAAGGTAAAGAACCGTTGGGCGCGAGTTCTCTTCGACTCTGGTGCTACCCACTCATTTGTAGCTAGAGCTTTTGTGGATCGGTACCGTTTGGTTCTAGATCGAGTTGGGGATGCATTTTACGTCAAGTTCCCTTTCGGTGATTCTGTGGTTTCAGATTAGGGCATTTAGGATTGTCCGATAGTTTTAGGGGATTTTCTAGCTAAGGAAGATCTGAAGGTGATCGACTTGGAAGACTTTGATGTTATCTTAGGCATGGATTGATTGTCCAGGTATGATGCTGTTATCCAGTGCATGGGTAAGCGCTTGGACTTCGTAAAGGACAACGGTCAGCCTGGGAATGTTTATGGTGATTCGCGCCAGGATTCTCTAGTTATTTCTGCGGTATGTGCTCGGGCGCTGCTAGTTTCCAGCTGTTTTGCTTGTTTGGTCTCAGTTTTGAGGACCATTGGTAGTTTGCTACGTTTAGAAGAGATTCCTGTTGTGTGTGAGTTTTCTGATGTTTTTCCTGATGATCTTCCCGGTCTTCCACCTGACAGAGATATTGAGTTTGTGATAGATTTCGAGTCGGGTACGCGTCCTATTGCGAAGGTGCTGTACCGGATGGCCCTGCGAGAGCTGGAGGAGTTGAGTATCTAGTAGGATGAGTTATTAGGGATGGTTTTTATAAGGCCGAGTTCGTCGCCTTGGGGTGCTCCTGTTCTATTCGTAAAGAAGAAAGATGGATCGATGAGGCTTTGCATCGATTATAGAGAGATAAATTAAGTCACTATTAAGAACAGGTATCCTCTGTTGAGGATCGACGATTTGTTTGATCAGTTACGCGGTAGTGCGGTATTTTCTAAGATTGATCTTCATTCTGGTTACCATCAGCTCAGGATCCGTGAGTCGGATATTCCACGGACTGCTTTTTGATCGAGACATGGACATTTTGAATTTCTGGTAATGTCGTTTGGTTTGACCAACGCGCTCTCAGCCTTTATGGATATGATGAACCGTGTGTTCAAAGATTTCCTGGACAAGTTCGTAGTCATGTTTATCAACGACGTTCTACTTTATTCCCGCAATACTGAGGAGCATGACCAGCATCTGCGATTAGTTTTATCTGCTTTGAGGGACCATAAGCTATTCGCCAAGTTGAGTAAGTGCGAGTTATGGTTGCCTCAGGTTTCGTTTCAGAGCCATGTGGTTAATATGAATGGGATTTCAGTTGACCCAGAGAAAATAGCTGCAGTGATGGAATGGAGTAGACTTGGCACACCCATGGAGATTAGGATCTTCTTGGGGTTGGCCGGCTATTATAGGAGATTTGTGGAGGGTTTTTCTACCCTAGCTGCACCTTTGACGAGGTTGACTCAGACGAATGTGGCTTTTGTTTGGAACGAGAAGTGTGAGGAAGTCTTCCTAGAGCTCAAGAGCAGATTGTGCACTGCTCCCGTTTTGACCCTGCCTACGGAGGGCATGGATTTTGATGTTTTTGTGGATGCATCGCATGTTGGGCTTGGTTGCGTGTCGATGCAAGGCGGTAAAGCGATTGCGTATGGGTCCAGGCAACTGAAGACTCATGAGAAGAGCTACCTTACGCATGATTTAGAGTTTGCAGCTGTGATTTTTGCGTTGAAGTTGTGGAGACATCTGCTTTATGGCGCGCAGTGCAAGATTTTTACCGATCATAAGAGCTTAAAGTACGTCTTCACCTAGAAGGAATTGAATCTGCGCCAGCGGCGATGGTTGGAGTATGTTGCCGATTACGATGTTGAGATCCAGTACCATCCGGGCAAGGCTAATGTGGTGGTCGATGCCCTAAGTCGGAAGACGGGGAAGATTTTTAATCTCTCTGCCGAGCTATTAGTGGAAGAATTTCTCTTGATGGATATTTCTGTGGGGCGATACGACTTGCAGAGTAATTTGGTAGTAGCAGAGCCTTCTTGGATTGCGCTTATGCGGTTGCATCAGAAAGATGATCCAGATCTGCTGCATTTATATCTTAGAGCTGAGAAAGGGGAGTTACCAGATTTCTCGATTGATGATGCAGGTACTTTGAAGTGCCGCCTTAGATTTTGTATCCCCGCCGTTATGGATATCCGAGTTATGTTATGCAGAGAATGGCATGGTTCGATTGTTGCCTACCATCCAGGATATACCAAGATGTATCATGACCTAGAGCAAATTGTCTGGTGGAATGGGATGAAGAGATACGTAGCCAGTTTTGTCTCTGAGTGCTATACTTGCAAGCATGTTAAGGCCGATCATGGTAGGCCTGGTGGCAAGTTGACTCCATTGGAGATTCCGGCTTGGAAGTGGGAAAGCATTTCGATGGATTTCATCACAGGTTTACCGAGATCTCCTAGGGGATATGATTCAGTTTGGGTGATCGTGGACAGATTAACGAAGTGTGCTCACTTCGTACCTTTTAAGATCGACTATCCAATGAAGAAAATAGTTTAGCTGTATTTGAATGAAGTTATCTGATTGCATGGTGTTTCAGTCAGCATTATTTCAGACCGAGACTCATGGTTTACATCTCGCTTCTGGAAGAGTTTGCAAGAAGGTTTGGGTATGGATTTGAGATATTCTACTGCTTACCACCCACAGACCAATGGTCAGACAAAGCGAGTTAATCAGATAGTGGAGGATATGATCAGATGCTACATTTTAGACCACGGAGCAGCATGGGATAAGCGTTTGCAGCTTATGGAGTTTGCTTATAATAACATTTATCAGGAAATCTTGCAAATGGCTCCTTTTGAAGCTTTGTATGGGAGACGCTGCAGAACTCCCCTATTTTGGACTGAGGTTGGCGAGAGATCTTTGTTGGGTCCGGATGCTCTTGAAGAAGTGGAAGTTGTTGTGAATCTTATTCGGGAGAAGCTTCGGATAGCTCAAGAGTGATATGAGAAGAACGCCAACCGGCGTAGATCTGATTTGGAGTTTGCTGTGGGGGACTTGGTTTTTCAGAAAGTCTCCCCGATGGTTGGAATCAAGAGGTTTGGTAAAAACCAGAAGTTGGATCCAAGATTTGTGGGACCGTTTAAGATTGTTGAGCGGATTGGTGTGGCAGCTTATAGGCTGGATTTGCCCGCAAATTTTCCGGGTCTGCACGATGTTTTTTCACATTAGCTAGCTGCGGAAGTGTGTGCTGAGCGACAGGCAAGTTTTGGATTATGTGCCTCAGTTAGAGCCAAATCTTTCTTATGTGGAGATGTCTGTACGCATTTTGGATACGCAAGATCGTGTGTTGCGGAAGAATACCATTCCAATGGTTAAAGTTTTATGGAGAAACCAGGATGTGGAAAGCGCGACTTGGGAATTGGAGTCGGCTATGAGGGAGGCTCACCCTCATCTTTTTCCCTGACTTTTGCCTGGTATGTTTTGGATTTTCTAATATAGCTCTTGCTTGTCTATTTCTTTCTCCTTCTTGATAGGAGTGTTGTGCGTAAAGTTTCGGGGCGAAACTTTCTTCTATGGGGGAGTGACTGTAACGCCCCCGATTTTCTTGTGATTGTTTAATCATAGTTTGGCGTTACGTTGGCGCGTTTCCGGCCTTTGCCGTTGTTAGAGCATCGTCTTAGCACTTAAGAGTTCTTAGTGGCTTGTTTTATAGCCTGTTTGCAAGGTTCCCCAGCTAGCCGGAGTCTGTTTTGGTGACTCGGTAGAGCCTCTCAGGGAATGCTTGTGTTTTGGCTTCGGGAGATGTTAGCCCGAGTTTTGATTGTCGGATGTTATTCTCGACTTCGACGTTGTTTTTGTAGCATGGGTGTTTAGCTACGGTGCGAGTTCCGTCGAATTCCGAGATCGTTTGTTTTTCGCGTCAGTGGCCGGTTTTGCTTGGCTTCCTATGTATGTATGTATGTATGTATGTATGTATGTATATATATATATCTTTATTTTATAAGCAAACTCAAAAGAGGGATGGTGTAACGTTCGGATATCATTTATACCCCTCTATTATAAATTTTATTACACAATCTTTTCACCGATAATTCTAAATAAAATAAAAAAGAGGACATTTACGTCTTTATATAAGCAAACTCAAAAAGGGATGGTGTAACATTCGGATACCATTTATACCCCTCTATTACAAATTTTATTACGCAACTGCTTCACCCATAAAAGCCCGACATCATTCCCCGATCAGGCATTCCTCATCGTCATTCTCGCCTCTCCACATCCCGATTTCGGCTTCCCCTCCCCCTCGACCCCTTCTCTTCCTCTCACCCTACCTCTCC